>JAWPHD010003150.1:0-227036 GCA_037043455.1 Cyrtodaria siliqua | reverse complement strand
TAACAGGAATGTTGCAACATAAGGTCTAGTTTGAATCCTAGCAAAAATTCAGATTGATGTAAAATACTTGAAGGATTTTTATGAAACTTCATAGCAATGTTGCTCTTGATGTCTAGTTGGTCCTAAGTAAAAAATAAGTTCTAGCCAAAATCTTCAAGGATGGCCGCACAACAAGCTATAAAATAGACTTTAAAATATAAAATTTTCTGGCGACTACTTCTCAAAAACTATACACAGGGCTTATTGATTTGGAACCTGTTCCAAATTGACTAAGTTGATACCTAAACAAAATACATTTTCATTCATTTTCAAATATGAGTTGATATATATATAGGAAAAACCTATGGCGACTACTTGAAACTACTTGAGGGAATTTCATGAAACATTTCAGGAATGTTGCTCGTGATGTTTAGTTGGTCTTACATAAAGATCAGGTCGGTCTGAACTTCAAGATGACCACCACAGCTAATTATAGATCTTAAAAGTACAACTGTGTGGTTGTTTCGTCGTCAACATTTGCTTTATATTGCCTCTCAATGTTTATTCTCTTGTTGCTCTGGCTTTTGCAAGTCATTGAGTACCTCCTTTTTGTACTTTCCAGGCTTTTGTTTTTTTTTATTATTTATATATACACGTAGCATCTCTGTTATTTCTAATTATATTGCCTACGAGAGGCGCCCCACATATATGTGAACACTTTTATTTTGTAACTGAATCAACTATCTTGAAATTCTCGCCGAATATGTTGATTGTAATGTCAAGGGTCTAATGATTCCTCGATATGAAACATTATGACATGCACTATTATGTGCTTCCTAATGTTGCTGCATCCGCATTTTGAAAATGGGTAGAGAATGACTTTTGAAGCAAAAATCGGTCAATTATAAAATAACTGCAATACAAATCTAAACACAATATGCTTTTAAAAGATCGTTAAAGGTTATAGTAATCCGATATGTCCATGCCTTGAACGTAGAAAAAGTGTAATATGCATTTTTTTTAAATTTGTCCAGATTTTCAAGATTTTAGCGAAAATTAACATGAATTCAACTATGAAAATGACGTAAATTTACGAAAGCGTCTAGTATCAAAACTCTTTAACTGCAGGGCATTTTTGTGACTATCCTCAGCCTATAAAAACAAGTTTCATAAGTTATCTCAAAAAGAAAAAAAGAAAAATATATAACTTAAAATTTAGGGTCAAAACACACACATTTGCAAATTATTGATAAAAATAATATATTTGTTTTACCAAATATATCTGTATAAGGTATACGATATACATATATGATATAACATCAACAATAATCTGTTCATGTTATTATATACACAAAATATGATAAAAACAGCTGATTTTGGTAATTATAAAATTATCAGTAACACAGGAGCAAATTTTCCTATTATCTGTCAATGTTTTTAATATTGCGATAAAAAGTCGAGCTTTTAACTTCAGCATCTATATTTTTGTCTTAAATAAAACATACGATCATATTTAAATTATAAACACAGGTTTAAACAATTATGACATGCATTTAGTGCAATTATTTGTTTTAAGGTAAAACTCACGGCAACAGCAACATATAGGCTTCAAATTAGAAATGGTGTACACTTATCAAAATGAATTTAAAAGGACCGCGTGAAATTAGATATTATTTTTAAATGCATACGTTCTAAATGAACAGTATTCAATCATTAAATCACGTATTTTTTCATGACAATCACTTCCGCTGAAAAAAACCCACCTTAAGACAAAGTGTTCAAATATAAGTGGGGCGCCTCTCGTATTAATTGCTGCCTTGTTGGTTAGAGAATAGTTCATGGCGGGATTTCTTTATTTACGCAGTAGGGGAATTCTTTTTCGTTCAAAATTTTAAGTTAAAATATCTTGTGACAGTTTTCCTCCGTTTCTTTTCAAACTTTACAGGATGCTTACTAATGATATCTAAATGTGCATGTCGATTCGGCGTCAAAATTTACCCAGTAATTACCAGAGTAACGGGGCCCCTTTTTTGTCAAATTTTACGTTTTACCCGATTGTTTTCAGTGGGGGCATCGGTGTCCCATGGACAAATTTCTAGTTAGCTCTACTGGCAAAGGCAGCAGAGCTTATGGGATGGTGTGTTGTCCGACGTTCGTCATCTGTCCGTCCGTCGTCCGATAACTTTTACCTCGTTAAGGCAATAGGGCCTTCATTTTCATCCGATATTTACTCAAACTTAAAAGATTGTTAATATCAATAAACGCTCGGACAAATTCGAAAACCAGCCAGATCGACCAGTAACAGCGGAGTTATAGCCCTTGATTTAGTTAAAAATGCTGTATTTTGCCTCGTTAAGACGATAGGGGTCTTGATTGTTCATCCGATCTTCTACCAAACTTTAACAGATTGTTAATATCAATAAACGCTCGGACAAGATCGAAACCGGTCAGATCGGACCATCAACAGCGAGTTATGATTTAGTTTAAACATGCTATATTTTGCTTCGTTAAGACGATGGGCATTCATTTTTCATGCGATCCTTACCAAACGTTATCAGGATTGTTAATATCGCTGAAAGCTCGGACAAGTTCGAATACCAGCTTGATCGGACCATTTACACCGGAGTTATGGCCCTTGATTTTCTGAATAAGCTATGTTTTGGCCTCATTAAGACGAAAGGCCGTCATTTGGCCGGATTTCAGTGAAACTTTTCAGGATGACTAGTACCAATAAATACTGAATAAGATGATCCTTTGTGAGAAAAAAATACAATTAAGAGAATAAAGCAGCAGACTCGTTTTTATTGAGTCTGTTCATGAGAAGTAATGAAATAACGCAACACCTCCCACGCCCCTAGCACCGGCTTAAGCGGTATTCTACTTCAAGCCACCATATTGGGCTCGTTGGTCCCAAAGGACCAGTAAAAATAACACTACTGATTCTCGTAGCACGGGGAGACTTTTTACAGCCGCCACACTGCACTAAACGAACGCTAGTGTGAATGTTAATAAATACTGTTAAGGTGATCCTTTGTGAGCAACAACACAATAGTTGTCCAAGCCCTAGTTGTTCATATAGTCTCCGGTTGAATGATTGTGGCGAGTTATGGCCCTTTAAAGGTTTTAATAGACAAACTTTGTCCAGATTAGTCTTCTTCTGAACTCCTTTCCTGTTTCAACGAATCTTGGTGGGGATGATCAGTACCAAGCCTATAGTTGCACCTGTCATTGCCGTGTTGTGGTTGATTGGATTTCGGCAGAGTTATGACCTCTGGTTTTAATACACTAACTTTGTAGATACTAGTCCCTTGATCCTCTGGCTGGATTTCAGAGAAACTTGGCAGGGATGATCAGTATCAAGCTAGTGCGAATGTCATCGCCATGTTACGGTTGAATGATTTTTGAAAGAGTTATGTTCCCTATACATAAACTTTATCTTTAGCCAGTAGAGCGTCCACAGGCCTTGGCCTCTTGTTTTTAGTTATCATGAAATTTATCATTAATGTTACTCTTGTTATAAAAATGATTTTCATTTGAGAAATATTGAAAATAAAATATTTTTACTCTGACAACTTTAACTGGACTTCAAACATTCCTCCACCAAACATGGCTACACAAAAAATTGTATTTTTTAATGATTGACAAACACTATCCCCTCATAAAAACATAAAAAAGTTACCATACCGTTCCAAGATCTAGCTGTTCAGATCTTCAGTAGAGCCCTTTCAAGGTTATGGACCTCATTCATCGTTGAAAAGATCATCAGGTGCGCGATGCAATGTCATTTTGGCCCCTCTTGTTTAGAGCATGGAAGCTTTATATTTTACTAGAATTCCACCTGTACTATCATAAAATAAGAATTTATAAGAGCATAAATTGCTGTTAATAATTATAACAAAGTGAAGTGGGGGCTATAGTCACCAACGTCGCGTCCCGTCACGAATGGATTGTTCCCAAACTTCATATACTCATAACAACTGATGACCTTATGTCCCTCTACATCACTCTATCATTGATTGCCTAATTTATTACAGAATTAGTGGCTCTTTGTTTGACATAGAATTTCCCAACTCCAATAGTTTATAATGAAATGTTAACAAAAAATATTCTCAAACATTTTTGAATTGATTGTTCCCAAACTTAATATACACATACAACTTATGACCTTATGTCCCTGTACATCACCCATCAGTGATTGCCTAATTTATTTCAGAATTATGGCCCTATTTGACTATAATTGTCCACTCTAATATTGTATAAATGACCTGTTTAAAACATTTTTTCTGAAACATTTTCGAATTGATTGTTCCAAACATTCATGTACACGTAACAACTGACTCTACCTTATGTCATTCTACATCACACATTGTTGATGCTAATTCATACAGAATTATGGTCCTTTATTTGGACTTTAGCATTTTTCATGGATTGTTATTACACCTATAAACAGTTCACACGTGATGATATGATGTGTCGATGCATTAATGGTTTTTCGATTCTGCCTTTTTCCCCACATAATTATGGACTATAGAATTTCTTCACATAAAAAAACACACCAGATATTTTAGTCCATGTATTATTCTTGATTTTGCCCACCGTCGGCTATAGCAAAAAAAGCAGGGGTATTCATCAGCTTCAGTGATAGTTCTAGTTTATACAAACACAACTAGCCGAGTCTTATAGTCTGTTTCTCATTTACAAGGATTAAATCCTAGCATGATGGGTCTTGTTTAGTGCATAGGCCACATTGCATTACGTGGTCCAAGTATTAACCCCTTCATACCCCATCCAACCACTTCTCCAAGAAGCGAAAACGGGGTTTGGCTGGGGGTATGACATTTCGGCTTAAAGAGGCTCTACCTCTATATTTTATTCCACCAATTTGACATAATCTTCACTTAATCATAAAGAGGACTACGAAAAAGGTTAAATGGCTACTAATTTTACCCCATATAATATGCGTTTTGCTGGGTTAAAAGATCGGATTTTGAAATTGTAATTCGTAATTGTTTTAGACAAGCCGATGACGGAGATTTTCCGATCTTATTCGTTTACAATCGGAACTACCTCGTCGATTGGCGAAGAGTTTCCGATCGATTCGTTTACTATCGGAATGGCCCCCGAATAGTTTTGTTTTCGTTCAACTGAATCGCATTGCGCAGTCCGAGAAAATCGTAAAAAACACGTAGTTCTCCGGGCAGGAATAACGGCAGGGCATTTTATTCAAGATATTGTTTTGATCATTAATTAATAATTTTACAGAACACGGAATACGGACCATGTTTCTTCTTATAATAACATAAAATAGCTTTGTATACATTTAATGTAGTAATATTGAGTATTTAATATGTTACATTAAAAATCGCGTATATATAGGTAGCGCCTCTTTAAAACGTTTGCATACTAGGTTGGTTATTTAAACAGGTTATCTCATTTTTCAGTAAAATTAATGTTTTTAAACGTGTTTTATTGTCGAAATCCTTTAAGCTTTCCATCGCTTAATGGAATTAAGGCGGAGACACGTAATGGAATATTGAACCCGAAACAAATTATGATGGTTGTATTTGGATTGACACCCATAATTTTCTCCAGATTGTCTCCAGTCGCCTTTAGATTACGAACTAGTGATATCTATCTACACGCAACTTGACATATTGAAATTAATAAAGAATTCCGTTCGTTTCAATAAAATCCACAACATTGCACATTAATAGAATTATTGTCCTTGATTATATGTCAAAATAAGGGAATTTTAGCTTGTTTACACAATAACTTTAATAAACTGGTTTTCACCACATTTATTTTAAGGTTTGCTCTTCAATGAGATCTTCCTGAGTTTGACATTGAGCATAATTGATTTGTGCGTTACCATACTTATTGCTTTTGAATATCTCAAAATTGCCCTTGAGTATGTCAAAATTTGACGCTATCGACTTGTATAAACTACAACTTCGTTACTTTGCTCTGAATTCCATTTCATTTGATTTGAAGGTTTGTTTTAAGTTCTAGAAGGATTTCAACAATGAGCCTTAATTGATGCATGCATTGAGGAGCTTCTGTCCTTGAAGAGAACTTTGCTTGATTACTCAGTAAACTTAGTAAACGGCTTCTGATTTGTGTCCGCTCCATAACTCTCACATGCCTAGAAGGGTTTTTGAAATAAATTTGGGCACAAATACTTACCTCTTCCAAAACGACGCGCAGACCACCACCCCACCCCACCCACACCGTCCTCTTTGCATGCAAAAGGTCTGGAGTTCAAACCCGCTGAGTGTGCTATTTTTTTCACGTTCGTCTACATATGCATTCGGTGTGATGACTGCCGCAGTAATAACACCCAGATTCGTGACATTTCTTAGTACATTGCCCTTGGGTGAGGAACTATATTGCTTTTCTGGGTCAGTAGATCAAAGGTCTTGAGCGTTATAAAGATTACATTAAAAAATTATACTTGATTCCTCCTTTTTGTCTGCGAATTCACACTGTGGTGTCAGAGGTTAGAATTGTTGGCAGAGGTAGATGCTTTATAACTAAATCATAATTTAAATTACTTACAAAGGTTATGAATAAGAATGCAGGTACTAAATAGACTGAAAAGGTTCTAAAGAATCCGACTGACGAATTTCTTCAGGTCATCTATTCCACAAAACGTATCGAGAATAACGAGTTGGAAACAGTGCTGTCGTAGTAACTATCTTCAGTATGTTTAAGACTGTAGTTAGTTCTCTTACAACAGGTGGAGAACATATCACTTGGATCTCTACCATTATGGGCAATTATAAACAGTTATCAATTTTGATTCTTCTATCTTACAATGCAAATCCATCCTATTTCTTTTAAGTCTCGGCTAATTCATATGATGCTTAAAGTATACGGCTCGCATGCGGGAGGTAGTGGCAGGCCGGATTTTTTCAGACACACTCCGGATCTCCGGATTTAAGTGTACAATTTCCGGATTTTCCATAGAAAAAATGTTCATGATTTAACAGCTATATTTTAACAGTTTATCAGCTATCTCCCGAATTTGGTCCTGTTACGCTTCCTAGTTGGAGTATTTACAATTGTCGTGTCAATGAGGTCGTTCGGTTAAATGCACCTGCCTGAATATACAGTTAACACCTAAGGACATAATTAGTTCCTTCAGTAACTAACGACATTTGCAATAGCAGCAATATATCTGTGGCTTATCTAACTGGTCAAGCTCCACTGAAATAACAAGTGTGAGGAACTAGCAACTCCTTGTGTGTGGTATTGCTGTAACAGCTGCTACCCTGTACGATGATAATAAAGATTAAAATTTGTTTTAGAGTTATGAAGACTGTATTTGCAATCATTTAGCACGCATCAGTGTCAATAAGGTAAATGCACGTCAATGAAACAACAGTATGTGGTAAAAATTAAACCAAGTCTTTCTAATCGAAGTACGAAGTCTTCTCTAAAGGAAACTATTTTTGTGCATGTTGAAGTATGCTAGTTTCTTAATTTTCTATAAACTATCACACAAGAATCTAGGACAAATGCCCCTCGGACAAATGCCCCCCCTGCTCATTTTTGTATAGGTGGACAAATGCCCTCCTCATGGTTTTTGTATAGGGTGGACAAATGCTCCCCCCCCCCCCCCCCCCCACTGAACTTTTTTACAAGGTGGACATAAGCCCCCTGATACATATTCCCAGTTTTGCTAAGTAATTAATCTGTTTGTGTTGGTCACAACTTTTTTTTTTTTTTATAGCTCTGAATACTTACAAACTGTGGGAATTACCTGTGAATTATGTGATTAGTCTTTTGTATGATTTAATTTGCAAAATTATCAGGGGGGCTTATGTCCACCTTGTAAAAAGTTCAGTGGGGCATTTGTCCACCTATACAAAAACATGAGGGGGCATTTGTCCACCTATACACAAATGAGCAGGGGGCATTTGTCCGGGGGTGTGGGGGGGGGGGAGGGGGGGGGGGGGGGGGACATTTGTCCGTATACCATCACACAATGCAACAACATGTTTTAATTGCAAAAATAATTTAAAATTTGCGCTTTAAAAAATAACTGCGAAAAGCAAGTCGCGCGCTCAAAATTTACAATACGAACGTGTTTTCGCGCGCTTTAAATCTTGAAATTTAAAAATCTCAGGATTTTGTGTTTAAAAAGTTTTGGCAGGCCTGGAGTGAATTCCATCCCAGGCGGGGTCATATGTCATTACCATCGACTACAAGTAGCTCTCCTACTTGCAGTCATCATAGATGACTGGGTTGGCCCGGTGTCAGTATATGTGACTGGGTGAGGTTCATGTCATGTGTCAACGGCAAATGCTGTAAAGTCAAGGCTACAAGTAGACACCGTCATGATATGACTGAACGATTGTTAAACTCCACCACCCCCACCCCCTAACGGATGATACGTGGTATTGTTAAACTCCACCACCCCACCCCCTAACGGCATCCGTCATGATTATGACTGATCGATTGTTAAACTCCACCACACCCACCCCCTAACGGCATCCCGTCATGATATGACTGATCGATTGTTAAACTCCACCACACCCACCCCCCTAACGGCATCCGACATGATATGACTGATCGATTGTTAAACTCCACCACCCCCACCCCCTAACGGCATCCGTCATGATATGACTGATCGATTGTTAAACTCCACCACACCCACCCCCTAACGGCATCCGTCATGATATGACTGATCGATTGTTAAACTCCACACACCCACCCCCTAACGGCATCCGTCATGATATGACTGATCGATTGTTAAACTCCACCACACCACCCACCTAACGGCATCCGTCATGATATGACTGATCGATTGTTAAACTCCACCACACCCACCCCTAACGGCATCCGTCATGATATGACTGATCGATTGTTAAACTCCACCACACCCACCCCCTACGGCATCCGTCATGATATGACTGATCGATTGTTAAACTCCACCACACCCACCCCCTAACGGCATCCGTCATGATATGACTGATCGATTGTTAAACTCCACCACTCACCCACCCCCTAACGGCATCCGTCATGATATGACTGATCGATTGTTAAACTCCACCACACCCACCCCCTAACGGCATCCGTCATGATATGACTGATCGATTGTTTAAACTCCACCACACCCACCCCTAACGGCATCCGTCATGATATGACTGATCGATTGTTAAACTCCACCACACCCACCCCTAACGGCATCCGTCATGCTATGACTGATCGATTGTTAAACTCCACCACACCCACCCCCTAACGGCATCCGTCATGCTATGACTGATCGATTGTTAAACTCCACCACACCCACCCCCTAACGGCATCCGTCATGATATGACTGGATCGATTGTTAACTCCACCACACCCACCCCCTAACGGCATCCGTCATGATATGACCTGATCGATTGTTAAACTCCACCACACCCACCCCCTAACGGCATCCGTCATGATATGACAGATCGATTGTTAAACGTCCACCACACCCACCCCCTAACGGCATCCGTCATGATATGACTGATCGATTGTTAAACTCCACCCCACACCCCACCCCCTAACGGCATCCGTCATGATATGACTGATCGATTGTTAAACTCCACCACACCCACCCCCTAACGGCATCCGTCATGATATGACTGATCGATTGTTAAACTCCACCACACCCACCCCCTACGGCATCCGTCATGATATGACTGATCGATTGTTATAACTCCACCACACCCACCCCCTAACGGCATCCGTCATGATATGACTGATCGATTGTTAAACTCCACCACACCCACCCCCTAACGGCATCCGTCATGATATGACTGATCGATTGTTAAACTCCACCACCCCCTACCCCCCTAACGGCATCCGTCATGATATGACTGATCGATTGTTAAACTCCACCCGATTGTTAAACTCCACCACACCCACCCCCTAACGGCATCCGTCATGATATGACTGATCGATTGTTAAACTCCACCACCCCCACCCCCTAACGGCATCCGTCATGATATGACTGATCGATTGTTAACTCCACCACACCCACCCCCTAACGGCATCCGTCATGATATGACTGATCGATTGTTAAACTCCACCACACCCACCCCCTAACGGCATCCGTCATGATATGACTGATCGATTGTTAAACTCCACCACACCCACCCCCTAACGGCATCCGTCATGATATGACTGATCGATTGTTAAACTCCACCACACCCACCCCCTAACGGCATCCGTCATGATATGACTGATCGATTGTTAAACTCCACCACACCCACCCCCTAACGGCATCCGTCATGATATGACTGATCGATTGTTAAACTCCACCACACCCACCCCCTAACGGCATCCGTCATGATATGACTGATCGATTGTTAAACTCCACCACACCCACCCCCTAACGGCATCCGTCATGATATGACTGATCGATTGTTAAACTCCACCACACCCACCCCCTAACGGCATCCGTCATGATATGACTGATCGATTGTTAAACTCCACCACACCCACCCCCTAACGGCATCCGTCATGATATGACTGATCGATTGTTAAACTCCACCACACCCACCCCCTAACGGCATCCGTCATGATATGACTGATCGATTGTTAAACTCCACCACACCCACCCCCTAACGGCATCCGTCATGATATGACTGATCGATTGTTAAACTCCACCACACCCACCCCCTAACGGCATCCGTCATGATATGACTGAACGATTGTTAAACTCCACCACACCCACCCCCTAACGGCATCCGTCATGATATGACTGATCGATTGTTAAACTCCACCACACCCACCCCCTAACGGCATCCGTCATGATATGACTGATCGATTGTTAAACTCCACCACACCCACCCCCTAACGGCATCCGTCATGATATGACTGAACGATTGTTAAACTCCACCACACCCACCCTCTAACGGCTGATACGTGGTTATTTCGCATCCGTCAATCTCTATTGCAATAAGAGCCATATTGACAAGCAGAGCGACCCTAAACCCATGTTCGATCAAAGATCAAGGTCACCATTAATAATTTGAGTATACTCCATTTGGGTTGTTCAGAAACAGGTCCGTAGCTAACCTTGATATTTAACATAGGCAAATCCATTGTAGTGGGGGAAGGGGTTTTGTTGATGCTCACAGTAAATGGGTTCATATTTTCACCAAATTTGATTTAAAGGTAGACTTCGGACAATGCAGTGTTATCGCCCTTGATTATTGTCAAAATGAACGAATTTTAGTTGCAATAGTTTATGCAATACCTTCGTGACATAATTCTTCAGTTTGTATGCTCAAGGTCGTGCAATTTCTGTAATCGCCGTGTCTAGTTGATATCTCCTAAACTGCTTCGCCTAATGGGATGAAACGTATTGTCTACGCGTCATCAACTATTCATGGGCATCACATATGCTGTCATATGTTCCAGTTAATGCAAGTTTGTAGCACGGTCGCTGACATTTCCTTTGTATTTTCACATCTGTAAATCATTTAAATGAAAACAGCACCTGGCATAATGACTGGTGTACACTAACTACCAGAAATCGGAAGTTAGTAGAGTATGGCAGACAGATGAAATGGACATGCTACGCAAATCTCGATGTAAATCAACCAACTCCATAATACCATGCTCTATATATTACGTATGTCTGGGATCCACAGCTTCTGAATATAACTGATCCTGATAAAGGGGTTCAACTGTGTTAAAATGGCGCAGTCGGTAGCGCGGCGGATTTGTAACCGGAGGCCCCGGGTTCAATCCTCCGTGGTGCCACTGAGTTCCGTCGGTGTGTTATTGGGCAAGACACTTTCCCTTAGCCTCGTCCGTCGGATGGGGACGTAAACCGGGCGGTCCCGTGTAACGGTCTATCATCCGAGCACGTTAAAGAACCATAGGAATCTATTCGATAATAAGAGTAGGGCAGGTTCCCGGATTCCTATGTATCCTTCCCCTCTCTCTGGGGAGGCTCTAAATAACCTATACTGTGTTGATGATCCGTTAAACAACATTTAGTTCAATTGTCACAAATACATGTTCAATGTCTGGTGCAATTAATTTATAAACTGCCTCAAGCGTTATGTATGTATCATCAACAAACTATGTGTCGCAAACCAAATTAGTCATATATTTGTGCATGTCCACCATTAGTGACTAGGGATCATAATTTTGAAAAAATTGCATTTTATAAGTGTTGTCCACCGAACAAAAGAAATAGAACAATATAATATATTTTATAATTCCGTTTGTAAACTTGGCCTAATGGACAAAATGCATACAGTGCGTGTGACATCAACCGATCTCGTTCGGAATGAGATGGGTTAGTATTTTTAAAACATAAAACTTCTCATTTGTGTGACATAAACTATTGGTAAAATTAAGTTTTAAAAAGGTATATTTTTTATATAAAAATGCATTTTACATGGAGTTGATTACAAGTTTTCAACGCAGAATTGACTTTGTGACTTTCTTTGAAACAGTTTTCTTTGTTTTGCATGACTTATACGTATGATCTATTTCGGATTGTTCGAATTAAGGTCGATAAAGTGAAGGTCGATGTAAACTGTATTGGTTTTGACATTTACCATCTTTGAGATGTTCATGACACGGTACAATTTGCAGTGTAGGTCAGTATTCCCTCGTTTAGTCATTTTACACTCGAGTTCATTCATTGTGTGTGACAATTCACATTTTATGTCTGAACGACTCGATGTTAACGCCATATTTTGATCGAGGATTTTTTTTTAAATTTCAGATTCTTCTCCCTTTTAATCTTTTGGTGAAACTAGGTAAAACTTAACAGAAGATAGTTTAGGGTTTTGCAAACAGATTCTATTCATTAACCATTTTATGTCTTAGCTATTAATCGATTTTGGATGTTTCTTGAAGTTATAAATCGGTATATTTGAATATTCGTAATGTGTATTTTCCAGGTTAATGGCGTCTATACCATCCCAGCAGAGGTCCTCCAAATACGTGTCGTCTGCATTTTTACGAGTTCTGTCAAAATTGCTCTTTGTTCATGTATATAAGCGATGTTTTAATTGTAATCACATTTTATAGATGCTTTCACTGTCCAAACCGCCGAAAGCCTTACCTTCTTAAAACCAATTTAAATATGTTTTTAAATGTTTTCACAAACAATCTTGATCACTAAATCAGATTGTCATCGATGAAGGTAAATAAAACCTTAACTATTAAATTAAATTTTAAATACCGTTCTGGTCATTAAATTGATAATGCATTTAATAACATCAGTATATATATATATATATATATATATATGAATATAATATTGCTAGAAAAAAAACGATATTCCATCATGAAATGGAGACAGACAGACCGATCGGGGCCAGCTGTCGCAACTGTCACGCATGCGCCGATACAGGCCACTATTCAGCTTCCCATTGGTTACGGCACATGACAATATGTTACCTTTCTATACGGTAGCATCCTCCTATATAAAAACTGGAGATACTAATTAGAAGTCTAATTTAAGACCCATGTTGGATTAACAATTAAAGAAAACCAACTTAAAATAGGATGCGTCTTAAACTCGGTGCAATGTGTGACCATTGTCAACATGGACAATACCTGTTTATAAACATGTATACAGAAATGGAGGATGCCAAGGACACCTATCGACTGTATGTACACACACACACACATATATATATATTTATAAGAATAAGCATATGTTCTAAACTATTATGTTTATAATTTCGGATTATATTTTTTTTTTCAAGCTTTTTCGACATCGGAGAATGCTTAAACATTATTTTTTTGGTTTTCGGTATATATGCCTTATACCTGGGATGAAAATGGATAAATATAGGGCCCTGTTTATACCGAACTATATTGAGTAATTTAAACTTTCATATAGGCACTTTAGGCTCTGTAGACGTTGAGCTCATTGAGCCTAACCCGTCAAATAACGACAACACTCACTAAATTGTTATCGCTATCTAGGTGTTCAGGTCATATACTGATGTATATGTGCTGATTAAAATTATTGGTTTATTCTCTTAAAATATCCGTGATTGAATATGCGTAAAATTAATTATGTTGGTAACTCTTAATTCGACGATCCAGTTTTGGGGTTTGGCCTGCCTGGTTACAGTCATTTTTATGGTTACTGTGAAGGTAGTGTTCTCAAAATATGTACGTTATAATAATAATAATAATAATATCTTTATTTCAAGAGGATTACATATTTGACCTATAGCCAGTCTAACGTATGGTCCTTAAACAAAACAGAATATATTTACAGTATATACAAACGTGATTAAAACAATGGTACAAAAAAATACTAAAATATGTCTTGAAACTTCATGATTTTTATAAGATTTTCGTATTTGCGATAAATTGATTAAAGTTTATTTAACCCTTAATATGATTAATACCAGATTGATAAAAGCATTAAAACAAACAACTGTTTTAAAATGATGGTACATATTAAAATAATCAGTATACTGAGTTTAAGAATATACACTATTAAAACTACTGTTAATGACTTTAAGACAATGAAGTCAAAAGATACACATTTGTAAAAGGAATATAGGTGATATGCGTGCAATTATTGCACATATATACCTCAACTATTGCACTGTAGACATAAAATATTAATATTAAATACACGTTATATATATACCTCGTCGTCAATAGGGTTAGAAACAGTGTACATCTGTTGTATACAGCAGAAACTGGAAACTTCTGAACATTTTACTTTACACCTTATCCTCCTTATCAAACGACAGTCCCTTATGATTCGACGTATTGAAAAACAAATGACAACATTAACTTGGCAATGAAATGATAAAAACGTTGATACCAAACATGGCATATTCATTTTGGAATTTGTCAATTTAATTCTAAAAAAGCTGTATACAATTAAATCTAAACAAAACTCAGTGTCCACTTTCTTTTGCAACTGAGTGTGTATTTGCCTGTTGATGGCGGGATAGGAACTTTAAATAATCTGTTAGTTTATACATTCTCTCAGACTTATTTAATTTGGAATTGCGTTTAACTTTTAAAACAGTTATTTTATTTAAATTTGGTATTGCATTTTTTAACTGTTAATACTGTTATTATAATTTGGTATTGCATTTATTAGATGTTTATACAGTTATATCGACATGTTTATACAGTTATATCGACCTAAGCTATAGCAAGGGTTCAGCGCATACTGGTGTATCGGCTGTATATGTAGTTAAGAAGCTGTTTACAATTTAGTATGTAAAACATACTAAATGAAACAAATATTATTTTTTTTGCGGGATAATGTACGTTAAGTAAAACGAATCTGTGGTTTTGTCGTGTAAAACAAAGGTATATATTTCATCTGTGTGTGTGTGTGTGTGTGTGTGTGTGTGGTGTGTGTGTGTGTGTGCGTGCGTGCGTGCCTGCGCGTGTGTGTGTGTGAGAGAGTGATATAATACATCCGTTCATGTGAGAAAACATTTAATTCAGACTTCGGCTATATGTGAACATACATGACCACGTGAAGACAAACGTTCTGTCCTCACATGTAATGTCGTATACATGAGATTGGGACAGGTGTTGCTAGGACACGAAAGAGAGAAACATGTAAAGGCATGTGAGAGACAATGAATTCATATGTGTTAGGACCTAATTGTCCTCACTACTTGTCCTCACTAATTGTCCTCACTACTTGTCCTCACATAAAACTAATTTATCTACTTTTCTCTTTATTCTTGGTTATTTGCCCTCACATGGACTGTAGAGAGAGAGAGAGAGAGAGAGAGAGAGAGAGAGAGAGAGAGAGAGAGAGAGAGAGAGAGAGAGATTCATTAGAACACAGAATACACTTTTATATTTATCTGCAAACTGGACATAGATTAATTTTATTCAGCTTCATTAAAATACTAATTTTATTCAGCCTCATTAAAACACTAATTATGGTTTGTATCGATTGTGGAACGTTGCAACATGTGTCAGCCTCATTAACATTCGCATTGTAACGTGGTGGGGACTGTCTTCATATTCTTCACACAGGCTATACAAGGTAAGGTGTTGTTGTTTTACTCAAATTATAACTTTGTTCAATTTAGGTATATTCTAGGCATAATCTAACATATATGCAGCTTATGATTCGCATTTCAAAGGACATATGTTTTTGTTATTGCAAACAACTAAATAATATATTATACATGAAAGAAAATAACCCGCCAAATAACGGCAAAATTACACTTTAAAATCTTTTATCAAAACTCTATCCAGGTGTTCAGTCATATAATAATGTATTTATGCCGATAACAAGGTAAAGGTTTATTTACGGGTTCTTAAATACCCGTGATTGAATGTGCATAAACTGAATTATAGGTTGGTAACTCTTAATTCAACGCTCCAGTTTTTGTTCCATGGCTCGTTAAAGCCGTTCCTATTGCGTCTTCAGAGTTTGGCTTCTCAAAATATGTTAGTTATATATATAAACCTTGTCATCAGTAGGTTTAGAAACGACGTACATATATTGTAATTAGCGTAATAGCTTCTTTAGGATTTTGCCTTAGTGCATATACAATACTTCTGATACGGATGCCATTGTAATATATATATATATGTATATATATATATGTATTACTAGAATTAATATATCTAAAACATGCTAAATATTATAATTGTAACTGTGAGAATCGTAGGCTTTTCTTGTTTCATATTTTATACCTACCATAGCTTTGCGAACCATAGCTCTTATGGTTTTGTTTATGTATGGTATATAGGTACAGATACGATCTAGGATTATGTATGGTATATAGGTACAGATACCATCTATGATTTCTCCCAGCTACTGTAAGTTAAACATATTTAAATTGCTTTTTACATGGAGTTGAACTGACCCTTTAGTGTCTCATTGATGGATCTGTGACATAATATGCTTACAGATAAGCCGTTTATTATCGGTCAGATTTTAAAAACGGGATAATGGAATATTACGTATACACGCGACTGTAGGTGATCTGAAAAAAATATGGCTGTCAATCCAAATACGATTAAAAGCATCACACTGTTTTTTTTTGTTTTTTTTTTTCAGATTCGTATTGAATGTGTATACTAGTATTAGACTTGCGCTGATGTCAGTTGTGAGATAGGGAGATAAACATGATTCACACCTCAGAAATGGTCCTCCAATTGTCAACTATATTTCTGAAGTAGATCAGTGAACTCAAAAGTAGTCGGTTACCTCCTTTTTTTTTTTTATTTTTTTTTTTTTAGAATCTATTTTATTTATTTAACAATGTGACATACATTATGATTTAAAAATTATCCTGTTTTATTGTTTGTATCACTATACAATATTAAGAACCTGATTCAGTTGTCTTCATTTTATTTTTTAATTATTATAAACGCGTCATTGTTGGTTTGTTAGACCGCATAGAGCTACCAACCGCATAGAGTTCCCACGGAGCTCTATACGAATGAGTGTTTCGCATAGACCTTTGATGGAGCTCTATATATGCGAACTAACGTTTCATATGCAGTTGCAGAGATTTCATATTTATAGTAGATACAATTCCGAAACTGGTGTTTTATAACCCAAACAGAAAGCGATTTGAATATTTCTGGAATGAGGTCATATACTGAATATTTAGGAAACTTTAAAACGTTCAGCAAAAATGTAAGTAGCATCACAATGAATTTACAATGAAAGAAAAGAGTTGCACATCCCTTCATTAACAGGGTTGGCGCTGTATGCGGTTTGGCTATGCCTACCGTTCGCATAGAGCTTCGCCGTTCAAGTTGTAAAAAATAGTAAAAATCCTGTTTCCCGCATAGAACCCCCTTCGCATCCACGAGTAGCTCTATGTATGCATAGAGCTCCCGAGGAAGCTCTATTCGAAGTGGGCTCTATGCGGCCATAGAGCCCCCTTTGCGTAGCTCTATGCGGAGTGGGCTCTATGCGGTTCCTTCGCGTAGCTCAATGCGGAGGGGGCTCTATGCGGAGCGGCTCTATGCGGAATGGCTCTATGCGGAGGGGCCCTATGCGGATTGGCTCTATGCGGAGGGGCTCTATGCGGAGGGGCTCTATGCGGAATGGCTCTATGCGGAGGGGCTCTATGCGGAATGGCTCTATGCGGAGGGGGCTCTATGTGGAGGGCTCTATGCGGAGGGCTCTATGCGGAATGGCTCTATGCGGAGGGGCTCTATGCGGAATGGCTCTATGCGGAGGGGGCTCTATGCGGAATGGCTTTATGCGGAGGGGCTCTATGCGGAATGGGTCTATGCGGAGGGGCTCTATGCGGAATGGCTCTATGCGGAGGGGCTCTATGCGGTGCCACAGGGGTTGTTTAAAGTGGACCTCTACCTTAGGCGTTTTATATAAAACTGTAAATTTTAAAAATACTCCAATTCCTGATAAAACTGTGTAGTTTAGCTATTTACAATGCATTTGTTTTCTTTTGTATTTTTTTTTTATAAGTAAAACGTATTTTGTGTTAAGGACAACTAAAATGGATTTGGTAGAGATGCATGCAATTTGGATTCATTTTACTAATAATAAAGCTTTTGGGCTTAGTGAAGAAGACTACTCCGGAATAAAATTCACAATGTCCATTGATTTACCTTTATGTTGAAAAACCGATGCATATTGCCAGAAGTGTATCGCAACATCGCGGAAACCAATCTATTTCGCTCGAATATCCGCGAGGCATGCCGATTTCTTGACATCCACATGTTACCAGCCAAACCGTTTCGTACATTGTATTCAATCTGTAGTCTGGCAGCAGGTGCGTCACGCGCTGTCACCAGATGGCAGTTTTAATACTTCGATATCTTCCAATCTAATATTAAATCAATATTTAATTATGACGAACAGCACATAAAACAAAGATAGTTGGTTCGACAAAGTTCTGTTTTCATTTATATGTAAATTAAAACAACAACTATGCAATAAAATACAATCATTTACACGTAACGTACATCACTTAAGTGTCACCTTTTGTTCTATTACATTTTTTAATTATTTGAATTTGCCTTTATTGTTTTCATCAAACTGGTCTACAGTTAAAGTAGCTATCTCACTAACACACTGCCACATTGTCGACAGATGTACACCGCTTCTTAATCTATTGACGACAAGATATATAATTTACCAACTCATAATTCATTTTACGCATATTCAATCACGGATATTTAAAAAAACAAAACTTGATTAAACCTATACTTTAATCGGCACATATACATTATTATATGACCGGAACACCTGGTTGGAGTTTTGATAAACGGGTTTGGGTATCATAGGTGCCAGATTGCTATCAAGAAAAGCTCTGTAAATTAGTTTGACCAAAGACACAAGCTATCCGAAAAACTACTTGAGAAGCCTCCAAAAAGTCGAAAATTTTGTCAACATACTATATTATATACAAGGTATGACAGCGGCCATTTTAGCCGGGGCGGAATTGCGTAATAATCCCATAATTCAAAGACTGTTTACCCTCATATCTGCATTCGTAACTGTCATTGCAGGGAATCAGAGGTACCTACACAAATCAGCGTTACGTTGTAGAATCGGATACCAATACATTATTACGCAATTCCGCCCCGGCTAAAATGGCCGCTGTCATATAATATAGTTTGTTGACAAAATTTTCGACTTTTTGGAGGAGGCTTTTCAGAACTTCTCAAGTAGTTTTTTTGGATAGCTTGTGTCTTTAGTCAAACTAATTTACAGAGCTTTTCTTGATAGCAACCTGGCATCTATGGTTGGTATACGTGCAATTCTGCCGTTATTTAGAGGTTAGTTACCTTAACTTATTATTAGCATGGCATAGTTTGTCTTACCGTTGTGTGCACCGGCTGTGGCAACAGTTGCATCACCTTGTTATGTAACTGAATGATTTGAATTAATATTGTTAACGACTCATCAACGCATTATAGGTTATTTAGAGCCGCCCCAGATATATGTAGAAAAAGAAGAAGAAGAAGAAACTTTATTTGCCTCGTCATGGGAAAGATACCTATTAATCCGGGATCCTATATACCCTACTCTTATTAACAAATATATTCCTAGGGATAGACTCCGGTACACTGGACCACCCGGTTTACGTACCCATCCGACGGACGAGGCTAAGGGAATGTGACTTGCCCAAAATCACACCGACAAATATCAGTGGCGATGGTAAGGCTTGAACCCGTTTCCTCCGGATTTCTAGTCCACCGTGCTAACCACTGGGCCAAGTCGAATCAACGTTTGGAAAAGCGGAACCGATATATCAATATTTGTACACCTACCTAAGGATGGAAGAGAGGCGCTAGATGAGGTCGTGTACTACCGGAAGAGATGCTGTGTAGATGCAATCGTGTACACTACGAGATGCTGGATGCGAAATCTGCGTTAGATGCAGTCTTGTACGCCCGGATGACAGTTTCCAGCAATCTTTATTTATAAGAGATCGGTGGGACTTTCGTTCGCTTGTAAGAGACCAGCCTGCAGCATTGAAGACAGAACATAATCCTTAATTCAACTTTCAACAATTGAACCTTGTAGAAAGGACTTAACCTTCTTTATATGTGATAGTATAACAGCAGTTTTAATGATGGAACCCATATTGAGATTGAAATTGTACTGTTGTTGTTGTTTTTTTTGGGGGGGTGGGGGGGTGGGGGGGAGTGCGAGGGTCAATGATGAAACCGAGGAGGTTGAATATACTCTAGGAGGGAGTCAATGATGGAACCGAGGAGATCGAATAAATTCTTGGAGAGTCAATGATGGAACCGATGAGATGGAATATATTCTTGGAGGGGGTCAAAGATGGAACCGATGAGATGGAATATATTCTTGGAGGGGGTCAATGATGGAACCGATGAGATGGAATATATTCTTGGAGGGGGTCAATGATGGAACCGATGAGATGGAATATATTTTTGGAGAGGGGTCAATAATGGAACCGAGGGTGTCGAATATATTCTTGAAGGGGTTCAGTGATGAAACCGAGGAGATCGGATATATTCTTGGAGGGGGTCAATGACGGAAACGAATATATCGAATATGTATTCTTGGAGGGGGTCAATAATGGAACCGAGGAGGAGGTCGAATATATTCTTGGAGGTGTTCAGTGATGAACTCGAGGAGATCTAATATATTTTTGGAGGGGGTCAATGATGGAACCGATGAGATGGAATATATGTTTTGGAGGGGGTCAATAATGGAACCGAGGAGGTCGAATATATTCTTGAAGGGGTTCAGTGATGAAACCGAGAAGCGAATCTATTCTTGGAAGGAGTCAATGATGAAACCGAGGAGATCGAATATATTCTTGGAAGGAGTCAATATTGAAAACGAGGAGATCGAATCTATTCTTGGAGAGGGTCAATGATGGAATCGAGGAGATCGAATTTATTCTTGGAGGGGGTCAATGATGGAATCGAGGAGATCTTATCTATTCTTGGAGGGGGTCAATGATGAAAACGAGGAGATCGAATCTATTCTTGGAGGGGGTCAATGATGGAATCGAGGAGATCGTCCCTATTTTTGGGCGCCGACCCTACAGTTTTTTATCCAAAAAAAAGAACGAAAAAGCTGGGTACGAATCGGTAATGTACGAAAAGATTGAGTACGAAACATGCGCCAAAACCCGTTTTGGCTATTCGTATTTGAAAGTGCAGCCATGGGACAGAGCAGAAGTTATGGAAAACATTAATCATGACATGCTGCCAGCAGATTTGTTCTTCCAATACCACCCAGCCTCAGGAAAATTATAAAATTCAATCGTATGTAAACTCGTAATGGCAGAAAATAAGTGTTTTCAATTTATTTTATTCAAAACAAACAAGTTAAGAAGATATCATGAGGTTGTTTACCTTCTCTCCTTGCAAAATCACTATAAATTAACTACTTGACAAAGCTAAAGATACCTTTAATATCGTCCAAACCACATGGGCAAAAAAAAAGAAAAAAAAAAAAAAGAAAAAATTTACCGACCTACCTACCCTAATTTTTTCAGCTGAGTAACCAGAAACACAGGTATTTTTTTTTCTGGCCTTATAACAACTTAAAAGATACATATTTTCACCAAAAAAATCGCAAAATATGGAACAGTTACGATACTATTGTCACTGAACCTATTATTATTATTATTATTATTAATATTATTATTTCCTATATATTGTTTCATTTTTGTTTTTATTTTATATAGCTTATATCTGTCGTTTATTCTTCCATTTTGTATTTACTTTTTAATGTCGTTTTACATTATATAGAAACATTTCTCTCTAGGATGTTATCTAATATGTCCTTTGTTCCACAGGCATTCATTACGATAATATAGAAGGATAGAGAGAATAAAAGATAAAGTGATAGTCTATATATGTATATATATACTGAAGGAAAACAGTTTAGCAAGTTTTTTAGATGAAATAATACTGTGCATCAACTGTATACATGGCATTTTGGGACTTTACGAGCTTGACGCCTACGTTCATTTATTCGTTACGTTCGACTGTTATTGATGTGTGCTTAATAAAATATTGTGTCTATGGCAGTAGTTTCTTGATTTTACAACCAAAAATGTATTATTTCCAGGGTGCAACAAAAACTTGCTGAACATTTTCCCCTCAGTATATATATAATATATATTCTATATATTCACAAATAGACTATCATTTTCTTCTCTCAATCCTTCTATAGTATCGTAATGATTGCCTGTGTTTTTTTCTGCCATTAATCTTCTATCTATATATGTTTTTGAATGAATGTTTATGAAATAGGGATACGGCAAATATCTATAACAGGTGGCGAAGAAATCGTTCCTCAACCGGGACTCGAACCCAGGGTCTCTGGTTTACCGTACAAGCGCTCTAACCACTGAGCTATCGAGGACAAAGATTCGTTATTCACCATTTACCTGTACCCGGTTTTATACACCCCACCAGACTGAAATTCGTCCCTGAATTTCTGATTATACAGGAGAACCACTGCTGGTGTTTCTCAGGATGATCCCGGACGAGCCCCCAAATATAACAGGTGGTGATTAAATCGTTCCTCAACCGGGACTCGAACCCAGGTCTCTGGTTTACCGTACCCGCGCTCTAACCACTGAGCTATCGATGACACACGATTAAGATTGTTTATTCACCATTTACCTGTACCCGGTTACATATGTGTTCCGTTTACACATATATACTGTTCTTTCCTTTAAGTAAGACCATTCCATTTATGTGACAAAGGGGTGTTTTAAGTGATTTGGGTTTCTTTACTCGCAGGCTCATCTGGGTTTACAATGGACGCTAAAGATATTATTGTGCTTGTGGTTAAGGGTTACTAGGCATATTTGCATTATCAAATATTGCTATATATTATGCTAAATATTGTTCAAATGCTTAGTAGATAGATGCCACTACCCCATACTAATTTACACCATGACATACCATATAGCATTTACATGTACTGCAAATGAAAATTAACTATACTGTACATGCATTGAATCATACATAAACCCATATGGTTTCATTTTATGAATAAATGACAATAATGTCACACGAGTTATCCCCCTTACGAAACGTATACTTTGCTGTAATTGTCAGTCAACATAATATTAACATTCAGGTAAAACAAGTGTGAATGTGTGATTTAATTACTGCTATTGACTATTTTATTTTTGTTTTCATGTTATTTACTGTATGCTGTTATTACATGACGATTTCGTTACCTTTGGTTACATAAATCATTGAATATGATGGATTTGTAGTATTTATCATGCCTGTTGTTTTTATACCGAATATATGATTCGATGTCTTATTTTACAACAGATTGAGCACCTCCAATTGTAGGAAGTGACTAATTCAATAAGTTTCCATTTCAGGACTTATTAATGTACCTCAGGTATTTCCTTTATTTTCCTTACAGGTATCACGCTCAACAAACGATGAAAAGGCTGTTTTTGCTATTTTTGACGTTTTTGTTAATGATTGTATTTGTGTATGTGTGCATTTATTTCAGCTCATGCGATGGTTTCCTTTATATTTGTCTATGGATTTGTTTCTAGCGGTTGAAATGTCGGGACGCCATTTTTCAAAGTAGGGGATGTGTGTCGTAGGGTCGAATATCTTGAACCCTACATGAATAATGAATACAGTATAATTATATTGATCCAGCATGTTGTTTTTGATTTATTATCCGTTTCAATCTAAGGCAAGTAATCTTTTTTTGACCAGTTAGTCGTCAGTCCTTGTCCTATACACACCTGTATGTACAGTATCCGATATTCATTGTCCAGAAAACTGACTATACCCGACTATACGACATCGACGTGACTGATCAATTGTAACTGCCATTTACGCCTGTTGACGTACAGACGCTTATATATATTTTGCGATAAATATATGATAAATATATGATATATATATGATATATTCTTTCAGGTTAGATGAGTAATTAGATCATTGTTTGTACCCTGTAATTAGCTTAATCCACAGTTATAAGGAACCATTTCATATCATTTCTCATTGTGTGTAAGTGTAGGGGTTGTGTGTGTGTGTTGGGGGGGGGGGGGGGGGGGGCGTGTGGGTGTGTTGGGGGGGGGGGGTGAGGTAAAAGTCGAGCGCTGAATATCAACAATGGCAGCTGCATCACGTCATTGTAAATGCAAGAAGAAGAATTAATCATTGGTATGGATCCGGTTAAGATAGGGAAATTCCAACCAGCGGTATAATTGTTTTAATTGGAACCACAGTCAGTGCCCTCGGTTCCGATTAAAACATTCATACCCCGTGTTGGAATTCCCGATCTCAACCGGATAACCATGAACAATTGTTATATTCTTGCATATCGGAGGTTATTCGCGTTTTACATGGGTGACGAAAAGCCTGATCTTACACATGCACGCGCATGGGGAAGATAAAATCACGCGCATCAACAATGACGTAACGTCATTGTATAAAGAAAACACGCAAAACGTGCGAGGTGCGGGGTGCGTTCGCGTCCATAATGTGGGAGGAAATTGAAGGCAAACACTGTAATTACAGTGTTTCATTTTGCTGCGCATCCCGAGTCCCTGACTCACACTTTTTTCTGAGGGCCCATCAATTCAAAATATATGCATCCCATAATATGAAAACTGAATTTAAGTAAATCTAAAATAGGTTAATCTACACGGTAACTTAATCTAAAGGAGAAAAATGAACATTTAAAATCAAAATTAATTGACCTAGCCTATATTCTAGTCCTTTTAATTTCTGTTTTGATCTTTTGACAAACTGTTGTCATCACGGAACCCATTCATTTTCATTGGGACTCATTGTTCTCATGTATGTGAGTTTTAGGGACTCGTTCAGGCTGAATTCAAAATGAAACAACGTAATTATTTGCATATTATAATACTTTCCTTTCACTTATTCGTTACATGTATGTGGGCAATTATGACCAGTAGAGTGTCCACAGGCTTGTGGGTCTTCTGTTTAAAAAAACAAAGTTTTATTATTGATATGCGTTAAATCAAATTTTGTAAAATATGTAATAAAACCTACTCCATGACACTTTTTAATGCTCTTCTTTATTAATCAATCAATCAGAGACAAGTATAACGGCTCTTCCATACTGTTCTTTCATCTTATTTCTTCTTCAAGCGGACAGGAAAAATAATATGAAATAGTGGATAACGATGATCCCAGAGGTCATAGACTGAAATCGAAGTCCCCTAATTCCACTGTGACAAAAGGACGTGTTTCAACCCACCATAATGAAGAATAAACGAAATGCGCTGCCATTGATTCTACTCCGTATTTAAACGATTATTCATGGCAGGAATTAGACACCTACTGAATTAATTTTGCTTGGTTTAATATAGTGTCATTTAAAACGTTCTTTACTTGATAAATCCTAACGCTGTCGATTTAAATTATTATGAAAAGCAAAATAAAAAATTAATGCAAATTATAAAACGCCAGTATTGCTACATTTATTACATAAATTTGCATAATATTTGTCAACTTTTGAGAAACACCGGATTTCACATATGCTAGTCAAAATTGGTACTTGTCATTTTGTTAAGTACTTCGAATTATAATCTGTTACTTCTGCATCATTTTTGATAAGCCTTGTAATTGTTTTCCTTTCCGCGTTTCCCTTTTCTAAATTTGAGAAATATTTCGTATTTTTTTCTGCCCCTTCTATGTACTGCGCCTTAGACCTTAAAATAAGTCCATCTGTATGTTTTTCTATTATTTTCGCCAACTTTTGTTTTCTACATTTAATGTTCCAATAATTCATTATTATTTATATCGTCTGCTAACTTTTTTTCTATTTGATCTATTTCTGCTGTAACAGTTTTTTCTTCTTTTAAATATTTCTTCTTTTTAGTTGAACAATATTTTTTAGTTTCGTTTCTAATCGATCCTTTTATTATTTTCCATAAAGTGTTTGGGCTGCAGTCTTTATTTATTTCTGTTATTTCTTTAATGCCTTCCCGTATATTCTTTCGATAGTCCGTATTGAGAAAGACGCTATTATTAAGTTTAAAATATCCATGTCCCCTTGGGTGTTTTAACAAATTTATATTAAAATATACAACAGAGTGATCTGAGCATAGTCCAGCGGAGATTTACATTCGAAACATCATTGACGGTGTTAAAATCCACCCACCCACCCGCCAACTATAAGCGTTTTCCCATCATGTTCACATTATAAAACTCTCAAATTTTTCAAAGAATATAACGTCGTCACTATTTGGACCATACACATTTAAAAGTAACACCTCCCTATTTTCAACATAAATTTTTAATGCATGAAGTCCTTCATCAATTACCTGATGTTCTATAACTTTATATGAACAATTTTGAATTAAAGGGAGTACATCAGGATTTTTCTAGAAATATCTTAAATTATAAAAATGTTCCAGTTCATGATAAAACACTTATATCCATCAAAATATGATGTTCGAACCATATTGTTAAGGTTTAAACTTCGAATATACCATATAGCTAGGACGGAATCGGGCATATAATGCTGAAATTAACCCTGGTGCGTAACCTAGGATAGCACGTATAACTGTACAGAATGTATTTCCTTGTAACTAAGGGGTCATTTTTAGGATCATTCATTATGTTTAGGCGCTTTAAAATAGAAGATATCATTATTTGTCAATTTTAAGTCGGACCCCTAGACACCCTTTGAAAAGCCTGATGTACTCCCTTTAAGAAGGTTGCCCACACATTTGCTATTCCTGCCATTGGCATAAAATATATGCGTCATGTCCCCATTCGTTTTTCCATTTGTCGTAATGGTTCGAGTGAACAATATAATTCTTGTAAAATACATATAGAGTTTTTATTTTTCTTAAGCCATTTGTCTTCGTTTCTTGGTTTCACCAAGACCTTTAACATTAAAGGTACATATTTTGATATTCATTTAAGTTAAATAAAATTGAAGATGTTTGTACGCTTCGAGAAAAAAAAACATAGGGTAAGGTATACATTGCGTCCGAACACCCTCCATAGAAAGCTTTTAGTGAGACGAGTACATAAGAGAAGAAGGAAATAAAATATGGGTTATGCATGAGTGACGTCAAAACAAGAATATGTCCAATTAAATAAAGATGAACATATTGATATGAACAAATCCGTATAAAACAATAAAGGGATATGGAATTTTGCCATTTTCTTAATATCTTGTTTTCTCAAAATATTTACACTATACATATATGTTAGTCTAAACTCTATATACCCGCAATGCACATTGTGGAATTTATTTTCTATTAATTAATACAACCTTGTGCAGTAGAACCAACATACAGAAGCATTATACATTCAACCAAGCACCTGTTGTATATAATTGTTATACGTGTTGTCAGTCATCTGTAAAAGTTCATTTCATGTGATAAACAACCCCTTATATGAAATCATTTCAAATATCACCGTTTGTCTTTTATATCAGTTCATTTTATTTTAATCAGCAGCCTATACTATGAGATATCTGAGATTATTAGCCATTCACTCAAACAGCCTATAATATACGATGCTTTATACATTTTCCACCAATCATAAACAATAATTATATCTTAAACCATTTGACATGCATACATAAGTAGAACCATTGCATATTAACGTGCAGTCCGTAACCTTTTATATGAAACCATTAAAAGATGTAACCATTTTTCCTGTACAGAATTCGTTTTATTGTAATCAACAGCCTATTATATGAGATTATTACTGATTAAACCAAAAAGCCTATAGTATACGATGCTGTCCAAAAAGCCTATAGAATACGATGCTGTCCAAAAAGCCTATAGTATACGATGCTGTCCAAAAGCCTATAGTATACGATGCTGTCCAAAAAGCCTATAGTATACGATGCTGTCCAAAAATCCTATAGTATACGATGCTGTATACACACTGCCGCCCATCTACAATATACGAGTATTACATATTTAAATCACCTGACATACACACATAAGTATGGTACTTGCATATTAACATGCAGACTATTATATAATGTAATTTGTATATTTAACCAGCCACATATAGTATAAGCTTATTTAAAAGCCTATATTATAATATCCCTTTATATTTTACCGGCCAATTTATACTATAGGATCATATATACAACCATCTATAATATAATATTTGATCAACAGCTTATAAGTAAACGAAGCGTATAACCTATAGCCCAGACTGGCAGCTAAATCCGCAAAATATGTCCCCTTCAGCGCAATCCAATTTGCTACCCCACAGTTAGAAATTGTCAGCTTTGCATTTATCGTTAAAGGGGAGCAAAATCATGTTTTCGAACCGGGCTACAGTATAAGATAACTATACATTTAACCAACAAGCATCTTTCGGTGTTTCTAATTCTAAAACATGCCAACTAAAGTTATTCTGACATGTTTTACTAGAATTACCAATACAAATGCGTTTGTAAAAGATTTTTTCGAAATCTTTAATGTTAACGCTGAATTACAGTTAAATGAATTTCAAATGCTATTCAATTAATTCAATAAATGGATCAATGTGTTTTAATATTATTTCGCGTCAATCTTAAGCCGTCTTTACGCGACTTTGATTCCTGTTATGTGTTTTATCACCCCATGTCATGTTTTCATATAAAAGGAGGGTAATTCTCTATGGATGTAACACTTTAAACTCACAATAAACATTTCGCAATCTATTTGTCAAAACAACATACTTGTCACACACGTATTATAAAATATATTAAAAGGAAGAAAATTAGATAAAAACGCGAGTAAATCAGGAATTTTGTTCAGTATATTCTCAAAATGTGTGTTTCATGTTTTATAACTTCTGAATAAAACGTATTAAACGGATATTTGCGACATTCAATGTCTAGCTCCGCCCTATATTGTACAGGTTTACATTTATTTTAATTCGTTGTGTGGGACAATCTGTGCTTTTTCTTACGGGTTTACCTATTTTACTTTTAACTGATTCATGCAAGCTTGATTTGGCAGATCAGAACTTTGTATGAACATGTTCTCGGGCTTGCACCGATTTAGTTTAAGCTGGAGTGAGATACAGTAAATGAACATAATATAAAGTTGTTAAAATGAGTGACGTGCCCAAGAAAATACACCTCCCATGCCTAATCCCACTTAGTTGATATGTTGTGTTCCGTTTTGAATACAACTAGAAGGGTTATCCACGGAACACTTGTGTCGCCTGTCATATGCTTATTTCAGCAAGGTTGAAGTGAAGACAGGGCTGCAACACTTCATGCTTGATGGAGTGTTTGTTTTAAAATGTTAAAGTTGTATGACAATGGTCATAACTAGGGCATTGAATAATTGGTAAGGAAGAACTGTATACAGTGTCATGCCTGGGCTGATAATTAAACGTCATATAAAGCCTTGGTCATGCCAATAGGTCACTATTTGCCAAGTTTGTGAGCTAGGTTAGATTGCAGGTTAAAGTTGAATAAAAATAGGTATAGCTCTGTCGAAATGAAAATTAGAGTTGTTCCACATATCAAGGACATTGAATAATTGATAACAAAAACTGTAAAAAGTTTCATGACCACAGGCCAATATTTTTGCCGAGTTGTGATCTAGGTTGGATTGCAGATTACATTTGAAGAAAATGGGTATAACTCTGGGGATATATATGACCATATGTCAATATTTTACCAAATTTTGATCAACTTAGGTTGCAGGTTTTATGAAGCCGGACATAACTCTGTAGGCCTGATTTACAAATGGTATTCCCTGTCCATAGAATAAGGAAGCCCTTTAGATCCACAACTGATTTACAAAAGGTATTTCCTGTCCATACAATTAAGAAACACTTTAGATGTAGGCCTGATTTACAAAGGGTATGTCCTGTTCAAAGAATAAGGAATCCCGTTAGATCCATAACTGTTTTACAAAGGATATGTCCTGTTCATAGAAACAGGAAACCCCTTTAGATTTACATCATATAATTTTATACAAAGGGTATGTTTTGTCCATAGAATAAGGAAGCCCTTTAGATGTAGGCCTGATTTACAATGAGTATGTCCGGTCCATAGAATCAGGAAACCCTTTAGATGTAGTCCTGATTTACAAAGAGTATGTCATGTCCATAGAATCAGGAAACCCTCTTTAAATGTAGGCCTGATTTACAAATAGTATGTCCTTTCCATAGAATCAGGAAACCCTTTAGGAAACCCTTTAGATGTAGGCCTGATTTACAAAGAGTATATGTCCTATCTATAGAATAAGGAAACCCTTTAGATGTAGACCCTGTTTACAAAGGGTATGTCCTGGCCATTTAATCAAGAAACCCTTTAGATGTAGGCCTGATTTGCAAAGGATATGTCCTGTCCACAGCATAAGGATGCCTTTTAATTCCCCAACTGATTTACAATGGAGTGTTCTCGGTCATTGTCAGCAGGAAACCCTTTTCACTCCAAACCTGATTTACATAGGGTATGTCGGTCAAGTGGATAAAAACTCTATAAGATTTTATCTTTCGTTCTGATCCTTTTGATTCTGTGTACAAATATGGTGTATTGTTGTAGCTATTTGGAAATAAAATATGTTTAAACCAAGGCATTTATCAGCGCAGCTGAATTACAAAGGTTATGTATTGACCCTGTTTGAAGGAAACCTTTTACAATTTACAATTGTGATCGCGATTCAGTTTAATGCTTTACTGTAAATGACACTTTACGAGTAAACGTGATTTCATTTAAGTTTTCTATGCTTGTGGTATTTCTGTACTACATGCACACATACTTGTCTACATTGATTTCTTAGGTTCTATATATAGACTATCCAACTTGGTGTTACACGCATATACTCGGCTTACGCCTCGATATATTTCATGATATATTCTCGTAACACCAATCATAGATATGATTTTAGCTCGAACAACTGTATCGATACACATGCGCACCTGCCAACTGTCAATTACGCCAAGAAGAGAAATGAGGTCTAGCATATACATGATATAGGATATTTCTCTTGAACTTGTTTATGGGCTAATCTTCAAAAAAAAATCAATAATAAAAAAAAATCATATACATAGCACATGTCAGCTTCAAAACATGTTCTAAACATTTGACATTGTTGTTTTCTTTCTAAAACACATGATATTACTAGGGATCGCCGAGAAAAATCGGAAAAAGTGTTTGGGGTGTATATTTATGATTTAAATACTAAGTTATCGTTGTATACAGCGAATCTTTTTTTTTTAAAAAAAAGCTTAATAGCAAAATTTAATTATAAGAATCAAATTTCTTTCCACCTTCTTTTGTTGCAAGTAAATGGAGACATCCAGTGAATTTTGGTTAACGGCTAATCGAGAAATTATTTAGGCTATTTAGAGCCGACCCAGATAGAGGGGAAGGAATAGAAACCCGGGAACCCTACCTATTCTTACTTACGAATGGTTAGACAGTATTATCGTTCTTTAACGTACTCGGAGGATAGACACCGATATATGGGATCGCCCGGTTTGCTCACCCATCCAAGGACGACGGTAAGGAAACGTTTTTACCAAAGAACGCACCGACGAACCTCAGTGGCACCGGTGAGGCTTGAACCCAGATCGCCCGTTTTAAAGTGCAACGGGCTATCCGATGAGCCACGTATGCTCCCTTCTGAAAAACCTTGACATTGATGACAGTATTGTAGATTTGAAAAGGAAATATAGCAATTTTTTTATATGTTTTCGTATTCCATAAATGTATTCTATACAGTTGTGGATCCAGAATTGGAGTTAAGGGTGCCGTATAATCATAAGCGACGGGCTAAATGGTCACGGGGAGCACGCGCCGTGACCCTTCCCCGACCCGCTCCCCCATTTTTTTCTCTTTAAATCCAATGATGATAAAGTTCGACTCGGAGTACGTCCTAAAACATCTGATAATGTAAAAAAAAAAAAAAAATTAAAAGAGTCGAATTTAGCGTAAATAAATGTATATGCAATTTAAACAGTTTAACACCTCTACCAGTAACATTTTTTTTGTCAGTTTATCCAGTTTCTAAAATAAATCCAGAAGTATTATCAAGAATTAAAATTATCGTCTCGTTTTTTTAATCCCATATCATTTTGACTTTAAGCCTGCTTGCATATAATTAAATAAAAGTTTTGTTTTTTTCAATTTTTCCTTCGTTATTTTCCCATATGTTTAAATATAATATGGTGCAATATAATCAAGAGTTAGTAATAGGCAAACACAATTCGCTTTGATATATTCCTATATTTAATATTAATGATTAAACACATGCAAGTTATGTAGATAAACCAACGGGACACCGCGAGTCTTAAAACAGAATACCACGTGTTCCTTCAAACCATCCATATTCCAATACAGTCTACAATGTTAATACTATGAAAGAATTATTTGATTCTACAGATTTTAGTCTTGTTTTAGATTTCCTAAAAGAAATCAGACTATATAAATCATTATAATGTGTTCTTATATATATTTACTTGTTTATATACCCGTTGACGGGCATTTGTTGACTTACATATATAGTTTATATTACCACCATATCATCCCTTATTTTTTAATAGTTTTATCATTATATATTTACATTAATTTTTAATTAATACTTCATTTCTTCATCTTTCATTAGTTTTTGCGCACAATATGACCTGTTTATGTGTCGACGTGCCGTAAAACACCATTCATTCATTCATTCATTCATTCCAATACAGTCAACCTATACTATTTCGTCAGGGAGGTATGACAAAGACAAAATTACAGTTATGATCTACTTAGTTTATAATCTATTTCGGTTGGGCGTACTATGACATTTCGCACAGGTATAGGGATTGCCGTTGTCAGAAGCAGACCAGGAAGATAGAGAAACTATCAAATTTCATTATTAAAATGTTGATTCTTGATTGGTTAAACAGATTTATATTATTTGTAAATATATATTATTTATATCATGAGAACTTGAATTAAAACAAATGCTTTTTAACTTTTAAATGTAATAGATCGTTATTACGCCCGGGTAGAAACGTTTGTTTGTGTAATAGTTGAATATGTCGGCAACGTTTTATTAAGAAGATGCTCCAAACTGAGGGAAGACAATACCTTGAAAAAATACGATTTAGTTTAAATGTCAGCAAGATCATACCATTACGTCTGGATTAGAAGTATTAGAACCGATTTGTACGCACTTGAGATACTAAAAGAAACAGTTACATTTCAAGTTTTATCAAGAGTCTACCATGAATGCTAGAGAAGAAATCGTTAAACGATTTCCTTTTGCCCTATTGTTTTAGTATTTTGTCAGATTGATCCGATTTTTGTGTGAGAAAACTGGGCATGATAATGTCAATATCAGAATGAATGCTATAAGCAAAGTAATATCAAGATTCTAACATCGGTCCTCGGTAAGAAATTGTTTACAGATTTTCGTTTGATTTGACCTAGTGACCTTGTGACCTAGTTAAGTTTATGAAACATACAGAAGTTATAAGTAGTTATACCACAATAGCCTAAATACACACTATGCATCGTGTAATACCCGAGGATATACACAGCATATGTTAGTTATTGTGGTACAAATACAATAGAGCATGAGTCTTGCACGTGTACGGACGATAATGCACTCGCTAACGCTCGTGCATTATCTCCCCGTACACGTGCAAAACTCATGCTCTATCCTATACTTCTAGCACATTTTTTCGAGTATAGGCGATATATACTGCTTGTAGCATAATTATTCGAGTATATGCGATTTATACTGCTTCTCGAGGGCCTGAGAGTGCAGAGAAATATTATGCTATAAGTAATATTTACAGCATAATGTTTCGAGTATATGCGATTTATACTGCTTTCCGAGGGCCGCAGGCCCGAGAGTGAAGTATAATTCGCATACGAGAAACGACACGATTGAAGACAAACATCAAACGTTACCATCCATGGTAAACGTCATTAAAGGGTCCGTCGAAAGTCAATGGTCCGTAACACCACGAGCATATTCCTATATTTAGATAATTTTAGTGTAATTTACCTTCGAAACTATCACAAAAAGACCTTTAAGCTTCAAATTTTGCATTACTTATTCTAAAACACATTATATTATTGGGGGACAAAGAGAGAAACTTCTCCTGGCGGGAGGTTTGTCAGGTACAGGCATGTATGGCTATTAATTATATGTTTTACTTACAACGGGTGAGTTTGCACTAATCTTGATTAATTGCCGATGTCAATATGCTAGACATTCATAAAATGAACCCATTCAAAAACTTCATAAATGAGATGAAGTGAAGTTTAAATTTACTGTAACCGTTTTATGTCTGTTTTGAACAATAAAGTAGAGATAAGCGTTATCAAGATTGGCCTCCGTTCGTTTTAACGGTATTCATGCATATCAAATAGCAAACACTAGTTACAAAAGTTTATTGACAAACAACGATTCAAGTTACTTCCGTAATCATTCACAAGAAATCATAACGGTTTCACAGAATTGTTGATAGTTGGTAAATATTATTTAAAAATATGAAATCAATAACAGCGGACTCCAAATTGCGCGTTCAAACAATTTGGTACTCCAACACTTCGATGACAATAACGTTTTTTTTAGGAATGCTATTCTTCATTCGAATGACAAATATTATACTCAATACATTTAAAAACGCAACATTTGTGATTTTCGATTAATTTTAGTCCGTTGTTTCTTGTTCAAAGCAAGATTGTATTTTATGTTAGTACACAAGTCTCTTTGTTCCAAAGGTTAACACATGGCGATAAACTATGGTGGCTGATTTCTGCCATGTCGGCTTTTCGTTATTTCGACGCGAAAAGACGACAGGACGAAAAACGCCAAATGCAACGCGAAAAGACGACAGAACGAAAAGATGACAGTTCATGGGCAAAAAGACGACAGAACGCTAAGCGGTTTCTTTTCGTTCTGTCGTCCTGTCGTCTTTTCGTTCTGTCGTTCTATCATCTTTTCGTCTTGTTTTGTTGTTCTGTCGTCTTTTCGCGATGCATTTGACGTCTTTTCTTTCTGTCCTCCTGTCGTATTTTCGTTCTGTCGTTCTGTCGTTCTGTCGTCCTGTCGTCTTGTCGTTCTGTCGTCTTTTCGCCTTCCGGTTGACATGCGCACTTCGGCACTGCGGCCATTTGCATGGGAAACACGTGTAATGTGTAATCCCTGTGTTATTAAATGCGCATGTTAACCGGAAGGCGAAGAGACGACAGAACGACAAGACGACAAGACGACAGAAAGACAAGACGACAGAACGAAAAGACAACAGAACGACAGAACGAAAAGACGACAAATGCATCGCGAAAAGACTACAGAAGGCCACATGAAATAACGAAAAGACGACAATAGCAAATGGCGTCTTTTCGTCCTTTCGCGTGACGTTCTGTCGTCTTTTGCCCTTGAAATGTCGTCTTTTCGTTCTGTCGTTCTGTCATCTTTTCATTCTGTCATCTTTTCACGTTGCATTTGGCGTCTTTTCGTTTGTCGTCTTTTCGTTCTGTCGTCTTTTCGCGGCGAAATAACGAAAAGACGACAAATGGAAGAAATCAGCCACCATACTAAACAGTTGCATAAGGTTTGTTCTATTTCTTTCAGGTACAACATATTTTGCACGAGGACTTAATTCCACTCTAGAAATTACAAAAGTACCAAGTATTGCGTTTTCAAATGTACTGAATGTATAAAAGTTCTAAATCTTATTTCTTTGTAGTAGTATGTCCCCAAACTGCTTGTATTAAACAGCCGTTTTAAAACACGTACATATTCATATTATGATAGATTTTTTTTTTTTTTTATTGAACACGTTATAGGCCATGCAAAAACACGACTGTTTGAAACATTATTTATTTTACCCGCAAGAGTCGATGAGTGAAAATAACAAAGGAGAACTACAGATGCGTGACAGTTCCTGCAGAGTAAGCCTCGAGACACTCTACAAATGCCAAGGCATATTGTATTGTATGCAAATAAATAGAGATTATTTAACTGCTGGATTCGATTATAGGGAAATCCTTCACGAGATGGTAGGCGTGTGGTAAATGTCACGAACGGAGCGAATGCGAGTAGTGAACAAACTAAGCACGCCTACCATCGAATGAATGATGTCTATATAATCAAACCCAATAGATAAATACTCTGTTTATATATGATAATTACAAACTGCGAACAATACACATATTTATTGCATTCTGATCGGTGAGTCATTCTTAAAAGTGTTCTGTTAGTTCTCAATAACACGTCAAAATAAAATAGTTCCAGTTGCGCAGGCGTAGACTAAAATGGAAGCCCAACATTTGATCTGAGCGGCGAAAGAGGTCCGGGTATGCTCGAATTGATCAGGAAAACAAAAGTGAAACTGTTCCGGCTTCCGAGCTTCCACCTGGCTACGCGCCTGAGTTTCTTGTCTGTTTCATTTCTATTAACGATGACGTAACAAACGTTACATGACGTCAAATTTTTTAAACCGTTAACGTCACAGAACGAAAGTATATAAAGAGTGGATTTAAACAGATACTCAGTAAACACGGTGCATGATCAAAACTAATTTTCACGGATAAAATATACGTTGCCTGAATAAGAACGGATAAGCACCTCGATTTTTCGGATAAAAAATGGAGCTGGAAGGTGATGAGGTCTCACACCTCTATTATCTCCCCTGAAAGCTCACGGACCTGGAGACAAAAGGAAAACAGAAAATAATTCTATTTTTCTCAATTTTAGGCAATTTTTAGCTCTACTGATCAGATCAGCAGAGCTTATGCCGTGGTGCGGTGTCCGTCGTCCGTCTGTCCGTCCGTAAACTTTTTTTTTAGCGACTACTCCTCTAAAACTACTGAATGGATTTTCATGAAACTTTACAGAAATGTTGCCCATGAAGTCTAGTTGATCCTAGCACAAATTCATGTTGATGTTAAATCCAAGTAGGCCGCCAAATCTAAAAATAGGTTTTTAAAAAACAAGTTTGTAGCGACTACTCCTCTGAAACTACTCACCGGATTTTCATGAAACTTTACAGTTTAATGTCTAATTGTTCCTAGCAAAATTTCAGATCAGCCAGGAATGCAAGATGGCCACCACAGCTAAAAATAGATTTTTAAAAAATAAGTTTGTAGCGACTACTTCTTGAAAACTATAAGTGATATTGATATGGGACTTTTTCTAAAATGATCAGCATGACATGTTGGTTATCGAAGTCGAACATTATTTTGATTCGACGTTAAACATGGCTGCCAGTGGCCATCTTTGTTTACATAGAGTTATATAATGAAAACTTGTAGCGACTACTCCTCTGAAACTACTCACCGGATTTTCATGAAACTTCACAGGAATGTTGCTCTTGATGTCTAATTGATCCTAGCAAAATTTCAGATCAGCCAGGAATGCAAGATGGCCACCACAGCTAAGAATAGATTTTTAAAAAATAAGTTTGTAGCGACTACTTCTTGAAACTATAAGTGATATTGATATGGGACTTTTTCTAAAATGATCAGCATGACATGATGTTGGTCCTTGTCAAAAATTGTTTTGATTCGATGTTAAACATGGCTGTCAGCGGCCATCTTTGTTTACATAGAGTTATATAATGAAAACTTGTAGCGACTACTCCTCTGAAACTACTTGACGGGTTTTCATGAAACTTCACAGGAATGTTGCTCTTGATGTCTAATTGATCCAAGCAAAATTTCAGGTCGGCCGGAAATTCAAGATGGCCGCCACGGCTAAAAATAATTTTTCAAAAAACAAGTTTGTAGCGACTACTTCCTGAAATCAAAATCAATAAGTAGAGCTTCAAGGTCATTGACCTCTTGTTAATTTGAAAAATAGGTTTTTCTTTGCTTTAGCATACATCTGCAGGGTAAAATACAGATGATACAGAAAATCCCATATTGATATGAGGTTTCATTCAAATTTCAGAATTGTTTGACCGAAGCACCGCATATTCAGCTAGATAGTGTATGAATTTTGTATTTTCCATAGGGTTCACAAAACATGAGTGAGAAAAAAACCCAACCAGACTAACTTATGTTTTTTATTGTTTTAAATTACTGGTCTTGGCTATACTGAAGATATTAAACCAACAACAATGTCTGCTGCCCTGCTTTGAAGCTCAGATGTTGGAAAAGGCTGTACAGTAACCCTATGGGAAAATTAATTGAGGTGTGAGACCATGAGTGGCTTAAAACGGAGGCAAAACCGGCAACAGAACCGTAAGTTCAGTTAATTTTTACTACCACGGAACACTAGTTTATGCTAGATTTAACTTTGTAGCTAAATATAGCAAAAAAAGTGAGTCATTTTCGCAAAAATAAGCATTTGAAATGGTGTATTGCTGTACGGATTTCAGTATTGACAGTATTGATTTATACCATTTTGTATGCCTTTGTAGGCGAGGATAGATACATTAGCATCCATAGTTGCGATATAAGTAAATATAAAGTGTTTCACGGTTGTATAATGATGAAATATCGGTTTATTTAGAGGTACGTAATATTTTCAAAGGCACCTAATTTGCACAACTACGCGTACAACAAGGAACCTCACTTTTTATCCAATAGGGCACCCAATAAGTAGCTGCTTTTGTCATTGCAATAAAAACGATATCATCTGAAACAGAACATGGTTAAAACTTGTGTATGTACTAACTAAAGTCATTTATAATATAAAGTTAATATAAGTCAATTAAATTCATTTTTAATATATTTACGTCTAATACATGTATTATCTGATTCAGAATGTTTGTTTGTTTAACGCCCTTTATCATTACAGGCCTGCCATTTCTCAGGCCTTGAGCCGGTAATTACCTGCTTTTTTTTTATAAGTTTACAAGCTTACCGGCGTTTTTGTTAATTGATTTAATTTAGTTAAGTATACAGGAATTTGATGTGTGCCTTGTTCTTTTAGTATGTTTTAAAGCGTAAATATTCTTATGTTTTTTTGAGAATGTATCGGTCACTTGTAGGCAACGCGGCAGTTTTACACTGGAAGTGTTTATTTGAGTCTCATCATTTGTACAAATGTTAACATAAAGAATGTTAAACCACATACTTAATAACCTCTGAATAAAGTTATAAGATCTGCGGTTAATCACTTTAAAATGTACAAATACCAGCATTCAACTATTAAATTTATACAAGGGACAATAAATACAGCTCGTTCATTTTGATATACATATATAAAAACAATGATATATTCGCACATTAAAATGTCAGCAAGTGATGTTAATCTTAATAGTGTACGACCTGACGAACGGATATAGTATATTTTGTAAATAAAATAACTGACATTAAAGCCTGACAAAAACATGCATTCGAGGAATAAGCTTTATAAATTGGTTAAACATAGTTTTAAAAATGTCAGATTTGCTATGACCTAATTAATGTCCATTGCTCGCGAACAATGCCATCAGTAGGCCTAATCCTTAATTATATACTGAATATTCACAAGATCTCAATTACAGCCGTAAATTTATTAATTACAGTGGGATTCGATTAAAATCCTGCATATTTTATGTACATTCATGCAAATTGATTCAATATATGTATCTTTTTAAAACCGCAGTTAAGTTTGGGAAATTTGGAATTAACTGTTCAAGAATACAGTATGCGAGAATCGATGTTCAAATTATACTGTTTTTTTTTCATGTATCTTTTTTCATGTATCATTTGTATCTTTGTGTGTGTGTGTGTGTGTGTGTGTGTGTAACCGTCGTTCTTCATAAAGAACATTGTAAGCTGTGCGTCTTGCCATTTGATTGTTTTAGTACACGTATGACATTGTGTGATGTATGCAGAAATTATAGCGCATGGTTTTTTTTCTTTTATGACATTGATACACATATTAGTACTTGTATACTATTACTTTGCGATGATGCAAATATTATTATTATTATATTAATAATGCATTATAAATTCTTCATTTGTATTTCGTTTTATATTTATAAAGTCCTCAGAATTCACCAGAATGCGTCATTTACAGGATAATTCCGAAAAATCTCCCCAACCCCCAACATCCACCGCCCCAATGTTTATATCCTTCCGGCGCCTCTGTATAATGTTTGCTCTGAGATTCTTACCCACCCGATGAAGTAATCAGAAGAAGAAAAAAGAAACGCATCGTACTTTGGTCGAGTACTGAACCAATTAGATGCCCATATCCAGGACGATTAGGTGTCTCGATCAAATGCGTAAATTGTAAGATTTTTCTATGCTGCAAGAATTTTCTATTCTTTTCTATTACACGGAACATTAAATACAACAAAGTCGATTAAATGAACTCAAAATAAAATCTAAAAACGTCTATACACAAATGAAAAAAATCAGTTCAAATGGTCATTACTCGCCTTTGCCCAGCCAGAATCGCACAAAAAAACTAAATTGTGTCGATTTCACAAACATTACAGTGTTGTAGATAAGGCGAACATAGCATCATTATGTTCCGTGAAAGCATTACAATTACAAAATAATGCGTAATTAGGAAAACATCCTACAATAAAAAAGGTCACTAGAAAAACGAGTTACTTTGGTTATCCCAAAACAACAGTGAATATTAGAAGCCCATCAGTAGCGATTAGGAGCCGAATCGACTTTTATCCGTGAAAATTAGTTTTGATCACGCACCGTAACATTACAATCGTGACGTTAAAGACACATTTCTCAACTGAATGTAGTCATTGAAAAATCATGGATAGCATGCTTTTTAACTGCTTAATTCTCGCTGACTGATTACCACAGAGACATTATATTGAGGCCCCATCACAGTTTTTTCTTTTCAGTTACTATATACCTTAGTTTATATAAAATGTATTGTAACTAAAAGCACTAGATTGTTTATTATGGGGGAGCATATAGTCGCCGCTTTTTCCGTCAGTCCGTGTGTACGTCCGTGCGTCACACTTTTTGTCCGGAGCATAACTCAAAAAGTATGCTCGATTAAAGTTCGTTTGAATGATTAGGACAATGAGACGGAGTGCAGTTCATAGGAACCATAACTCTAGCTTCACGACTTTTTTTAATTATCTCCCTTTTTTGAAAAATCTTATCCGGAGCATAATAGAGTTCCGTACGGATTCATTTTGAATAAGGAAGCACTCACACTAAACATTACCTTTTTCTGTGTAACTTTCGGGATGCATCCATCGGTTCTACCGATTCTCTTGTTGTTATTATTAATATCAGAAAACAAACAACAACACACGAACTAGAAGTGATAATTTTACTGCATCTTATATTAATATTAGTTCCACCTATGGCCCATACGGATTTGGTAACCACTGTCTACACTTGTATTTTTGCAGAAGATTTTTTAGGATTTGTTAATTGAAACTGATAAGCCCCATTGCGGGGCCATTTATGACCTCAGGTGCACCATTCAAACAAACATACATAAACTTGGGGTCGTCCGTGGTCGAGGGGTCTCAGACTTGAAATCACATGTCCCTAACCGCTGTAGGTTCGATTCCCCATGGTGCCAGGACTGTTTAGTATGTGAGTATCAAGCTATCCAGCTTGTTTGCGGAACGTCGGTGATTCTACTAGGGTGCGCGTCCGTGCACGAAAAATACCCGGTTTTGCACCTGGGGTCTTCTTCCACCAATAAAAAGCTGGAATGTCGCCAAATGCCCTTAGCTGTTGGTGCAACTATAAAATCCAGTTCAATGAATTCATATAAGATTTGGTTGAATTCCGACAAGCGCTTTCTGAATAAAAGTCGTCAGAAGCAAAAGATAACGACGACGACGGACGACGGACAGACAACGGACGGACGAATAGTGAATCCAAAACATCACATTGAGCCTTCGGCTCAGGTGATCAAAAACACTTACAAATGACAACGGTTTTTGAATTTTGAAGTCCCGATGAGTTTCGTGCATTTGAGATTTACTAAAATATGGCAGAGAAGTAACTGATAATAGAGTATATTGTGCTAAAAAATACAAAAACTATTAATTGTTAACACAGGTATTTTAAGAAAATCCATATATACATAGTTGTTTTAACATATATACAAGTGCACATAAAATGCAAAACGGTTATAATTTTTACTCGAAATGTGTCTTTAAAGACATCACACCAGAATCAAAAGATCACGGACATTTTACAGCTAGAGACGATCACAAACTTGTTATTCCTTTATTCTGGAAAATATTTATTGAGGCCCTGATACAATTATATATAAGACTACAATGTGCAATGTGTCTTACAATTGCTAAATGTTCATTTTACTGTTTGGAATAGAAACACTACACAATAAACAACATTACAATCATGACAAAATATCCTTTCTAGTCCCACATATGTCCCATGTATGGTATTTTTTTCAGATACAAATTATGAGCCAAGTCGTATTCTCATAACAGACCCTTTTGCAAAACTGCTTTTATTATCGACAATCAAAAGTTGTGACGTTTACAAAACTCCCCAGAATTACATTTTCAGTATGGACTCTTATTTAAACATTTGTCACGACAAAAGGCTAGGTTCTTGTGGGGATATACTGTACATTTTAAAAACAAGCTGTGTGTCATTGGAAAGAAAACATTAGTTTGGACAACGCACGTCGATCATCCTATGGATACCGAAATCGAATTTGGTTAAGATGGGTCAGTTTATTGTTCAAAGACTGTATTTGGAGACCATTTTAGAAGACCCAAATAATGTAAAAAAGAGTATGATAATGGACCTTTGGAAACGGCCGAGCACGACACGTACGAAATATTGCAGTCTCGGTTTGATTGAGACTGTTCATGAGCGGTAGTGAAATATGCTAGCTACCGCTCACGCCCTCTAGCCCCGGGTTTAGCAGAACTCAATATTCATAAAATCAATAGTACACAATTTTAACCATCCCGAAGATGGCATGCATATGGCTATGGACATGGAGTATACTGCTTCATTATTATTAAATAAACAATATAATATATGTTGTCTTAAACTAAACCAAAATCAATACTAAAAATATTGAAATTAAATCATGCTGGTACTGTTACACATAAAATTTAGAAATAATTAAATCGGATTTAAAATTGTTTGTAGGGGCCTCATAATATAACAGTACATACCCATCTCGAATTTTGAATGAAATTCTCGTACTTCTCACAATGCATGAAAAAAACAATCATAATTATGCCCCCACTATTTCTATAGGATGGATTAGGCTGGTGTGATGTCTTTTTAACGCTATTTATGATTAAGTGTACAGTATGTCATGCTATTTTGAAAAGCTGAATCAATAAGAGCAACCGAAATTTTAAACCTTTTTCCGCTGGTAAAATGGTGCACTCTGACGAGTTTGGGGAGACGCTTTTGGGGATAAAGAGAACATATCAAGGAAAAGGTTTTCGGCCGGGGTCTGCAGTGCGTAAAAGCAGCTACGCCAATAGAAGCATATTTTTTTTAGGAAACGTAAAGATTTAGGCTATATCTATACCTTTGGACGGAAAAGACTTCAAATTTAAAAATGTGTGATTTGGCTCATCGGTTCAACTGAAATAATTTTAATTTAGAGCTTACTGGGACATGTGAAATAAAATGGACGGTCAGCAAAGATGATCATTGAGATACGTTTTTAATTATGAGGATTGTTTTTCATTTTTTGCGATGTTATCGAAGTGATGTTTTCGAAGTATAACTCGTCAATGATGGGTCACACATTTTGTATAAAACCGCTTAGCTGCGCTATGCGGTTTTATACAAAATGTGTGACCCATCATTGACGTGTTATACTTCGATAACGTCGCAAAAAATAAAAAACAATCCTTAAATTAAATCAAATTATGTATCATTTTAACCGGAATCAGAAACACTTTATTGACGTCATGACACAACAACAAAGTTCGTTATTTTTGCTAGTGTCACAGGGCTATAAAACTGTGCAACCGGACCGAGACTCGAACCAGAGACCCCCGAACTACCGTTCCGATGCTGTACCTAATGAAATCTACCACATACTACCTTTCCAATTGTTTAGGCTCGTCGGAGTTTATGGTTGTACCCTAGATTGGGTTTCTCTAAACCTTTGCGAGCTTGCGAGCAATTCTGCTGTTTTTGTTCCAATTTGGCTTATTAATAAATCTACTCAAGCTTTCAACGATATAAATCCTCTGACTAGGTTTTGTTAAGATCAGATGAATAATGAAGAGCTAAAGATTTAATAATACTAATAAAAAAAGCATTTTCTATAAATCAAGGGCCATAACGCTGATGTTACTAATCGGATTGAACGTGTCTGGTCGGTATAAAGAGCCTGACAAATGTTGGTGAAGTTCAAATACACAATAAAGGTGCTAGATTGCTAACAAATCAGAATATGACATGTTTCAATAAAACAAGGGTCCTCAGTTTAGTGTTACTAATCCTCAGTTTAGTGTTACTTATTATATAGACAGCAAAACAGGAAATAATAAATGATGTATATAGAATAATTAGATCGATCTCCACATGTCCAAACAAAAGATTGTTTTGAAAAGTTCATTACACAAGGGAGTTACCACCTTTTTTCTTAAATATCATAACCTCAATTTGTCCTAGACAATATTCGTTGGACGTTGCTTTCGAAAAAAAATCACAGAGAAAACACAACACCGATTGTGTAGGTAGCAACATTTGATGATCAAAATTCAGCAAATCACCTCCCTTTAAGGTTTCCATAGCATCCATAAACGATTATTGTTAGGAAAAAATGGAAACTGTTTAAAGGGATATTTAGTACTCAGCGAAGTGTGCTTAAAAGTTATTTAAGTGCTGTTCATGCTGTCTTACGCCCTCAAAAGCTGGCCTATGGGAATACCAGCAAAAAAGGGGTACCTTAGCAAAAAAAGGGGTACCTTTATTTTTGGTTAGTATAGTTTGCGAATTTGGACAAGCGTTCATAACAACAAAGAATAAAGACCTAATGCAAAATGAAAGTTATAGAGTGTTATCAACAAAATGTTAACGGAAGAGCGGACGACGGACGACGACGAACAACGACCGTCCCATAAACTCGCCTGGCCTTTGGACAGCATAGCTAAAAACGACCTTATAAAACCATCCCATTGATTACTAAAGGCTTTGAATTAAATTCTCGATACGGAACTAATATTCACGAATCAATAAGGCTCATCACATTTTCGACGAATTTGATATTAACAAATGACACTCTTGACCTTCAAACACAATCAACCAATCAGGACCAACTAACAATATTTGTAAATTGATATTAAAGGAACGTTGCATTCCACGTTCCAAGATAACATTCAAATGATTGACAGTCAGTCCACACTATACTGGGATTGATTCTTTAATGGCTATCAGGGCGGTGGGATTTTAGTCCTTAGAATAGCACACACATGCACGCACGCACGCACGCCCCCCCACCCCACCCACCCACACGCAATACGACCATAGCTGTCCAGGCCCAGAGAAAGCAAACGTGAGATGGGAGTCAAGGGACGGTTGCCAGTTGGTTATGGGGTCAGTGGGGTGAAGCCCCAGTGGGTTATGGGGTCAGTGGGGGTGAAGCCCCAGTTGTTTATGGGGTCAGTGGGGTGAAGCCCCAGTTAGTTATGGGGTCAGTGGGGGTGAAGCCCCAGATGGTTATGGGGTCAAAGCCCCAGTGGGTTATGGGGTCAGTGGGGGTGAAGCCCCAGTTGTTTATGGGGTCAGTGGGGTGAAGCCCCAGTTAGTTATGGGGTCAGTGAGGGTGAAGCCCAAGTTGGTTATGGGGTCAGAGGGGTGAAGGCCCAGTTGGTTATGGGGTCAGTGGGGTGAAGCCACAGTTGGTTATGGGGTCAAAGCCCTAATTGGTTATGGGATCAGTGGGGTGAAGCCCCTGTTTGAATTTCAGGAATTTTAGCTTAGAGGTTTACTTGTTAATCATATGATCATACATTATAACTGAATGATCATACATTATAACTGAATGATCATACATAATAACTGAATGATCATACATTATAACTGAATGATCATACATTATAACTGAATGATCATACATAATAACTGATATTTTTGTATTTATATATACACGAGCATCCTTGTATTTTACCTATATTGCCTATTAATGCTGCATTGTTGGTTAGAGAATAGTTCATGGCGGGGATTTACACTGTCCCGTTTGATGACAGTAGGGTAAGTGTGAGGTTTCGTGCACCCTAGAACCTGGTTTAAACCCTTTTTTGTTTGTGATGTCTTATTTGGCCTTTTATTCATCTTTGAAATTGTTCTTTGTTTCTGTGAGTGTTTGTGGTTGACTGTCGTCCTTGAATGCTACTTTTCCTGTTCGATTTTTATATCTATATTTCCATCTTCTACACTCTACAAATGTTGTTCAGGGTTCTACCAATATAATTACGAACATTCATACGGTTTCCATCATCTCTGTGACTTTAAGATTGCTCGTGTTTGCTAAATATGTTGGTGACTCTTTCTTGAGATAACCTGATTGAGAGATAATTGGCCTGTGAGGAGAACACATTCACTGATAGCAAACATGGTCGTCTTCGTTGTAATAAAGCCATTGAAACCATTCAAACAATTTCATTAAACAAGGACTATAATAGTATTTTTTTTCCAAAATGTGCTGCTGCTACTACTACTGCTGCTACTATTACAACAACAACAACAACAACAACAACAACAACAACAACGACGACGACGACGACGACTACTACTACCACTACTACTACTACTACTACTACTACTACTACTACTACTATTACAACAAGAACAAGAACAACAACAACTTCTACAACTACTACAAAAACGACTACCAATACCACAACCAAGACCACTACTATATCGCCACTTAATCGACAACTACCATATAGTCCCTACCACAACCCTTACTACCATCATTTACTGATATTCTCTTATTCAAATACGTATGTTTATACCCACGTTTTTGAAAAAAAAAGTATATTAAAATCGCCTTCTTTTGTCCGTCCGTCCTTCCGTCAGTCCGTTACCGCATCTCCTCCTAAACCACTGAACGGAATTCAGCTGACTTCACCATATGATGACGGCGTGCAAGAGTAACATTATTTTGGGCTCCGAGCCCAGGAGCCCTCTGTGGGGTGATTTGGGGTGGGGGTGGGGGTGGGAGGGGGTGGGGGGTCAAACGTTCAAATACACTAAAAATTCAATTACAGTAATTTTTCCGAATTTTTGCACATAACTTGGTATATGTAATCGTCTATGAAAGATAAATAACATCATCACACTGTTTCATTTGAGATATAATTACAAAAAACCCCACAAAAACAGGGTCCCTCAGTGGGGTCCCTCAGTGGGGTCAAAAGATCAAATGCACTAAAAAATCAATTACACTCATTTTTCTATATTCTTCCACATAACTTGGTGAATGTAATCGTCTATGAAAGATAAACAACACTTACACCTATTTTATTATTTTAAACTCGGACGTCTGGCCGGGGTCCCAGGTTTTTTTTTTTTGTGTGTCGATTTTTTTTGATAATTATATCTCAAATGAAACATTATGATGATGGGATTACACTGAATACATTTGTTTCCTCCTACGATAATCGGTGGGGCCTGGAGGAAGGGGCATACACCAACAATTCAATTATGGTGTAATCTTTTCATACTTTTGCACATTAATTGATATAATAGTCGTCTATGAAAGAGATACACAGCGCTCATGTCAAATGATTTATTATTTAAAACTGGGAGTGTAATTTTAGTGTGGATTACGAGTGCAACCCCACGAAGCGGTACTTTTTTTGTACCGCTATTGAATTCCGTCAAACAATCTATTGTCCCTTTAAAGGGAATTGACCTGCTTGAAGAAAACGTGGGTATGCGTTCTAGTTTTGTATTGTACTAGGTGTTATTATGATTTGTTCATTGCTAAAACTTAACGGGTTTTCTTTTTTCACTAGCTTTCACCAAATCATGGAGTACTTTGTGATATTATAGGCTGGCTTCCACCAAATCATGGTGTACTTTGAGACGTTATATGCTTTTTTTTTTATTATATTCATACATACATTGTCATGTTTGTGTTTTACTCCTACTGTCTATTTATGCTGCCTGGTTTTGAAGTGATACAGCCTGGCTCGGATTTTCTTACTTACACTGTCCCGTTTAATTGGGATGACATTAGGACTAACGTGGGGTTTGGTGCACCGTACAACCTTACTTACATTGTCCCGTTTAATTGGGATGGCATTAGGACTAACGTGGGGTTTGGTGCACCATAGAACCTTACTTACACTGTTCCGTTTAAATGGGATGACATTAGGACTAACGTGAGGTTTGGTGCACCATACAACCTTATTTACACTGTCCCGTTTAATTGGGATGGCAGTAGGACTAACGTGAGTTTTGGTGCACCATACAACCTTACTTACACTGTCCCGTTTAATTGGGATGGCAGTAGGACTAACGTGAGTTTTGGTGCACCATACAACCTTACTTACACTGTCCCGTTTAATTGGGATGGCAGTAGGACTAACGTGAGTTTTGGTGCACCATACAACCTTACTTACACTGTCCCGTTTAATTGGGATGGCAGTAGGACTAACGTGGGGTTTGGTGCACCGTACAACCTTACTTACACTGTCCCGTTTAATTGGGATGGCATTAGGACTAACGTGGGGTTTGGTGCACCATAGAACCTTACTTACACTGTTCCGTTTAAATGGGATGACATTAGGACTAACGTGAGTTTTGGTGCACCATACAACCTTACTTACACTGTCCCGTTTAATTGGGATGGCATTAGGACTAACGTGAAGTTTGTTGCACCATACAACCTGGTTTTAACCCCCGCCCTCTCCAGGTTTTAACCTCCCACGCCTCTTGGTGACTGACCATTCCACGGCTGTACACCTGTTGTCAATCCTTTTATGATGTTAGTGTCCCGTACTTCATTCTTTAAAATTATTTGTCCATGTTTTTGTTTTTTGTTTTCAATGTGTGTTTTTAATTGACTAGTGTTTGTAAATTCCACATTTCCTGTTCTTTCCTGTTCGAATATACTTCGTTTTAAAATACGTAAATTATGTAAATATAGATCTTGTTTTTGTGTGATTTAATTTATGTTCAATTCACGTAATTCTTTGTAACCTATCAATTTTCCGAAACACACTTATACAAATATTTACCTTGGATGTAAATCAGATTGTTTGATTTTAAGAGCCTATAAAGGATCAACCACTCCTATATGTCAGTATATTTGTGGTACACAAATAGGTTAAGGTGTGCTGCTGTGAAGTGGAAAGTTGAAAAAGAGTAATATTTTATATAAATTTATTTAGACTTAATCAAAGTAGGTATACGAGTCGAACAGGAATTGTTGCTTCCACAAAACACAGTCAACAAAAATCACGATTTTAAAACAAAAACAACAATTATAATTAGGAGAAACGTATGTAAAAACCACAAACATAAACTAGTTTACAAATGGGGTACCAGCGACACCACAAACATAAACTAGTTTAAAATGGGGGTACCATTTTGTCATTTCGTTTTAATATTAAATGAAAATAAATACAATACTGATAAGGGGATCCCTTGGAAGCAACAAACACAACCAAGACTAAAGTAACAGACTCGGTTTCATTGAGTCTGTCCATGAGAGGTTATATGAGAAGCATCACCTCTCACGCTCCACAGCACCGGCTTAACCGGTATTCTACCTTAAAGAAATATAAAAAGATCGGACAGGGAAAGTAGCATTCAAGGAGGACAGTCAACCACAAAACACTGAAACAAACACGCAAACAGACAAACAAGAAGGCAAAGGTAATAATAAATGCAAACGACATCACAAACACAAAAGGGTTGACAATAGGCTACCGCCGTGGAACGGTCAGTGACAAAATAGGCCACTGGGGGTTTAAACCGGTTATAGGGTGCACCAAACCTCACACTTACCCTACTGTCATCCCATTAAAACCACCTATATTGGGCTCGTTGTTCCCAATGAGAGGGAGAGAGGGAGAACACTGTTAATATGTTATATATATATAGAGGATATTTGTTGTTTTGGAGTGAATAACATATTTTATTTCACCGAGAAGTGGAAAACTTTATATTTTCACGAATGCGAAGCATGAGTGAAAATATAAAAGTTTTCTAACTTCGAGATGAAATAAAATATGTTATTGACGACAAAACAACAAATTTTCTTTTTATTTTATGATTTTAAAAACAATTATTTAAGCAATTTTAGTAACTACATCGTTTACAGACATGGCTACGCGCTCAGTTCACGATGACGTAATGAAACGTTACATGACGTCACTTTTTTTTTGAACCCGTCAACGTCATAGAAAGTAATTAAATAAACAGTGGATTTAACAGTATACTGTAGGAATATCTTGTGAGTCGTGTTACTGTGCATTTGTGTTGGTTGTACATTAAAAAAGTCGTCCCGGCAGCTACTGTGGAAATAAAACTCTATATTCCACAGTGTGGAATAACACTTTTATTTCACTGATAAAATACAGTATTTCGTTGCTTATCATAAAATAAATATATTTATCACACAACATGTGGTGTGGGAGTGTAATAACACCATTCAATATTTTCGATATTCCACTAGTGGTATAACATAACGTTAATGACGTCACGTTAATGTACGTTTTCTGACGTAATGTGACGTTATAAGTTATGTAATAAATAGAATCTAACATTCGTTCTCATTCATTATTGAATTTATTAAACTCGTTAGCAAAAATGATATAATGATCGTCAAAAGCCTCGCATTATATCGTTTTGCCAACTCGTTTAATAAATTCAATAATGAATGAGTACGAATGTAAGATTCTCTATATATAATTTAGGACTACAATATACATTCGATTTATATTTACTTTTAATTGATTTATTCATTGATGTATTAAAAGGAAATACTTTGAACTATGAAACAACTATTCTTTTTTTTTTCTATTCAACTGAATTAGCACTAAATGTAAGTACACAATTAGAAAAGGATATGTAGCAGTCATAGAACCACAAACACGTATTAAACACGCATTAAACACGTATTAAACACGTATTAAAAACAAACACGATTACATCGCTTAGATGACTCCATAGAAGTTGTACTTTGGCTTTAACTGATCTTGTTCCCATGTGTTTATTATATTCCATCAGATAACCCTTGTCGAAATGTAGAAGCCCACAGCTGTTTTGACAGTTTATTATCAGACATATTTAAATATCAGTAAGTAAGTAAGTAAGTAAGTAAATATTTTATTAAAGTGACATGTGTACATGTAACATAATATACAATAATAGAAATTTAAACACAACACCCGGCCCAATGGACCTATAAGTCACCTATACAATACAAGTAATATAATTTTCACGTGAAATTATGTTGGCATTTTAAACATTATCAATTAATAAATAAAACATGTTAAACTTTTGCATAATATTATATTGATTGGAATGATATCAGTTATATAATGCATTTCTTCTTCTCATATAAGCTTTAACAATGTATTTAGCTACTTTTCTTGGAACGTTTCTGACAAGATATATAAGTTTATCCACATCATTTAATATATTAAACTGTCTATTTGAAAACTGATCTTTAAAAACGTCTGCTCTTACATCATTGTAAAATGTACACTGAAGTAAAAAATGTCTTTCATCTTCAATCTGTATTAGATTGCAAAATGAACAAAGTCTTTGCTCCGGAGGCTCGCCAACGTATCGTCCTGTTTCTACTCTTAACGGTAAAATACCACATCTAAATTGTGCTAACAGTGAACGTTCTCGTTTGTTTAAATTTAACAATACATATTGATCAGTTTCAAAATTGTCTTTAAAAGTTGTATACGTCCTTAATTTAGATACCTTTGTTATATCTGCCTTCCATATACTTGAGTAGTACTCATTTATCTTATCCTTAACAGTGTCAATATGTATAACAGTTTTGTTTTCAAAATGATTATTCAGATTCAAATTAGACATAACTGTTTTTAAATCACTACACCAATTATTTCGACATTTATTATAGTCCATATTAAAGATGCGTTTAGTAAGCCTATTGTCGTCGAACAATATCAGTCTATTCCAGTAACGGATCATCGATACCCAGCGTCGATAATTACTAGGTAGCCATCCTGTATCAGCAGTAATCGCGAGTTTCGGCGCAAATCTATGCACGCCCAGGAAGTACCGTATAGCTCGATTCTGCACATTGTCAATTGTCTGGTAATGTTTGTACCCCCATACAGACGAACAATAGTCTAAGATTGGTACAACACAAGATTCAAATAGTTTTTGATATGATTTATATCCAAAGTCTTTATAGTTGTGTATCTTTGATATGATTTTACCTAATGCACGACCTGCACCCTTGGCTAGAGCATCACAATGAAATGAAAAATTATTTTTATCATGAAAGATAACACCCAGATACTTGTATCTATCAACTGTTTCCAGAATATTATCACCAATCTTAAATCTATGGTTTGATTGAGCAACTCGATGTTTCCTGAAGTGCATACACTTACTTTTGTCTGTGTTTATAAGTACTCGCCATTTCTTACACCAATTGTGGAGCGTATCTAACATAGTTTGTAATTTTTCCTCAGAATCGGCTACTAGACATATGTCGTCCGCATATAGGAGCAGAGATAATTTACTATTGTCAATATCTATGCCAAGGTCAAGGTCATTAATTTCCTGACAAGGTCATTCGCAAAGATGGAGAACAACGTTGGTGACAAGTTATCTCCCTGCTTCACACCGGTATTGCAAGAGAACCACTCAGTCAGTTTATTATTAATGCGAATACACGACGAAGATTGAGCGTAAATACTTCGTATCGAGTTGTACATTTTTCCATCTATATTATTTAATAATAACTTGTAAAGCATCATATCTCTGTCGATAAAGTCAAAACATTTGCGCAGGTCAATAAATGCTGTGAAAACGGAGTCATTATTTCGTATTAAACTATTAAGAGTAAACACGTGGTCCTCACATGATCTATTTGCCCTAAAGCCATTCTGTTCATCCGCGAGAATATTGTTTCGCTCTAAGTACTTGGTGATCCGTTTGTTCATAAATGAACTATAAAGTTTACTTACACACGATAATAGACTTATGCCTCTGTAGTTCATTGGTATGCGTTTATCCGTGGTGCAATCCTTTAATATGGGGCAAATTATAGATTTTCGCCATAACGACGGAGTTATACTCGTGTCGAATACTAGCTGAAATAATTGCTGTAACACTGCAATCACCGGAGGGTTTTTCAATACACAATAAGGGATTTCGTCGTAACCGCTAGCCGATCGAGATTTCGCGTGCATAACAATTTGTGTGACCTCATCCATGTCAATATTGCGATTAAGAGATTCATTCGGAACATATAAAGGGTCATTCATATTATTTTCTATCAAATGTTTGTGTATTTTGACTTGGGTATAATGAGTTTCATCAAAGTTATCTTCATTTGAGCAAGTATATAAATTCTCGAAGTCCATTTTCCATCTCTCAAAAACCACATTTTCGTTATTTGATGGAATTCCGTTAGAATCAATTATTTCAATTGGTATAGATCTGTCAGTTCGCGGTCCTAGATTTTTTATTTTTTCCCAGAAGTCATTTGGGTTATTGGACGACATGTCCTCAATATCATAAGCGATTGACTGTCTGTACGCGCGTTCTGTCTGCCTCAAAACTTTGTCAAATATATTCCTGGCTTCAATATAATTCCTACGTAATGCCGTTTTAACATGTCTATTTCCGGTACATCGTACGAAATCGCGTTCTTTTTGTCGCATTATATTCCATAGTTCTGATAATGTTTGGTTCCAATATGGTTTTTTGGTTTTCAGTCTTTTATTTATACGAGCTGAGGTGCAATACCTTGGAATATTATCGTTCATTTCCGTTATAATGACGTCACACAGTTTATCATAAATACAGTCAATGTCTTGTTGAGATTCCCTACATCTTTCAATTCGTGAAATTATATTTAATATGGCTAGTCTTGACAACTGGTTATCCATAAAAGTTTCTGGAATTTGATGTAATTTAAAACGCGAGGGTTTGAATCCTGGATAATTTGACGGATCATTTTCGATATGACATTCTGATAAACTAAACTCGGTCAATAGGACGCAGTGATCGGGTAATCTTGATCGCTCCCCTAGTAATCCGTGCAAATTATGATTGTCAACAATAGACTGAACGGTGATCGTCTCGAAATTTAAACATTTTTTAAAACAGTCATGTATGAAGAACTAATCTACTTATGCGGTGATTTTAACAGTCGTTGTAGTAATTGATAGTACAGGTTTTCAATGTTGCTTCCGTACACAATGAAATATACACATAGCATATGTGTGAAATATACATATAGCATATGTGTGAAATATACACATAGCATATGTGTGAAATATACACATAGCATATGCTGGATGGTGTGAAAAGATACCTTACCAGTATGTGAAGTGCGGATTTATTAACAAGTGCAGAAGAAGAGGAAAGCCGTGATGGAGTAAAACTATCTGAATTATGGAATAATTTTTGTACCCTAGAAAGAAAATGGTTTCAGTCTTCTTCGTCTGACAATGTTAAGTTCAAGTCTATATTGTTTAGCAAGAAAGGAATTTGACAGGCAAGTTCAGAGATCAAAACGTCTATCTGGTATAAAATGCAAAAACAGATTTTTTTAAGGAGGTAAATATTGACCAAACCCAATTTTGAGAGTCTATATGAAAAATTGGAGTTGGGCAAACTAAATAAACAGTTAATACCAACTGAAGTCCTCTTGGATGACGGTAACTTGTCAACGGATGTGAAGGATGTACTTTTAAAATGAAAACGTGATTTTGATCGTCTTTTAAACTTTAGTGATTTAGGACTAAATGATGCATTTGAGTTAAAAGCCGACGGGAATACTAATACTTTGTTGGATAATCATATTGTATTATTAGAAGTGAGGAAAGCTATATACAATGCTCAGATAGACACAGCTTTTGGTGTAGACTACATACCGATTGGTGTTAAAAAATGATACATCTGTATTAGTTCTGCATGTCTTTTTTATTGTATGCTATGAAACCGGTACATTTCCTACAATATGGGGTAACAGTATTATAAATTCTATTCCGAAGACAACCTCCGCTGATCCAAGAGACCCCCTAGCTTACAGGGAAAGTACACTAGCTTCGTCTATGTATAAACATGATAGTTTAGTTGGAATACTGTAAGTTCTATATGGTCTGAAATTGATAATACAATTGTCGATGAGCAGAATGGTTTTAAGTTAAATGGTAACACAATATATCATATTTTCTTATTAACAAATATGCTGCCTGCCTGCCTACCTACATACCCAGTTATAAAATCCTGGGTCTGGGACCAGCAAACATATATATTTTAAGGATGGACCTAAAACACCCTAAAGGCTTAGCTCCACTCCGGGAGGCTTATCTGCACCGGACGGTTTATCTGCACCGGACGGGTTATCTGCACCGGACGGGTTAGCTGTAATAATACATACGTTTTAGATGTCGGTTAATAAACACACCAATCATATGATTATCATAACACCAACAAATCATTATCTAATAAATATATGCAAGCCACTCTCTAATTATGATGTGTAGCAATGGATGTATATTCTACAACGCCATGTATACGCGTTGAACACTCATCGCATTGTTAACTAATGTACCTAATATACAATGTTATCAGTTCAATCGTGTATTACGAGTTATACGCCAACGTTAACTAATGTACCTATTATACAACGTTATCAAATTAATATTGTTTTACAATTAATGATCAATTACAATAATTACATCCAATAAAGTAACTTCAAAATCATATGCTAGTCTCAAGTTAATGTTTGAGAAACATAAAAGCTAGCCGGATGTCGTAACCGCCAACCAAGATGGCGCCGCCCACTGAATACAAATGTACGATAAAAGAATATTTCAAAGTTGACCCCAGAAATGAATCAAATTGTTGACATGATATGTTTAGTTTAGCCTTTTTTTTGTACAGTTTACTAAGAGAACATTTAATGCTTTCAAATCTTTTCCAATAGGTTGTTCTTGGTTCGGAGCAAAATTTCTAGTATAATGAAAACTGTACCTAAATAGTTGAAATCATTTACTACCTCTATATTCTCTCCATTATAATTCCAAGAAATGTTCAATAAACCGGCTCTTTTTCTAAAAACCATAATCTTTGTTTTAACAGTATTCACCATTTGTTACAATAGTCATAACGTAGATTAATATTGTTTTGTAATTCTTCAGGTGATTTCCCCATGATAACCATATCGTCCGCAAATAATAGTAATATAAGTACAATATCATCAATTTCTAAACCAGTATTAACATCATGTTGTAAATACAGTTCTAGGTCGTCAATAAAAAGAAAAAAAATATCGGCGAGTTTATCTCCCCTTGCCTTAACCCATTCGCATATTCGACAAAATCTGAATAATTTTCACATTGTACGTTTTGACCCCCGATATTTAAGATGTACGCATGCCGGTACAGATGCAAGTATTGTTTAAGAAGCTTACTCACTTCTTGTGGACACAACACGAAGCATTGAGTACACTATTAACATTTATGTTTAGTATTAATGTGATTTAGAAATCTAATTGAATAGAATATCCTACTTCGTTTTACATGTTGAATAAATTAACAACATCATTTTATGCCTATTTGATTTAATCCAAATGTATTTTTAATTAACTATCTAAAGGCGTTTTAACATAAAAACGAACTCGTCTTGTAAAATATTACAAACACTACTTTTTCGCTCATTTGTCGGTGTTTCATTTGGTTTACTACATCGTTTATTTTATTTTTACTCGATGAGAAGGAACTCTGAATTTAGTTGTTCTAAAATATGATAGTTAAGACTGAAACCTAAAACCATGTATATGTTTATGTAATACAGCTCTACTTGATACAATTAATCTACTATGCCATTTTCGTATAAACTAGATCAAATATTATTATATATCAGTTAAAGAAACTAACCCGCTAAACTTTTCAGTCTTTGTTAAGAATGCACAAAAAACATGTTTACGTTATGAACACGTTGAGTTAACCATGAAAACCCAATTGATATAACATATCTCTTATTAAGGCAGTTCAATTCTTTATTAGGTTATTAATATTAGGCTTCACATTTATATCACATAACAAGTAATATAGATTTTTTTTGTTTACCGTTTACATGTTGAAAAACATGCAACATCTCAATATACAATCTTTGGACCCCTCGTATGTCCGGACGGACAAGCCAGCACCACTTTCGTGGCGGAGCATAAAAAATAAAAAGGGTGTCTACCATATTTAGTGTCTACATATTGTTTCATGAATAATTGAAGTTACATTTCTCATTCATTAACGAACATGTTATGTGAATTCATTTGAAGAATCTGCACAGTGCTTCATCTCATGATATTAAACAGACATAGAAAAGTGGTATCCTACTAGACTAAAGTAAAAGAAACGCTTCTCTGTGTTGATATTCAAATATCTTGATGTGTATTTAGCAAAAAACAATATTAGTTTCATTTCAGTACAATATCAATTTTTATTAGAAAATGTGGTGGAGGTGACCGTTTTCAATGGCCGCTGAAGTCACAATGGATTATTTGAACAAGCAAAACTACATATATACCGATACTTTAAGAGTTGCATTTCTTTTTCCTTAAGTATATTTACTTATACTGTATAATTTACAAAGAGCTACAACGTAAGGTAACGGCAATTTTAAAGTAAAAAGTCTTTCAGGCAGAACTTCTACAAGTTTACAAATTACATCACAGGTATTCGGCGCGTAATTTGGTCACGACTACCCCTCCCTCCCTGTCCTCACCGCACCCCCCACCCCACAAAAAAAAAACACCAGAAAAAAATAATCCAAAAAGTCATTTAATAACATTTTAAATATTTTTATAAAAAAAAGTAATTCATATATACTTACTCCCTGATATAATATATATGATTTTTTTTTTAGTGAGGGCGGGTGGGGGAGGGCGGTAGGGGCGGGTGGGGGTGGGACCAAATTTGTAGTGACCAAATTACGCGCCAAATACCTGTGAAATACATAGAGTGGGTGGGGTAATTTGTATTGATCTTTGAATTCCTGTGCCTAAAGGAATGACAACTTATCACAATTACCCCCATCTGAATAAATTATCCCACAGTATTGATGAATATTAAGCATGCAAAACTTGGCCGCAAAAATTATTGTTCCTTACCTGTCTTACTCTTATCATGACTGACGATTTTCATAACCCATGCTATGAAATCTATCAGCCGGAACTAGATGTCTGACGGATCTCATGGGCTGACTGATCTCATGCTACACCGTTTTCAAAACATAGCTATATTGATCAATATATGTCAGATAATAAGGTCTATCATTTTGTTGTCTCGAGAAATGTTAAAGGTGCAACCAATATGATATATACGAGGATTCGGTGACAATTTATGTATAAGAGTATCTTTGATAAATGAACTACTAGTATCTGAATTTATTCGTAAAATGTGACTGTTATTTTTCACTGCCGGATCATTTTTTTAAATGGAAAAAACAACAACAACATAACAATTTCTTTTATGAAAAATAACTGTTAATATTATATCAATAATTTTGAAATGGTCTACCTAAGGAAATAAGTCGTAATTTTGAAATCGGTTGTGTAAATTAAGATTGTTGTCGTTTAGAGATGACAGTTTCTGGTTCAATTAGTTTCAAAAACAGTAGTTATGGAGAGTTAAATATATCAATAAATACCATACTGACAAAACATGACGTCACCAAAGCATTTATTTTTCTGCATAATCTTTTATTATAAGACACAACATAAACGGTACATGTACTGACGTGTCGTGAATAACACAAATTGTATTTCATCTAAAAGTCCTAAAACATTTATATTTTATTTCATACTTCGTATTCGTGAAAATATAAACTTTTTTCTCGATGGAATGAAATCTATTTTTCACTCCGAAACAAAACTTATCTACTAACTATCTTTTATTAAAGAGAAAACGACATTAATTTCAAAATTAATAAACTTCCCTTTAGCTCGTTGTATTCGCATTTGATCCCCTATCAGTATTTTCCAACAGCCCTTTTGTTTCATCTTTTATTTTCACAATTGTCGTTTAAAATGTTATAATTAATGTTTAAATGTCATACTACTGCTTTCTGTAAACAAATTGTGTAGGCCGACGGGATGATTTTGTAGAATTTGTCGCTCAACCACTTTGTAAACAAATGTAAAATGTTGCAATAAAATAGGTTTAAAGCAAAGCAAATCAGTTGTAATTAAGAATGCGTCTGGGCTCTTCCAATTACATTTTCATATGGTCATAATTCTATGAATATGTCCTAATTTTACTAATGTTGTCATTATAGAATATATTTTTTTATGAGCGAAAGGCTCGACTCGAATAGCCAATTAGTTTTCAGTTATCATAAATAGTAGAGAAAAGGCGGGTCTCGATTAACCAATCGATTTCAGCGATCAGAAATGTTAGAACATGTCACATGACCAGTACTTGGCAACAACCGTTACTCACATATAAAAAGCTCACGCATCGCGCATTCTTCAAAAGTACAACTAAAATGGGTCTAACATTGTTGTTACGAGTACTTTTTGTAGTACTGATGTTTGGTAAGGAGGCGGAATATGTTTTACTTTCTGTTCACGATTTAGTGTTCAATAAGTGTTACATAACCTTGTAAAATAAAATTGGTTATACAATTGGTTATTGAATTAATAACACGACCAAATGCATAGCTATTTAAGAAGGTATTTTAAAAGGAGTTCATTTAAGACATGGAGTGTATTGTTTTATTGTTTTATTGTTTCAGTTGATGATGTTTGTACACGGACAATATATGGCACAACACAAAGCCCACCGGGGTAGGTAATTATATGGCCTAGTCTAACATAGTTTATTAAAAATCTCATTTGTTCTTGAGGATGTATTTAAAATCCAAGCAATAACTCTCGCGAAACACGAGAAGCGTTAAATAACGTTGGATGTCAAAAAAGGTGTTTGTGATGAAATCATTCCACAAACGTTTTCGGTGATAATTTGAATACAATTTAACTTATTCAGTAAAACAATCACTTTTTGAAATGTTATTTTAAATTCAAGTTCAAGTCTGCTCCGTTATTTTCCTTAATTTTTAAGATAAAACAAAAACAATTGCGTTAGGTACAGTGATAGTGATAAAATCATTAGACATCGACAAGGAAAAATAGAACAGCACACTTTTCAACATTAAAATAAAACTTCTTTTTCATAATCATACTTATTGATTTTAATTTTTCTTATAATTACTTGCTGCTCTCAATATATTGTACCGCTTTTAAATTTTTGTTACCCGTTTTACATTGTACGCGTCATTGATCGTTCTAGATTGTCATTCAAGTTTTTCGTTGGATATACTCGTACATGACAAAATATGTTTTTTTCTTTATTAACTAAAATTTATATAACTGAAAACATTAACATCAATTTTACAGATTAGACAATGTCCTTAATATACTATTTTTTAAATAGTTAAATGTTGATGGCAATAATTTGACATTATAGAGGCTTTTTTATACAAACATCTGAATTCGTGTTTAACGGTACATGTTTGTCTTTAACCACACATAGACTATGTTATCTGCTTTTTAATTTAGTATTTTGACTGTAACTTGTGATGCGCAGTCTTCATAACCGCTGCTCCCAATTAAATTCCATTTTGTTTATTTCGCTCTTCGGGGCATAGCATTTTGTTAGATACTGGGACCATACGCCGCTGAACATGGAATATGACAGTAAAAGTAGCATGTCCACCGCCATTTGCATGCCATCTTGGGGATGGTTTAGATTCTGTACTATTGATTTTATGAATATCGAGTTCTGCTCAACCCGGTGCTAGCGGGCGTTAACGTAGCAAGCATATTTCACTACCGTTCATGAACAGTTTCAATCTAACCGAGACTGCAATATTTCGTATTTATCGTGTTCGGCCGTTTCCAAAGGTTCACTCTCATACTCTTTGATATAGCACAGTACCGTTGATTGTTGTGGCTGCAGTAAAACGTCTCCCCGCGCTTGCAATCAGGACTGTTATTCATTCGATCTTTGGAGATCGCTCAGCCCAATACTTATAATTAGATATCGGTGGAAAATTTTCAAATGTTTATATTTTCTTACTTAGATTTCGTTTCGGTGGTTCAAATAGTCCGACCGATAAAGGCTCTGGGTATTGTTTAACCACCCATAGTATATGTTGTCTGCTTTTTAATTTAGTCTTTTGACTGTTACTTGTGATGCGTTGGCTTCATAACCGCTGCTCCCAACTAAATTCCACTTTGTTTATTTAGTTCGTTAATTCAGGCTTAATTAGTTCCTAATGTATTTAGCTAACTCAAATGTTGGTCCGTCCGCCCGTCAATGTTGGTCCGTCCGCCCGTCAATGTTGGTCCGTCCCCCCGTCAATGTTGGTCCGTCCGCCCGTCAATGTTGGTCCGTCCCCACGTCAATGTTGGTCCGTCCGCCCGTCAATGTTGGTCCGTCCGCCCGTCAATGTTGGTCCGTCCGCCCGTCAATGTTGGTCCGTCCGCCCGTCAATGTTGGTCCGTCCGCCCGTCAATGTTGGTCCGTCCGCCCGTCAATGTTGGTCCGTCCGCCGTCAATGTTGGTCCGTCCGCCCGTCAATGTTGGTCCGTCCGCCCGTCAATGTTGGTCCGTCCGCCCGTCAATTCATCTATCCATCCACCTGCATTACCAGTTGTGAACATAACACCGATGTTATGACTGCCGATTCTAACGTAAAGTATCGTCCATCCATCCATCCAAACATCCATCTGCAAAATCCGGTGTGAACATAACGCCAGTTCTAAGGCTTCATATTTATGTACATTTGATCAAATGTTTTTATTCCTTTCAGAGACTCGGGCACACTGGTTATCGGGCTCGGTGCTAGCGGCGGCGGAATTAGTTTCTTCGTTTTCTTATGTGTTATATGGTACTGCTGCTGTAAAAAATAACGTCTGCCATCCATTAAAAGGTAATCTGTAAGTTTCATAATCACAAACGCACACAATCTGTATACCAAATTACCAATATACTTATTTTTGGTCTTATTTCTTGAAACCAATCTTTTTGACTCAAAACAAGATTGCCGAATATGAAACCTTAGGTCCACTCAACTATATTCTGGTTCTCTGAGCCACTATATTCTCTTCCGCTGGCACCAGTAGAGATGGGAGAAGGATAAGATACAACGTGAGAGTTTATTTTAATCGTGAAAAGAGAAAGGAGAAATTTGGTAATCGCCGAACACGATAAATATATTATTTAAATGCAGTCTCGGTTTCATTGAGACTGTTCATGAACGGTAGTGGTAGATGCTTGATGCCGTTCACGAACTCTAGCCCCGTGTTGAATTATTCCACTTTTAGATGAAGTAGAACGTAGATTGGGAATGTAAGATACAGAAACAATGACGAAATATTATACAGGAGTCCGCTAGTATACAGCAAAAATGTTGAACAATGCAAGGGATCAGCTGTTAAAATGTGAAATCTGATCGATTTATGAACAACTGACTATATCGTCAGCAGTTTGTTAACTGTTTGCATGACAAACAACTTTACGGTTTCTCCTTAAAATTCATTGAGTTGTCCTTTACAAGTTTCTGAGAACATTCGTCTATGGTCACATTATAGATGCTTCATGTGCCTCTGTATCCTCTAAGACAACGGTGTTTTGCTCCTTTTAAGCAACATGAAGCTAATGACGGAGTATACAAAATGGGTCCTATTCAATACGTGAAAACAAATTTTCAAAACTTAAAAGTTTACGTAATTCATTTGTAGGTAAAGTAACACTGTGATAGGTTGTATAGAACATAAGAGGACATGTATCGCTCTCGTGATTTCAGGCTGTATTTTGTCCATCGGGTATTTTGAATGATTTTTATCTCTTCTGAGAAATTTGTTGTATATCGATTGAAAAAAACGAAGCTTTCCTGCACTTAACAAGCTTTTTTATTTTTGAAAGTCTTCAAGCTTTCATTGACAACTACACTCGGTAAAGATCAAATGCAGAACGAATGTGCTAGAGTATTAACACTGCAGAATATGGCATTATTCTTTTAAAGAAGAACAGTAACGCTGTTGTTTAGTAACCGATATTGGTGCTTTACAAACTTGTCCGAGATTTATTGAAATTAAGACGCTCACTAAGTTTGGTAAAGATCAAATGCATAATAACGTGCCAAAATGGTAACAATGCAGAATATTGCATTTTAAGTAAAAAGAGTACGGACGACGTATTGCGCGCTGTTCCATAATGTCACCTGACCGAAGAGGTCAGTAGAGCTAAAAAGGAACATCTAATGATTCTCACTGAGGATAGTTTTAACTTTAATACCCACGATGCTCTTCATGTTGTGCTAGTCTATCATAATATTTGTTTTTGTCTTTTCAGATGAGGTTGATTTATTCCTCTGTCGAACGGAGACGATCGGATTTACCGGAGCTATTAGCTTAGAATCAGTTGTGAAATATTTTATGCAACTGTGTATTTAAATTGACGAGTGCACACATGTGTGTTTGCATGTACTTGTGAGATTAAGAGTAGGTGTCAGTATGTTTCAGGATGTGTCAGTATGCGTCAGTATGTGGCAGGATGTGGCAGTATATGTCAGGATGTGTCCGTATTTGTCAGTACGTGTCAGTATGTCAGTATGTGTCGGGCGCGTGTCAGTATGTTTCATCATATGTCAGGATGTGTCAGTATCTATCAGCGTGTGTCGCTACGTGTCAATATGTGGGTACATACGTGTCAGCATATGTCAGCGTGTGTCAGTATATGCCCGTATGTGCCAGCATATGTCAGTATGTGTCAGGATATGTCAGTATGTGTCAGGATATGTTACTGTATTTGTATTTGTCAGTATGTATCAGTATGCCACAATGTGTCAGTGTGTGTTAGTACATGTCAGTATTTGTCAGTATGCGTCGGTATGTGTCGGTATGTGTCAGTGTGTGTCAGTATAAGTCAAACTGTGTATGTGTGTGTCGGGATGTGTCAGTATGTATCAGTGTGTTTCAGTATGTGTCAGTATGTCACAATGTGTCAGTGTGTGTCAGTATGTGTAAGTATTTGTCAGTATGCGTAGGTATGTGTCAGTATGTGTCGGTGTGTGTCAGTATGAGTCAAAATGTGTCTGTGTATATCACGATGTGTCAGTATGTGTCAGTATATGCCAGTAGGTGTCCATATGTGTCAGTATATGTCAGGATGTGTCAGTATATGTCAGAATATGTCAGTATGAGTCATTATGTGTCATTGTATGTCACCGAAATACATGAGCGGGCACTACTTTCGCAATTTTGATGTGGCATATTACCACACAGTATTGAAAATAATTGATATATTGGCGAGACACATGATTCTGCTATTTGAAACGCACTGAAGATGAAAACACTTCTTGTTAGAATGTTCTTTATATTATGACATTAGTAATGGTATTTTTCATATACAGAACAAGTGTGGCTATGTAAGGTGCAATGTATCCATAAAAGTCGCAACATTCATTGTTAGGAGATTTATGGGAAGAAGCAACCTACTATATTCTAGCTTAATTGCTTTTTAATTTACTCTATGATTAAGAATATACCAGTGTCTTGTGCGCTATATTTTAAGCTAGATTGCAGCAAGTTATATTTTCTGACCTTGATTAAGCATGTTTAGGTTGATATTTGAATGTAAAATCAAAATCGAAGTAGTTGTATTTTTTACATTTACATTAATTCACATGATTGTCATTTACATAGTGATTTTCATGATCTCATTTTAATTCATATTTGTTGCTTATTATGTAATTGTATTGAACACACCGCAGATTTTTAGCGTGTATGACGGTCGAGTTTAAGTGGTGGAGGCAGACCACCTACTTATTCCTGGGTAACACCAGTACTTTATACCACCCGCTATCCATCCGAATTTACAAGTTGAGTTCCCAGTGGGATTTGAACCCGCAGCGTTGGGAGGCGAGTGTTTGTTTCTTTAATGATATTGTATGTATTATATTTGTACTATGTACTTTAATAAATAATGTAATCGCTTACTTTTGAAGTGTTATTTTAATATAATTACAAAATTAAATTAGTAAACGTGTTGAAGACAGTGGTTCATGTTATCCGGGGTTACTGCGTACTTCGTTTGAGAATGTACATCACTTCATAGTAATTCCTATTTGGCGGTATAGTTGGAATTAACAGGCTACGGTTAAAGGGAGTGGAGGCGATCTGTAAGAATAATAGTTGCCAATACAGCTACAAGAGAAACTCCAAGTTATGCAGTTAGCAGTTCCATATTATAAAATAACAATGTAGTTAGATCACAAAACAAGTATCGATTATAATCTTAACGCATCATATTTATAATTACTAATGAATTATGCAGAAAAATAGATGACTCGTCGAGTTTTTTCGAACAAACTATTTCATTAACAATTATTAAATCGATTACTAAATAACTTAGTTAAGTGCATATGTACGTTAAATATGCAACTCAAACACATTAAGATGGTTTTCTCGTATTTGGACTGACATCCATTATTCTTCCAGATCTCCTGTCCCTTTAAGAAAGTGATCTGCGTTTTATATTTGTTATTACAATACAGATGAATTGAATGTTGTTAAACGGCTCATCAACACAGTATAGGTTATTTAGAGCCGCCCCAGAGAGAGGGGAAGGATACATAGGAATCCGGGAACCTGCCCTACTCTTATTATCGAATAGATTCCTATGGTTCTTTAACGTGCTCGGAAGATAGACCGATACACGGGACCGCCCGGTTTACGTCCCCATCCGACGGACGAGGCTAAGGTAAAGTGTCTTGCCCAAGAACACACCGACGGAACTCAGTGGCACCACGGAGGATTGAACCCGGGGCCTCCGGTTACAAATCCGCCGCACAATACAGATGAAGTTATATCAGACTTATCATGTCAATGAAATATAGATAAATAAAATAACAAAACCTTGATGATAATATTGATTTTGACTGCGAATGCCTTTTGGCGGAAATCTAGTGTCAAGTATGATGTATCCAATATGGATTCCGAGATATGTCGAGATGTTCCGAATTCGATATAAATGAGATACGATTAAATAAAGCTGCATAAATGCAACAGTAGATTTTTATCATAGTGCAAGAAAATAATTAACAGCAATATAAAATTAAAATACAAAGCACAAACTAATGCTTTAAAGGCAAATGCTCAACGTGTGGTCATATTCAATATGAAATAGGTAAAGGGAGGCAATGTGTGATAGTTTTAAGTAATTACGCTAGTGTAAGTATATTACCCTTTGAACTAAAGCTTTAAGCTGTGAGAATCATAGCTCTTATGAGTTTATATTAGTTATATACCATATAGATTATAAAGTAGGTAGATCTATAATGCGGCACGACTTCACTATTAGGTTTCTGAAGACATCATGCAATACCTTCTTAAACAACCTCCGTATTTAATTCGTTTAGTCATTTGACTAAACCGCTAATACCACACGCCCAAGCATATAACTCATCAAAGAGAAGTATAGTCATTTTTTGTAACGGCTGTATATTTAACGACATATTCGTCTTCAATGAATGTTTTCCTCTAGAATTGTATCGCTTTCCTCTGAAATTGTTTTTCCGTATTTGAAAACATAGCTCCGCCCAACATAATTACAACACACACATAAACAACCACTAACACACGATAACCGGAAATTGTCGTGTGTAACAAACAATTTCTGGACGGACCTAGACCACCATTATTTTTACAGGCCTGTTATGTTAATAAATACACGCAAATATCCAATCCTAATTATGCTGGCCAGTGTCTTGTGCGCTATAATGCACACAATTTTCCAATCTGAAAGTCAAAATGACCAAAATACACTTCCAACTGTACTTCACAAAAAGTAGTGCAGCTTGTCCATCTTACCTCAATAGAAGCAAGTTAAATGTTTCAGAAATAAAGGAAAACTTCAATACATACCAGCCCTGTGCGATATCTCTACTTTAATATACCCCACAAAGTTTAGAAGACTTATGCTAGTAAACAAATAATCCAACTAGAGGTTCAACAATCCAAATAATCCAACCAGAGGTTCAACAATCCTAATAATCCAACTAGAGGTTCAATAATCCTAATAATCCAACCAGAGGTTCAACAATCCAAATAATCCAACCAGAGGTTTAACAATCCTAATAATCTAACTAGAGGTTCACCAATTCTTATAATCCAACCAGAGGTTCAACAATCCTAATAATCCAACTAGAGGTTCAACAATCCTAATAATCCATCTAGAGGTTCAACAATCCTAATAATCCAACTAGAAGTTCAACAATCCTAATAATCCAACTAGATGTTCAACAATCCTAATAATCCAACTAGAGGTTCAACAATCCTAATAATCCAACTAGATGTTCAACAATCCTAATAATCAAACTAGAGGTTCAACAATCCTAAAAATCCAACAAGAGGTTCAACAATCCTAATAATCCAACTAGAGGTTCAACAATCCTAATAATCCAACTAGAGGTTCAACAATCCAAATAATCCAACTAGAGGTTCAACAATCCTAATACTACAACTAGAGGTTCAACAATCCTAATAATCCAACTAGAAGTTCAACGATCCTAATAATCCAACTAGAGGTTCAACGATCCGAATAATCGAACTAGAGGTTCAATAATCCTAATAATCCAACTGAAAGTTCAACAATCCTAATAATCCAACTAGAGGTTCAAAAAACCTAATAATCCAACTAGAGGTTCAACGATCCGAATAATCGAACTAGAGGTTCAACAATCCTAAGGTTCAACAATCCAATTAATCCAACTAGAAGTTCAACGATCCTAATAATCCAACTAGAGGTTCAACGATCCGAATAATCGAACTAGAGGTTCAACAATCCTAAGGTTCAACAATCCAAATAATCAACTAGAAGTTCAACGATCCTAATTATCCAACTAGAGGTTCAACGATCCGAATAATCGAACTAGAGGTTCAACAATCCTAAGGTTCAACAATCCAAATAATCCAACTAGAAGTTCAACGATCCTAATTATCCAACTAGAGGTTCAACGATCCGAATAATCGAACTAGAGGTTCAACAATCCTAAGGTTCAACAATCCAAATAATCCAACTAGAATTTCAACGATCCTAATAATCCAACTAGAGGTTCAACGATCCTAAGGTTCAACAATCCAAATAATCCAACTAGAAGTTCAACAATCCTAATAATCCAACTAGAGGTTCAAACGATCCGAATAATCGAACTAGAGGTTCAACAATCCTAAGGTTCAACAATCCAAATAATCCAACTAGAAGTTCAACAATCCAAATAATCCAACTAGAGGTTCAACGATCCTAATACTCCAACTAGAGGTTCAACGATCCGAATAATCGAACTAGAGGTTCAATAATCCTAATAATCCAACTGAAAGTTCAACAATCCTAATAATCCAACAAGAGGTTCAAAAAACCTAATAATCCAACTAGAGGTTCAACGATCCGAATAATCGAACTAGAGGTTCAACAATCCTAATAATCCAACTAGATGTTCAACAATCCTAATAATCCAACTATAGGTTAATCCTAATAATCCAACTAGAGGTTCAACTATCCTAATAATCCAACTAGAGGTTCAACAATCCTAATGATCCAACTAGAGGTTCAACAATCCTAATAATCCAACTAGAGGTTCAACAATCCTAAAAATCCAACAAGAGGTTCAACAATCTTAATAATCGAACTAGAGGTTCAACGATCCTAATAATCCAACTAGAGGTTCAACAATCCAAATAATCCAACTAGAGGTTCAACAATCCTAATAATCCAACTAGAAGTTTAACAATCCTAATAATCCAACTAGATGTTCAACAATCCAAATAATCCAACTAGAGGTTCAACAATCCTAATAATCCAACTAGAAGTTCAACAATCCTAATAATCCAACTAGAGGTTCAACGATCCAAATAATCCAGCTAGAGGTTCAACGATCCTAATAATCCAACTAGAGGTTCAATAATACTAATAATCCAACTAGAGGTTCAACAATCCTAATAATCCAACTAGAGGTTCAACCATCCTAATAATCCAACTAGAAGTTCAACAATTCGAATAATCCAACTAGAGGTTCAATAATACCAATAATCCAACTAGAGGTTCAACAATCCTAATAATCCAACTAGAGGTTCAACAATCCTAATAATCCAACTAGAAGTTCAACAATCCTAATAATTCAACTAGAAGTTCAACAATCATAATAATCCAACTAGAGGTTCAACAATCCTAATAATCCAACTAGAAGTTCAAAAATCCGAATTATCCAACTAGAAGTTCAACAATCCTAATAATCCAACTAGAGGTTCAACAATCCTAATAATCCAACTAGAGGTTCAACAATCCTAATAATCCAACTAGAAGTTCAAAAATCCGAATAATCCAACTAGAAATTCAACAATCCTAATAATCGAACTAGAGGTTCAACAATCCAAATAATAATGCTTGTGTAGATACCCCACAGTTTTCAATACATAACTGAAGTAAACCACGAGATAAAGTCTCCATTGAATAATAGAAAGGTTACATTCAGGAGTTGACATTGGTATTGTATAAGATCATGGCTTGTATTAATTTAGATTCGGAGCAGTTAGCATCAGTGGAATTTATTGATTTTGATAAAACTGCTACAAAGGGAGTCAAGATACAAGCTAGACATATTGCTGAACTCAAATGGATAAAACAATTACAAACTCATTATCCATGAGGTTTAAACGATAACGTTTATCAAGAAGTAACCATTTTTAATAACCCTGATATAGATGGTTTAACATATTGTCTATTCGAAAACGTAAACGACGGTATATTAAGTTTGTCACTGTCACAGAGCTTAACAATATATTTATAAAGTTCTGGTAGACGCGCTCTCCTTAGCAAAGTATCGGTTTTTTGCTTACATAAACTTGACGATGAAGTAGACGTACTAATCCACTATATGATGTTGCATCTATAATTCAAAGCTACACACAACTTATTTTGAGTCCGTAGATGCACGATCTGACCATCATAGGTATATAACTTATTTAAACAAAGGCATCGATTTCATTAATTTAGCCAGTGTGTGTTTAATCAAAGACTGAAAATCACAATTATTTCAAATGCAATATGTCTACTTATATATTAAACGCAAAGATGTTCGTTAGTATATAAGTAACATGGCTTACGTGACAAAATGCAATATGTCTACTTATATATTAAACGCAAAGATGTTCGTTAGTATATAAATAAAATGGCTTACGTGACAAAAATGATATCACACAAAAGTGGTAAAGGATGGTTTTGTTTACCGTTGTCATGGAATGCTACATTTTCTTTACGACATTTTTTATCTACGTTTGCTACCTTTTCGCAAGCAAATAAACAAATACTTTTGACCGTGGTTTAGAAATATATTCTTCGAAACTCGATGAAATTCCGACCTGGTGGCGATACCTATAGTGTCAACAAGTTTATTTTAATGTCGAATATGATTTTATTGTATTTTTTCCATGTGTTTTTTGTTTGCTTTGTAGGCTTTTATACCTACTATATTATATATGCAAATATGCTTTAAGATTTGTCGACATAAATATAAATGCTTAGTTGAAGCTTTGACCTTCGTTGTTTATACATATTAACCTTAAGTGCTCTGAGTCTTGATCCTGTGTGGTACGTTAATGTGATTACAGGTAATGCCCTAGCTACGTTAATGTGATTACAGGTAATGCCCTAGCTACGTTAATGTGATTACAGGTAATGCCCTAGCTACGTTAATGTGATTACAGGTAATGCCCTAGCTACGTTAATGTGATTACAGGTAATGCCCTAGCTACCTTAATGTGATTACAGGTAATGCCCTAGCTACGTTAATGTGATTACAGGTAATGCCCTAGCTACGTTAATGTGATTACAGGTAATGCCCTAGCTTTAGAGTTTCATTGGTGGAAAAAATAAAGTATTTAGTTAATTGGTCCAAACTTTGTCCGGACTTTGATCTCTGGAATAACCAGCAATCGTGCTGACTATTAAACGAAGGCGCCACCCTGTAATCGTGCTGACTGTTAAACGAAGGCGCCACCCTGTTAAATTTAAAGTAGCATTTCAGAAGGTTTACATTACAATATATAAACTGTTATAAATCACAACGCAAATGTGCTGATGTGCACACCAAAATGTGCTGATGTGCACACCAAATGTGCTGAACAGCTTATTAAGTCTACTTTTATCTGAATAAACTGTGCTAATATGCTTTATAAATGTGCCAGTCTGAGCATTAAATGTGCTAATTTCTGCATCAGTATGTGAGGTTTAGCATCCGATTTTAACAAAACTTAACCTGAGTCTTCATATCAATAAATGCTTGCTAATGGACGACTTCACCAATATCGGATAACAAACATCAGAGTGATGACCCTTGATTTCATTACAAATGCTATAGTATGCCCTGTAAACATTCTATAACCTTTATTTTGCATCCGCTCCTTACCAATCTTGGTTAAAATCTCATATCAAAGGAAGTTCGAAAAACACCGTTATAGCAAAATTAACACTAGAGTTATGGCCCGTTTTTGAAAACTGCTTTATTTTGCGTTGATAATCTGTATTTACTTTATTTTTCATCTGATATTTACCAGTTATGTTCAGACTGTTAAAATTAACAAAATCTTAGACAAGTTTGAAGAACTGTGTTATGGCATTATCTATGTCAAAGCAGAAAGCGTGGTCACAAATGCGCCGTATCGACTAGAAAAAAAAGAAAGATATAAAATCGGACAGGACAGGGAAAGTAGCATTCAATAACGACAGTCAACCACAAAACACAAAAACAAACACTCAAACAGACAAACGAGAAGTAAAAAGTAATAAAAAATGCAAACGACATCACAAACACAAAAGGGTTAACAATAGGGCTTCCGCCTTGGAACGGTCAGTGGCCAAAAAGGCCACCGGGGTTTAAACCAGGTTCTAGGGTGCACCAAACCTCTCACTTTCCCTACGGTAATCCCAATTAAACGGGACAGTGTAAATAAAGAAATCCCCGCCATGAAATATTCTCTAACCAACAAGGCACCGTTAAAAGGCAATATAAGTAAAACACCTAGATGCTCGTGTATATATAAATACAAAAAAAATCAAAAGCCTAGAAAGTCATATGAAGGTACTCGATGACTTGGCAGAAGCCAGAGCAACAAGAGAATAAACCATTGAGGGCACGACAAGACAAGACCGCGGACAAACATCAAACGCCACCGTCCTAAACAGCAAAGTTCATTTATGGTGTTAATTTAAAACTTGAAACCTGTTTTGAATATTAATATCGATAAAAGCTGGAACAATATTGAAAACCAGGAATACCCGACTCATGTCAAATATATTTGTGAGAATATGTTTATCAATGAGATAAAAATCATTAAACAACATTAAGGACACTATACAATCTTAAACCAGTAGAGCGATACAGGTTCTCTTGTGCCTCATGGTATATATGTTATATGGCATTCAAGCACAACCATAAGGTAATTATTTGTATTCGACATCGACTCTTTTTAAAACAAAATATTTATAGATACAGATATTTTTATCTTGTCCATGCACATACTAAAACGATTGTAAATACACACTAAAAAGTGGATCCCTTGGAAGCAATCAACATAAACAAGAGATATCAGACTCGGTTATCTTTAGACTATTCATGAGAGTTAATAAAGTGTTCAGCACCTCTCACGCACCTTAGCACCGGCTTTAACGGTATTTGAAGCGATATTCTACTATTCTACTGTAAACCATGTCAAATACGTTAATAACAATACTATTTCTTCAGCTATGAGTGAATCTCATGGTACAAACTTTGAACGCAATATTTGAACATTTTGTATTTGGACTATTGTTTGGGGCGCTTGTTTCAGCCAAAGGTTTTTCTGCAATAACTTGAGCAATTTAAATAATACGCACATCAGTTATATATCATTAGAACTGGTATTTTTAGTGGTAAATAAAACTACTTTAATTTTGAAAATAGGTTGAGAAATAAATATTTTACAGCCAAAATGATTTTTTGATGGGGCTTTTCCTATGTAAATTCCTTGTTGGTGGAACACCAGAAAATTACGAAATTTCAAATAACTTCAGTTAGCCTTTATATTTTGCTATAAAACTTTCAGGGTGTCTTAATTTACTAACATCCAACAATTTAAAACCATTTTTGGATACAAATTCTAAAAAAAATTATTTTTCAAATGTTTCATGCAGCAGAATTTTGCATTGAAAATGCCCCATCAAAAACAACTATCGCGCATGAAATTTTATTTCTCAACCGATTTTGAAAAGTAAGGTATTTTTATTACACACTAAAAATGTCTGTTTTACTGACATACAACTTATTTAGGTAGTAGATTCATTTTATCTTAAAAGACCAAAAAAGACCTTTGGCTGAAACAAGCGCCCCAAACAATAATTATAAATTGGTTTAATTTGTGGGAAACAAATTATTTTACCATAGGTTTCAATACATTAATAGTGTAATACAATCAACCATTTGTAGTATATAAATATAATTTGCACTATTCAAACAATTAATCATTATAATGATTTGCAAATATACCATTATACTGATAAGGGAGATCCTTTGGAAGCAACAAACACAACCAAGAGAATAAAGTAGCAGACTCTGTTTTATTGAGTCTGTTCATGAGAGGTAAAGTAAGAAGCATCACCTCTCACGCCCCTAACTATGTTGTAAGTTAAAATATATGGAAAATAATAATAATAATAATAAAAATAATAAAGGCATATCTCGAGAATATAATAAATCAAGTTTGCTATTTGTCTCTTTAAAATTAGGATTTTGTACACCTATTCAATTATCGTAAACATATCTTGCGTGTGGTATAGTTGCGTCAGTGTTTTAATAAACGGTAGTTGTTAAAATGTTAGATGTGCTTTTTAAAATAAGGTTTTATATCTTTATGGCGCAACATTAAACGTTATTTACTTAGCATTCCGTGAAAACATCGTCGACTGTGAACGTGCACTTGAAAGATAGCCTCACTGACATTCGTGGTATTTTTATGTGTTTCGGAGGATTTCCATTGGAATGGGAAAGGCTTAAAAGAATTGAATACATACTTTTTTAACACACATTAAATCCGTCAGACGCGGTTTATTAGGTACATTGAAGTTGATAGATATGCATTATCTACATACTTGGAATAAGTTTATTAATAATACGTTTAAGCAACAAGCAAATGTTTTACTAACTTAAAACCCTAACATTATACACGGAATAGCCGTATTTATGAAACAGATATCAGAAGTAGTAGTAGTAGTAGTAGTAGCAGTAGCAGTAGCAGCAGAGTAGTAGCAGTAGTATTATTAGTAGTAATATAGTAGTAATAGTAGTAGTAGTAGTAGCAGTAGCCACATCACCATTTTTAATTAAGCGGTTTGATCAATGGTTTCCTTAAAATAAAGAAAGTGTATATTTTTACTGTACATTCAAGTGTATTCATCACAGGACAATCATAGCGTCAATCAAGTTCGATCAGTTGACACACAAAACAATAGGGAAACAAATTGTCCTGCAGAAACCACAGCACCAAACTGAATGACACCGTACGCCCGCACCGTAACACAACTAAAAGCAAGTTCAATAAACAATGAAAAGGACAATACACAAAGGGTGGTGAAGACAGGGTTACCGGCTTGGAGCGGTCAGTAGATAATATGGCCTACTGGTTAGCCTAAACTGAGCCTATGTGTACACAACCACACTATCCTGTCCATATTGACAAAACAGTGTATATCAAAATGCAGCTCATCAAAAAAAAAAATCTTTAATAAAGTCCGCATCTAGAGAAATTAGTAAACAATACTCTTAAATGTTGTTTTAAAAAATATACTGAAAGGAAAAAGAAACGCAGGGTGCGTATTTCCGCTATATATTGTATGTTTAATATGCTACTGCTAATCGAATGGTACAGGGCGACATTATGCCTGTCCTTTTAGAAAGAAGGTTTAAACAGCACTGAACACACCAATGGTTACTCATTTAAAGTTTCATTATCGTCAGAATGCGCATTTGGCTCAAGCAGGTGAGCAAACTTATGCTTTAAATGTTGCAATCACTTAACATTAAATACAGTACTGAACTGGCTCAATTTTTCAAAGAGGTACTTCAGCATTTATGAATTTCTTGTTACAACGTGTACTGTGATTAAAACGTCTACAACATCACAGTTGCGTCCTTTCTCTAACTCACTGCACTTTTTTTTTTTACAAAACATCTTGGGATTTCCTTGGAATATATGTATGGAATTAAGTGTGCAGTATATGCAAAATATAGCGGAAATACGCACCCTGCGTTTCTTTTTCCTTTCAGTATATGTAAAAATACATAATTAGAGGCCTAACGAGAATTGTTCTTAACAACCACAGAAGTTGCAGTCAAAGAGGAAAAATCAATCCAAGGTACGGTCAAAAACATGAGGGAAACGTTCCTTCCTCCCTTTTCATGGTTCCGTGACGGGGATTTCTTTATTTACACTGTCCCGTTTTATTGGGATGACAGTGTGAGGTTTGGTGCACCCTAGAACCTGGTTTAAACCCCCAGCGGCCTTTTTTGCCACTGACCGTTCCAAGGCGGTAGCCCTATTGTCAACCCTTTTTTGTGTTTGTGAGGTCATATGCCTTTATTCCTTATTAACATTGCCATTCATGCTCGTCGTTTTGCGTGTTTTGGGGTTTACTGTGTTCTGTGAAAGCTGCATTTCCTGTTCGACTTTTATGCTTATTATCAGAAGGTACAAGCTTGGAGTCCCGCGAGGTTGTCCGATCATCGCACAAGAGAAACTAAGTGATCGACTGTAGAGGTGTCGATCGTTTGTTGCAATATTAGGGTCGTATCTGTTTTTTACGAATTTCCTGATTAACGAATTTCCTGATTAACTAAAACTGTGAGATGCAGAACGAGGAATGCTGCTGTAGTATAAAATTGTTGTTTTTATTCAACATGAGCTCTGGAGGTAAATATAAATAACCATATGAGAAAAGAAAGGATTATCAATATTGAGTGTATCATCTAGATACCGAGATGTATTATTAAACATATAAATAATTTCTACCTGCCTAGCAGGTGACAAACTCAACTTGAAATCTCTTTCATAACTGAGTAACAACTAATCCGCGTTAAGTGGCGCACATCCTGTTAACGGTATTACCGTTACTAATAAAGATGGTATCTAAAAGAAAAGATAACGCTCTACATACATCGGTGCAAGTCGATATGTTATACTTATCATTAGGGGCATTTGTAAAGAAATCCCTAACATTATTACAAGCAATATGTATTTTTCTCATTTTACATCAAACTAAAAAAATACACAACAAAAAAGACACTACTTTATCAGACTCCTAGCCATCGACCAAATTAAACGTGTGAACATCTAACATTACAGCGTTCAAGGATTGAACATTTTGTAAAAATATCTGCTAAGCGTGATACGAAGCTTACCGATGTAACACGTGCATATTTATATGATAGTTTCAAGGCCCAAAGGAAGACTGTTATGTCCCGACAAATGGACATTCAATGCCGATGCTATGCAGAGTATTTTGAAAATGTAAGATACTTTGATGAGCCCGTAAGACTGGTCGTTAGACAAAGTCAAAGACACGGAAAATGAAATCAAACATAACTGGAGATACTATATTAACCATGAAAACCATTTTAAAAAATGAATGTTTCGATTTATTCAGGCAGACGGTTACAAAGAAGGCCAGAGAAGCATATGCTGAGAACCAACCCAAAGCTTCCAAAGCAGAGCAAGCTCCACCTATATATGCGATCAAAAATGCCTCTGTAAAATCGCATTTCTAAGACATAACTCACGTTTGACAAATATACTGTGAACTGATCTCTAGGATACCAGTGATTTACTGTGAACTGATCTCTAGGATACCAGTGATTTACTGTGAACTGATCTCTAGGATACCAGTGATTTACTGTGAACTGATCTCTAGGATACCAGTGATTTACTGTGAACTGATCTCTAGGATACCAGTGATTTCAGCAAGTACAAGCACTCAAAATCACAGCTGATTGAAAGTGCCCAAGGGTGAAATATGTTCTTGCAGCAGCAATATCTTCAGTTACAAGTACAATCATTATCTGTACGCTGAACCTAGATGATATAGTGTTGTTCTGATGTCACAAAGTACAAGTACATTAAAGAAAATTAAAACTATGCCAGTACTTGAGCCTAAATATATAGTTGGAAGTTAAAGTTCAACCACATAATGCCTCGTGCAAATGTTATCAGATCATTTGGTAGTCTAAGACGAAAACCTACATCGGACTTTTTTTTTGAAAGTGTCAAATTACATTCGTGTGGGCAAAATGATGTTGTTGTTGTTTTTGTTGTTGTAATAGTAGTATTATTAGCTTAGTAGAAGTAGTAATGGTAGAAGTAGTAGTAGTAGTAGTAATAGTAGTAGTAATAGTAGTAGTAGTAGTAGTAGTAGTAGTAGTTGTAGTAGTAGTAGTAATAGTAGAAGCAGTAGTAGTAATAATAGTAGCAGTAGTAATAGTAGTATTAGTAGTAGTTTTAATAGTAGTGAAGTAGTAGTTGTAGTACTCGTAATTGTAGTAGTAGTAGTAGTAGTAGTAGTAGTTGCTGTTGTTGTTGTTGTAATAGTAGTAGTAGTAGATTAGTAGTAATAGTAGTAGTAGTAGTAGTAGTAGTAGTAGTAGTAGGAGTAATAGTAGTAGTAGTAGCAGTAGTAGTAGTAGTAGTAGTAGAACTAGTAGTCGTAGTAGTAGTAGTAATAGTAATATTGTAGTAGTAGATGTAGTAGTAGTAGTAGTAGTTGTTGTAGTAGTAGTAGTAGTAGTAGTAGTAGTAGAAGTAGTAGTAGTATCAGTAGTGGTAGTAGTAGTCAGTATGTGCCAGTATTTGTGAGTATGTGCCAGTATTTGTCAGTAAGTCCAGTATTTGTCAGTATGTGCCAGTATTTGTGAGTATGTGCCAGTATTTGTCAGTATGTTTCAGTATGTGCCAGTATTTGTCAATATGAGCCAGTAGTTGTCAGTATGCGCCAGTAGTTGTCAGTATGTGCCAGTGGTTGTCAGTATGTGCCAGTATTTGTCAGTATGTGCCAGTATTTGTCAGTATATCCAGTATTTGTCAGTATGTGTCAGTAAGTGCCAGTATTTGTCAATATGTGCCAGTAGTTGTTAGTATGTGCCAGTAGTTGTCTGTATGTGCCAGTAGTTGTCGGTATGTGCCAGTATTTGTCGGTATGTGCCAGTAGTTGTCGGTATGTGCCAGTAGTTGTCAGTATGTGCCAGTAGTTGTCTGTATGTGCATCCGTTCAAATTAATACTTTGTTTATGTAATTACAATGATAAATATAAATCAACGTGTTTATAATAATGCACATGAAGATATGATGATTGGAATAAATGTTATCTTTTTAGGAAAATTAGTTGTTGCTGATATTAATTTGTTATGATAATATCTATCGGACACACAACTATGTTGTCATTTAAAAATGTAGAACAGACCATTGTTTATATATTTTGTTCTATCTGCAGAAACAAAATGACGATTGTTATTATAAAGATCAACCAATGTAGATATGAAAGTTAAGATCCTATTTCCCAACGCTAAATGATCATTGAAAATGCATGGAAAGCTTATTGAAAACATGATACATGACCGATTAGCTCAATGAGGCCCGCGTAAATATCGTTGAAAAGGCATTGGTATATTGAACAGTATCTAGGATATAGTAGTATATAATACTTCAAACTTTACCTTAATAAAGAAGAAAAAAGCAAAATTAACGAGTGAGCTGTACTAAATACAAGACTTTGTTCATAATTCATTGTTCAATAAAAACATGCCAAACTCAACTAATGAAACACCTGCTTTTATGTTTTAATATGTTGGCTTCACCATTTTCTCATGCACGTGTATGTCTAACAGTGAATTACAGTTACACATTTCCTCCTTTCCCAAATACAATAGGCTGAAAATAGGTCCTTAAACAGGAACTGTAGCATTCAAAGGCCATTGGGAGTTTAAACCAGGGTCTAGTGTGCACAAAACTTCGATCTTACTGTATTGAGATGGAAACTATTTTTTTAATATATTTTGTTTTGAAAATATTGAAATTCTCTTAGTAACAATAAATGAAACAGAACGTGGTTCATCACTTATTGACAATATGGACTTAAGAATGAATTAGAGATCATTGATTGGAACTGTGCTTCTCTGGAAAACTGATTTTGAAATAATCTTGGGTGGACAAGCAGAAAGAAGTGTTTTACATGTTTTACATGTGTTGAAGAAGAGTAGGAATTCTGAACCAAACTCTGGATTTAAAGCCCAAAATAGTGCATTGGAGGACACCACTCTAATTAAAAAACGTACCAGATTGTGTAAAGTTTTGTCTGAGCAAATGACTTGGTTACATAAAAAAGTAACGTTTAGCTTGGAAACTTTCTGTTTGGAATGGCCCTGTAAACGTTATTCATATAGGCAAACATAGTAAAAATGTACCGTGTAGTGAGACCTAAACTTGCAACGAGTAAATGTTTGTATTGCCACCATTCTAGGTTCGAGTATCACCGTCTCTACTGATTATCTTTCGGTGTGTACTTAGTCAAAACACTTCCACTAGCCTCGTCCATCGGATTGGGTCCTACACAGGGTGGTCTCGTGTATCGTAGTAACGTTATACAGATTTTATAATCTATTTAATAGTAAGAGGAGGCTCTCCTATAAATCCTTCGCCTCTCGATGAGGAGGCGGCAAGAAATCACCTATATTATGAGTTGATGAGCTTTTGAAAAACATTTCTACTCAATTCATTACATTATATTCGTTGGTTTGACAGTCTCTCAGAAAAGACAATTGTCATTAGAAAGGACAACTGCTGTAATAAACGTGGTAATTGTATGAATATGGTAGTCTCCCTTAGTTGTGGGACACGCTATTATCATTTGTTAAATTGCAGAAACATGGATATTTATCTTTAGTTGTGTGGACGTAAATGTAAAATGCTACCCTTTCTTCTCATCATCAATCTGTGCCTAAAACGAATTAATGTATTTGTCTTATTGTTTATTCCATACGGTTATAATGCCTCACATGATTTGTATCGAAACTGCACAGCAAGCTCATGCAGGAATACTAATTCGTAATTTCAGCCGTGTCTACAGCATATGTTTTATGTTTTAACCGAACCATACATTCGCAGATGCCTAACGGCACTTCTGGTAATATCCCTGTAAAACAACTTTGATGATACCGTTTTATCATGGACTTTCTCATGTAGTACGGGGCAGGAGGAATTTCACAAATAAGCGGCTAAGAAAAAATCAACTTTTGGCATTTTCATTTACAATAACACTTTTCGTCGTTTTTATCTCAAAGCTGCATCGGTAGCTCTGTATGTAATGGTAATCGTCTTTTGTTTAGTACGATGCAGCGCAAAAAATGAAAAATAACAAGTTCAGCACCTATTAGTCTGAAATATGTAAAATGCATTTTCAGGAATCAATAAATCTTAAACGTTTCTAAGAATTCGATTTAGCAGTTGACTTCTTCAAACACATGCAACCAATCAGAATAAACTTACATCATGTGTAATATAATTTAGGGCTTTTCAAGTCACGTTTCAGTACTTTCCATCGGCACTTTCAGTGCTTTGATCTTTATAAGTACTTAGGCATTATAAATAATTTAAACTACTTGGTGGTCAGCCATTTCTTAATTACGTTTGATGCTTATTAAAAAGAAGCAATAAAAGAAGACAAAATAAACAAATTGCACCCTAAACCATTAATTATTGATATGATATTTATTTACCCGCGACATAAGTGAGTAGGTAAATGTCCTGCTAGAAACCTTTAATGTAGATTTAAAATAAATCATACACGAAAGCCTTTGGAACTGTATGTACGAATCTTCCTTGGATCAACATCTCTCGAGTCAGTGTGCATTACTATAAGTTGAAGAATTAACACACGCTTGTAGGTTGTATTCTTTCTCCAGTTAAATGTGTATTGGAATATATTTCTGGTTAGAAACCAGCTATGCAGATTATTAATTTTGCAACGCCTTGACATTTTATTTTGTACTTTAGTGGTTCTTCTTACACGTAACAGTAAATATAAAATGTAGCATTCAAGGATCATGGTCAATCCAAAATAGGCATCGAAAGAAACAACAATTACAGTAATAAAATAAGAGGCAATGCGTGTGATATCAAAACCATAAAACGTTTGACAATAGGCCTCCGCATTTGAACGGTCATTGGCACCAAGGATGCTGGGAGTTTTAAGTTCTCCGGCCATGTTTTGCTTCATGCACAGGTTTATGTTTATTTAAATCGAAATCAATACCCAACAATATTTACAATTGCAATATCTGTGAAACGCGAGAATAAGATTTTATTTGATGACGTAGAAAACTTTGAACAGGTAAATTAATACACGGGTAAATGTATTTATCAATTATCTGGCAATAGTTGTGCAGCTATACAATTCAGATTTATCTCATTTCCCCGTGAAGTCACGCAGAGGTAAAAGTAGTATCTACGTCACGCAAATAATACTTATTTTTACATACATCTTAGTAGCGGTTTTCAATATACGTTTCTTTTTGAGACTATCAAGAAATGTTCATGATGTTTAAGAGGTAAATTTGTTAATTGATAATACTACAAAAAGGGTGGCCATTCATCTTTAAACCAGGTTCGAGAGTGCACAAAACCTCATCCGTGCCCTAGTTACACTGTTTACATCCTAATAAAACGCGACAGTGTAAAGTAAAAAAAAATCCCCGTCATTTTATTTCCTCTAACAAATTAGACAGCATTTAAAAGCAATATTTACTCACAAAAAAACCCACAAAGGTCACCAGGTATAAATTTAGGATTTAGCGATTTAGGTAGACGTCATCATAGGGTCCGCAATAACTTCTTTTGATAAACGTATTAACAAGTTTAATATAACTGTATAAGTGATCATGATCAAGGATCTTACGAAGATTGTAAATCACGTCCCCATAAAAATCAGGTTATGATGACGTCTACCTAAAGCACAAAAGGAGTACCTTCTATGTGGCTTTCTACTGTTTCTACTTTGTTATTGTGTTACTGTGTTTTAGAGATTAGATCATGGCGTGGATTTCTTTATTTACACTGTCCTGTTTTAATGGGATGACAGTAAGGTAAGTGTGAAGTTTAGTGCACCCTAGAACCGGTTTAAACCCCCCAGTGGCCTACTTTGCCACTGACCGTTCCAAGGCCTATTGTCGACCCTTTTGTGTTTGTGATGTCGTTTGCATTTATTGTTACCTTTGCCTTCTTGTTTGGCTGTTTGCGTGTTTGTTTCTGTGTTTTGTGGTTGACTGTCCTCCTTGAATGCTACTTTCCCTGTCCGATCTTTTTATATTTCCTTGTATTTATATATATATACACGAGGATCTTTGTGTTTTACTTATATTGCCTATTAATGCTGGTTTGTTGGTTAGAGAATAGTTCATGGCGGGGATTTCTTTATTTACACTGTCACGTTTTCACACACCCTTCCAGCGTCCTTTTTTGCCATTGACCGTTTTAAGGTGGTAGCAAGGTGGTAGCCCTATTGTCAACCGTTTTTGTGTTTGTGACGTCATAAGCCTTTATTCCTAATTAACACTGCCATTCATGTTTGTCGTTTTGCGTGTTTTTTGGTTCACTGTGTTCTGTGAACGCTGCATTTTCTGTTCGACTTTATACCTATTTTTAGTATAGTCCTTGTCGCAGAAGAGTTTTTAAATTACTTTTGAAAAGGGTTTTCGAAGTTTATGGTAACGGTAGACCTGGCGGAGTAAATACTTAGTTATACAAACCTACGAATATAAAAACTCTTCAGCTAGACTACATGCTCTGGAACATTGCATTAGTTGAGAATCATATACCCAGTTTCGTCGTTCTATTATGTATTTTATGGTGCTGCTTTAAAAACAAATACGCTGTTTGTAAGTAATATATTTATGGCCTGGATAGCTTCAACAACGCTATTTAGTTCAAACACTGTCTCTTATTTGCTCGATGTGCATCCCTCTGTTGAAGATGGCGGAATAATAAGCAATGTTATGACAAGAGAGATGAATTTAATTTCGATATCGTTAATTATCTCTACTTAGATGGGGTTCTTGGTTCATCAATCCATCCACCTATTCAGAACCGGATGTGAACATAACACTTCTGCAGATTCCAAAGAAAAGGTTATGTCCAATAGTAAGAGTACCAGAGTAACGCAATGTTGATTCAAAAAAGTACATCACAAACATATAAGGGTTAATAACAGGGGCACCGCCTTGAAAAGGTCAGTGGCAAAATAACCACCGGGGAGTTTAAACCGGTTCAAGGGAGTATCAAACCTCACTCTTACCCTGTCATCATCCCTAAACAACAGGACAGTGTAAATAAAAATAATCCCCGCCGAGTAAACCTTATATTTGAAAAAGCGTAGACAGGTGTAATAAGAAAAAAACTCAGAAATGTTCATGTATATATCAGAAAATAAGTTAAACCTAAGAAGCAAATCTCATATGTACTCGATGACTTTTCTGAAGTTCGAGCATCAAGGGGAAAACCGTAAAGGGCACGACAAAACGGAGTGAAGGACATACCTCAAACGGTTCCCGCCTTAAGGGATTTAGGAACATGTTGTCATAGAGTCCACCGCCCGTCCGGTCGTCAAAGAGAAAAGCATAGTTGCAAACTGTAGAAGGGTTTACAACTAAGCATGAAGTGCTCGCAGAATACTTTGGTCGTAACCTCTATTTATACATTTTCTAATAATTTTAATAAATAACTCATGACATTTATCACGACCGATAATTTTCCTAAGTTTGTAAATCACATCTCCATAGATACACCTTGTTGCAGAAGTGTTTTAAGATAACTATTTATATTTGTCGAGCAGATCAGTGTTAGGATAATAAAACTTAGAAAAATACTTGTTATTAAAACGCACGTGTGCATAGTTGGAATTTTCCATTTCAGAGACCATAGCACACTGATTATCGTCGAGGCCGGTGGCGGTGGCAGCAGTTTCGTCGTTCTATTATGTATTTTATGGTGCGGCTTTAGAAGCAAATAACATCTGTCATCCGCTAAAAATGTAATTGGTATGTTTTACTACATGAAACATAAACCATACAAGTCAATGGGATTGGCAGCTCAATCCTATTTCTAAATCAAACTGGCTGAAAAAAGGTAATTTTTCGTAAATATCTGTCTTAGATACACTAAAAAATGACCAGCAAATTGTGGACAATGTAATGATTTAAGCCTCTAGAAATTGCCTTTATGATAACTTGGCTCCACCCACCTCAAAAAAGGGTAAGAAAGGAGAAATATCAAGTGTGATTCGCTGAGCCTATAAGCTCTCTTTTTGCGGAGCGATGATATAAGATGAACATATGATACAAATAATTGCTATCGTGAAGTTTTGAACTTTTAGATCAATTAAGAATGCTGTTTCAAAGGTTGGGAATGTGACACATTGATACAATATCGACTTGTCAAGTGAGAAAGTGTCCATTGTTACGGATGGCGGGAGGTTTTACAGTACTGGTTTTAACCTGGAAAAATTGTGTGGTCTGCCTATACAAACCAATTGACCATCATATATGGCATAACATGTGCTATAATAACGTAAAACACCATTCAAACAATAGCAAAATATAAGGCCACCGTCTTCTGGTCTGTACACAACAGCAACCCTGAACTATGCTAGTTTTCAACATGTTATACAGTGTTAAATGAAGAAAATGTTTATATCGTCATTACTCTGTCTTACTGTTTGCATGACACACAACCATAATACTTTTATGTTTGAGATGTCATATCTTGCCTTTATTTATCTTTGTAATTATTGTTTGTTTAGGTTGTGTTTTTGGTTGAATGTGGTCCTTAATTGCTATATTTCCTGTTCGACTTTTATATCTACTTTTAAGGTTTCTTCTGCAACTTAAAGAGTATATTAGTGGACCTTTGGAAACGGTCGAACACAATAAATACGAAATATCGCAGTCTCGGTTTGATTGAGACTGTTCATGAATGGTAGTGAAATATGCTTGCTACCGTTCACGCACACTATCCCCGGGTTGAGCAGAACACAAGTATCAATGCATCCTTTTTCTTGTCTTTTATACCCTTTTAAGAACAGTTCTGTTTGTCGATGTGTTATGCACTGAATTATTTCTAAGCCTTTGCACCCTTTGGAACAAAGGAACAAATAATATTCGCTTTATATTATGATATTTTCTTATGATAGAGATGTTTATTTAACATTGGGTTACCTTGAAATGTTTGAAACAAAAACAAATCACAATAGTCAACCACAATAACATGTTTTAAAAACAAATCACAATAGTCAACCACAATAACGTTTTAAAAATAAATCACAAAAGTCAATCACAGCGAAATGTTTTACAGTCCACCTCAATTACGATTACATTGATCGATTCAATATAACCAACATTTGTAAGTAAAAATAACATTATGATAGTCTCTTTCTGAAAAAACAAAATGTGACATATATATCTTACTTAAAATAACCATGATGTTCTCATTGTTATTATAATAGGCTAGCGTATTATTTGATTTGTCTTTTCAGATGACTGTGGATTACACGACATGATTAACTTGAAACGAATTTCTCTTTCGGATGGAGACTCACTCGCTTCCGCTCGTTCGTGAAGCCCAACATCTAAAGAATGCTTGCCTTATAATAGATCCAAGCAGTTACATAATCTATACATGTATATAATTTATTGTGAATTTAATTTATTATGACTTTAATTGACCACCGCACACACGTCAGTTTGCATGTGTTTATGAGATTTAGAGTATGTACAAGTAAGTGTCAGTGTGTGTCAGTATATGTCAGTATATACGAATATGTGCCAGGATGTGTTAGTATGTCTCATTATGCGTCAGGATGTGTCAGGATGTGTTAGTATGGGTCAGTATGTTTCAGTATGTGTCAGTATGTGTAAGGATGTGTCATGATGTGTCAGTATGTGAAAGGATGTGTCAGTATTTGTTAGTATGTGTCAGGTTGTGTCATGACGTGTCAGTATGTGCCAGTGTTTGTCTTTATGTGCATCCGTGGGCAAACTACTGTATTTTGTTATAAAGTTTAAGCTCTGCCCATTGGATACGAAATATTAAATAGGTCATCACTTGTTGATAATATCGACTTACGATATTGCTCCTTTTCCTGTCCGATATTTTTTTCTTTCTTTACGAATGCACTAGAATTCATCGATGGAAACTGTGCTCCTATGGAAACCAGTTAAAACAATCATCTCTGGTGATCGAGCAGAAACATGAGGTTAAAACAAACAACAATAACAGGAATAAAGAGAACTTGATTTTGATCAGTACCTGATCAAACGGGCTTTCCTGTCTTTTTGACGTCATGACGTCACCACTCATGACGTCGGGATACCGCATGCCTTCTGTGCATAACCAGACTATGAACTCTACAATCAGTGAAACTTTTTGTCAAATCCAATCATAAATAGAGAAGATATAGCCATAACACTGGGTGGAACGTAAAAGTTCTAGGTAAACTTTAAGACTTCTTAAGGGTGCCCTCTGGTGAATATCAGAACAGTAAGAATTTTTAATTTCCCTGTTTTTTATGAAGACTAACATATTACTAGTTAGTTTCTGGAAAAATAATGATGGGTCGGTGATATAACTTTTTCGCAAAATTAATCTTTAGTAATACACTCTCACAGTGTGGTTTTAAATTCTGAATCAGCTGAAAATTGTGTATGGCAACTTATATGTGTGAGTGTGGTTTGCAGAACAGGTATCGATTTTCCGTCTTTTTTAATGTAATAGTTCATACTTTAGGACGAAAAGTTAAGAGTTGTGGTATTTTTATCACCATCTGAACAATTATTACATCCCTTGTCATTACCCCACCCAGTTTACTATAAATTGCATTTTTAAATTTGTGATAAATCAATTTTTCATGATAAAGGAACAGTTAACTTTTTGAGATATTTTGTCTACAATATATATAAGACCTGAGTTTTAGAATGAAAAAATAAAAATTGGGGGTCGGTGTGCATATAAGAAAGATATTCAATAAAAACTGAGAAAAAAATGTGCTTTTTTAGATTTCGACGAGCTCTGACATATAACGGCATAGGTCTGTAACAAATAATAGGAACAATACTTTGTATTGCTGTCTCTGTATATCCTAACACATGTCTTTGTAATAAAGTTTAAATTAAGTGAATATCTTAAACGGTTTTTGAGAAATACCATCTTTTGTACCCCTACCCCCCATTTTGGCTTATGTTAAAAATTGTCAATTTTGGGCACAAAATGTGAGGTAAAAAAAAAAATCTAAAAAATGTTCATTTTTTTTGCACTAAAAGATCCCTATTGGGCATGAGTTTGTTACTGTATAATTATTTTTTCCAGTTTTATTATAATTTTTGAAATATAACAAATGTAAATTTCCGGAAGTGAAAAATTCCAAAACCTCAGCAGTGGTCACCCTTAAATGACGTCGTTGGCGGTCATTTTGGGTGACGTAATGACGTTAAAACTGTCAGCGTCGACTTAGACAATGATACTGATGGACCTTACAGCAAAACAACTTAAAATATGTAATCAGTAAAGAAAATGGTATTTTAATAACATTAAGACGTCACTGACGTCAAGACGTTATGACGTAGAGACACGTTTTGGCATTCTTGCACAACAAGACCCTAAACTCTACACGCTATGAATGTTTCATTCAAATCCGACCATAAATCTTTGAGATCAAGCGCTAACAAGATTGTCACAAAATGTCACGGGTAGAGCGTATTGGTCGTACATAGCTCTTGTAAGCTGTTAGTTACACCCTAATCTATTGTTGAGTTGAAACAAATTAACAATATCCATGATATATTCATGTAACACGTAAAAGCGTGCACATTTTAAGTGGCCACCAGAGAGGCCGTGTAATAAGTTTAGTTTTGTGCTAATGCATGTAAACGTATAGGTCTATCTTCCTTTAACGGCAAAATTGTGTAAGGGGCCTCTCGTGTAGATTTTAATACTGCGAATTTGGCCACGTATGTCACGGACTGAACGGGGGGAAATAATGGTTTGGGCGTAACGTTTTCTATAAAACCCATTGTCTCCTAGTTCTGGCCGGGAGTTCTTGTGAGTTGCTTTGGTTGGAACAGAGGTTGGACGGCGAAATTCACAGGCAATATGTGGTCAGTATTTATTTTATTAACTTTTATCGTACATTTGTATTCAGTGGGCGGCGCCATCTTGGATGGCGGTTACGACATCCGGTTAGCTTTGATGTTTCTTAAACATTAACTTGAGACTAGCATATGATTTTGAAGTTACTTTATTAGATGTAATTATTGTAATTGATCATTAATTGTAAAACAATATTAATTTGATAACGTTGTATAATAGGTACATTAGTTAACGTTGGAGTGTAACTCAGTGATTGTAATACACGATTGTTAACATTAGTTAACAATGAGATAAGTGACTAGTATAAATGTTCGACGCGTATGTATAGCGTTGTATAATGTGGGCAATAAGTGACATACATGTGTGCATGCATACCTCAGTGAGTGTAATATACGAGTGATTTGATAACGTTGCATATTACATTGATTAACAGCGACGTACATGGCGTATACATTGCCTTGTATAATATGTATACATTGCTACTCATCATTTGTTTGGGTAATGATAATTATGCAAGATTGCTATGTTTGTCAACCGACATCTAAAACGTATGTATAATTACAGCCTAAGCCATCCAGGGTTGGATATTAGCCATCCATGTGTGGATGTAAGCCTTCCGGAGTGGAGCTAAGCGTCCACGTATAACGTAAAGAGCGGTGGAGATGGTCCCCGTACCTGCGCAGCATGGCCAGATTCTAGTAGCGACAACCCCTGGGACACAAGGTGGGCCCGTTACCTGTCCTAACTGGAGGAAAATCACCCACAATCTCAATGGAGGTTAATTATCTAACATATTGCGTCATCAACCCTTATAGAAGGCATTTGATGACAATTGGATTCGCGCATCATCATCTTCATGAGGTCTCGCGCATCCCAGTTATCGCGCTAGATCATAGATCAACATTGTTATAACTTTAACAACACATTAGTGTCGTATACATTCAGTATTTGTTTCAATACTAAGAACGTCTTAAACGTTCATGAGAACGATCTTTTCATATTTCATCTGTGTATTCGCTTTTTTTTTTTAGATAATTGTATATATATTTAACATATATTATTTTTATTTATATTATATTTTAAAAGTTGCATTAAACTTATGTAAATGCATTCACCGTCATTGATTCTTTCTTGAGTTAGCCCCAAATACTAGAGTCATCTGGCGACAAAGATTTGTATCATGATGTCACTGGCGGCCATCTTTGATGACGTCATGACAATTTATGAATTCTTGCACAAAACAACCTTATTCCCTACAGGCTGTGAAAGTTGCATCAAAATCTGATAATAAATGAAGGAGATATAGCGATTACAAGATTTCTTAAATGACGTCATTGGCGGCCATTTTGGATGATGTCATGACGTTAAAACTGTCAGCGTTGACTGAGACAATGATACTGATGAACTTTACAGCAAAACAACTTAAAAAATGCAATCAGTAAAGAAAACGGATTTCTAATAACATTTTGACGTCACTGACGTCAAGACGTTATGACTTAGAGACAGGTTTTGGCTTTCTTGCACAACTAAGCCCTGAACTCTACATGCTGTGAAAGTTTCATTCAAATCCGACCTTAAATATTTGAGATCTAGCGCTAACAAAATTTGTAACATGACGTCATTGGCGGCCTTTTGGATGACGTCATGACAATTTTCGACATTCTTGCGTCCTGTTAACTAGACAACGTCCTACTATAGGCAGCATCGATTCTGCTGGCAACTAGACAGCGTCCTAATGTAGTCAGCATCGATTCTGCTGGTTAATATACAACGTCCTACTGTATGCAGCATCGATTCTGCACGTAAATAGACAAAGTCCTATTTTATGAAGCATCGATTCCGCTGGTAACTAGACAGCGTCCTACTGTATGCACCATCGATTCTGCTGGTAATTAGACAACGTCCTACTGTAGGTAGCATATATTCTCCTGGTAACTAGACAGCGTCCTAATGCAGTCCGCATCGATTCTGCTGGTAACTAGACAGCGTCCTACTCTAGGTAGCATAGATTCACCTGGTAACTTGTCAGCGTCCTGGTAATAAGAAATATAAAAAGATCGGACAAGGAAAGTAGCATTCAAGGTGGACAGTCAACCACAAAACACAGAAACAAACACGCAAACAGACAAACAAGAAGGCAAAATAGTAGAGGTCTTTTATGAAAATAGGGGAATTAATTCGAACACAAGCGAATTTTGGCATATGTAATGAGTAGGCATTGTTAAATAACATACTAAAAATCTTCCACAGTCTGCTGATGCTAAATGCCTTTTTTGAGGTAAAAAGTGGGAAAATATTAAAAAAAATGCGAATTTCTGGAATCGGCCTTTAACTTCAGTTCTACATCTTTGATAAAGCTAAAAAATGCCATGAATGTATAAACATATATTGTGCAAATATTAGAACCATAATCCATCTAAAAATAATTCAAATTTGGCGACAATAATCCAAAATGGCTGCCAAAAATGTTTTTTTAATGATTTTATATGTGTTTATTACATAGACAAAGTAATATTACGCAAAAACAATTATATTTTGTATTATATACTAAACAACACCTTAAAATCTATAAATGATGTTTATTCTATAGTGAAACAATGATAACCATAAAAAACAAAACATGGGGCACCCGTGGTCGAGTTTTTAGAGTCCCTGACTTTCAACTAATTGACGCTTGACTGCAGTTAGTTGCATCTTCTTGGGGATCGATTTGAATTTGTAAGTGGGGAAGCTTTCCATCTAACTTGTGATGTGTCGATGGTTCTACTATTGTGCATTGCTTGTGCATTCAGTCAGTGTAAATCAGGTCTTCCACCACCAGTAATAGCTGGAAAACGCTATATGACCTTAGTTGTCGGTGCGACTGAAACCCCAATAAAACACCCAATAGGACTCAAAACAGCGATAAGGACTGAGGGTAGGCACCCATTATTATCATTATAAACATCGATAAGGACTGAGGGTAGGCACCCAGTAGGACCACAAACAGCGATAAGGACTGACTATAAACATCGATAAGGACTGAGGGTAGGCGCCTAGTATGACTAAAAACGACGATAAGGACTGAGGGTAGGCACCCAATATGACTATAAACGTCAATAAGGGCTGAGGGTAGGCACCCAGTATGACTACAAACGACGATAAGGACTGAGGGTAAGCACCCATTATGACAAAACGTCGATAAGGACTGAGGGTAGGCACCCAATATGACTATAAACGTCGATAAGGGCTGAGGGTAGGCACCCAGTATGACTACAAACGACGATAAGGACTGAGGGTAGGCACCCATTATGACAAAACGTCGATAAGGACTGAGGGTAGGCACCCAGTATGACTACAAACGACGATAAGGACTGAGGGTAGGCACCCATTATGACTATAAACATCGATAAGGACTTAGGGTAGGCACCCAGTATGACTAAAAACGATGATAAGGACTGAGGGTAGGCACCCATTATGACTATAAACATAGATAAGGACTGAGGGTAGGCGCCCAGTATGAGACTATGACTAAAAACGACGATAAGGACTGAGGGTAGGCACCCATTATGACTATAAACATCGATAAGGACTGAGGGTAGGCGCCCAGTATGACTAAAAACGACGATAAGGACTGAGGGTAGGCACCCAGTAGGACTCCAAACGACGATAAAGACTGAGGGTGGGCACCCAGTAGGACTCCAAACAGCGATAAGGACTGAGGGTAGGCACCCATTATGAAAATAAACATCGATGAGGACTGAGGGTAGGCACCCAGTATGACTAAACACGACGATAAGGACTGAGGGTAGCACCCATATGACTAAAAATGACGATAAGGACTGAGAGTAGGCACCCAGTAGGACTCCAAACGATGATAAGGATTGAGGGTAGGCACCCAGTATGACTCGAAACGACGATAAGGACTGGGGGTAGGCACCCAGTAGGACTCCAAACATCGATAATGACTGAGGGTAGGCACCAAGTATGACTACAAACGACGATAAGGACTGAGGGTAGGCACCCAGTAGGACTATAAACATCGATAAGGACTGAGGGTAGGCTGACTAAAAACGACGATAAGGACTGAGGGTAGGCACCCAGTAGGACTCCAAACGACGATAAGGACTGAGGGTAGGCACCCATTATCACTATAAACGATGATAAGGACTGAGGGTAGGCACCCATTATGACTATAAACATCGATAAGGACTAAGGGTAGGCACCCAGTATGACTAAAAACGATGATAAGGACTGAGGGTAGGCACCCATTATGACTATAAACATCGATAAGGACTAAGGGTAGGCACCCAGTATGACTAAAAACGACGATAAGGACTGAGGGTAGGCACCCAGTAGGACCACAAACAGCGATAAGGACTGACTATAAACATCGATAAAGACTGAGGGTAGGCACCCAGTACGACTACAAACGACAATAAGGACTTAGGGTAGGCACCCATTATGACTATAAACGTCGATAAGGACTGAGGGTAGGCACCCAGTATGACTACAAACGACGATAAGGACTGAGGGTAGGCACCCATTATGACTATAAACATCGATAAGGACTGAGGGTAGGCGCCCAGTATGACTAAAAACGACGATAAGGACTGAGGGTAGGCACCCAGTAGGACTCCAAACGACGATAAGGACTGAGAGTGGGCACCCAGTAGGACTCCAAACAGCGATAAGGACTGAGGGTAGGCACCCATTATGAAAATAAACATCGATGAGGACTGAGGGTAGGCACCCAGTATGACTAAACACGACGATAAGGACAGGGTAGGCACCCAGTATGACTAAAAACGACGATAAGGACAGAGTAGGCATCCAGTAGGACTCCAAACGACGATAAGGACTGAGGGTAGGCACCCATTATGACTATAAACATCGATAAGGACTAAGGGTAGGCACCCAGTATGACTAAAAACGATGATAAGGACTGAGGGTAGGCACCCATTATGACTATAAACATCGATAAGGACTAAAGGTAGGAACACAGTATGACTAAAAACGACGATAAGGGCTGAGGGTAGGCACCCAGTAGGACCACAAACAGCGATAAGGACTGACTATAAACATCGATAAAGACTGAGGGTAGGCACCCAGTACGACTACAAACGACAATAAGGACTGAGGGTAGGCACCCATTATGACTATAAACGTCGATAAGGACTGAGGGTAGGCACCCAGTATGACTACAAACGACGATAAGGACAGGGTAGGCACCCATTATGACTATAAACATCGATAAGGACTGAGGGTAGGCGCCCAGTATAACTAAAAACGACGATAAGGACTGAGGGTAGGCACCCAGTAGGACTCCAAACGACGATAAGGACTGAGGGTGGGCACCCAGTAGGACTCCAAACAGCGATAAGGACTGAGGGTAGGCACCCATTATGAAAATAAACATCGATGAGGACTGAGGGTAGGCACCCAGTATGACTAAACACGACGATAAGGACTGAGGGTAGGCACCCAGTATGACTAAAAACGACGATAAGGACTGAGAGTAGGCATCCAGTAGGACTCCAAACGACGATAAGGACTGAGGGTAGGCACCCAGTACGGAACGACTATAAATGACGATAAGGAGTAGGCACCCAGTATGCCCAGTATGACATTTATTTTATAATCTACAACTGCTTTTATGAATCAGACTATATGTCGCAGCAAGACTACTTATTTAAAAAGATTTAATTAAGCTAGTTAATGAAGAAAAAAAAAGAAAAATGAAGATACAACTTCAAAATCTTTGATTTTGGCTGCCATTTTGGATTATTGCCGCCATATTGGATTTTTTTCCGGAAGTGTAAATGACTGCAAAATATACCCAATATATATTGTGACATCTCTGAATGTTTTTAACTTCCTATGACAAATAAAAACAAGAGGCCCAAGAGGGCCTGTGGAAGCTCTACTGGCTAACATGGCTCTTATAACATCAATGAAGCGAGTGACTGCCATTTACGTTTTTTTGAAAGTTTCAGGCAAAAAACAGCTTTTTGACTAAATCAAGGGCCATAACTAAAGAATCTGGTAAAGTTTGTAAAGATTAGATGAAAAATGAAGGCCATACCGTATTAACGAGGCAAAATATAGCATTTATTTCTGGTCCAACATAGAGATAAAAAAAAAAAAATCTGAAAAAAATCTGAAAAAAATGGAATAATTTAAAAAAAAAAAAAAATATGAAAAAAAAACAAATAATTAAAAAAAAAAAATAAAAAAAAAATAAATAAAAAAAATAATAATAAAAAAAAAAAAAAAATGATTAAAATAAAAATGAATAATAATATAAAAAAGACAGTTGTAAAATCTGGTAAAGTTTGGCAAAGATCAGATGCAAAATGAAGGCCTTATCGTAGGACGAGGCATATTATAGCATTTTTAACAAAATCAAGGGCCATAACTCCGCTGTTACTTGTCCGATCTGGTTGGTTTTCGAACTTGACCAAGCTTTTATAGACATTAACAATTTCAGGAAGTTTGGTAAAGATCGGATGAAAAATGAAGGCGCTATCGTCTTAACGAGGCAAAATATATCATTTTGAAGTAAATCAAGGGCCATAACTCCGATGTTACTGGTCCGATATGGCTGGTTTTCAAACTTGTCTGAGCTTTCATTGATATTAACAATCTTATCAAGTTTGGTAAAGATCGGATGAACAATGAAGCCCCTATAGTCTTAACGAGGCAAAATATAGCATTTTTAACTAAATCAAGGGCCATAACTTCCCCGTTACTGGTCCGATATGGCTGGTTTTCAAACTTGTTCGAGCTTTCAACGACATTAACAATCTGATAAAGATTGGTAAAGATCGGATGAACAATGAAGCCCCTATCGTCTTAACAATGCAAAATATAGCATTTTTAACTAAATCAAGGGCTACAACTCCGCTGATACTAGTTCGATATGGCTGGTTTTCAAACTTGTACGAGCTTTCATTGATATTAACAACGTGGTAAAGTTTGGTAAAGATAGGATGAAAAACGAAGGCCCTATCGTCTTAACGAGGCAAAATATAGCAATATAGCATTTTTAACTAAATCAAGGACCATAACTCCGCTGTTACTGGTCCGATCTGGCTGGTTTTCGAACTTGTCCGAGCTTTCATTGATATTAACAATGTGGTAAAGTTTGGTAAAGACAGGATGAAAAACGAAGGCCCTATCGTCTTAACGAGGCAAAATATAGCAATATAGCATTTTTAACTAAATCAAGGACCATAACTCCGCTGTTACTGGTCCGATCTGGCTGGTTTTCGAACTTGTCCGAGCTTTCATTGATATTAACAATGTGGTAAAGTTTGGTAAAGACAGGAAGAAAAATGAAGGCCCTATCGTCTTAACGAGGCAAAATTTAGCAATATAGCATTTTTAACTAAATCAAGGGCCATAACTCCGCTGTTACTATTTCGATATGGCTGGTTTTCGAACTTGTCCAAGCTTTCTTTGATATTAACAATCTGTTCAAGTTTGGTAAAGATTGGATGAACAATGAAGCCCCTATTGTCTTAACGAGGCAAAATATAGCATTTTTAACTAAATCAAGGGCCATAACTTCCCCGTTACTGGTCCGATATGGCTGGTTTTCAAACTTGTTCGAGCTTTCAACGACATTAACAATCTGATAAAGATTGGTAAAGATCGGATGAACATTGAAGCCCCTATCGTCTTAACAATACAAAATATAGCATTTTTAACTAAATCAAGGGCTACAACTCCGCTGATACTAGTTCGATATGGCTGGTTTTCAAACTTGTCCGAGCTTTCATTGATATTAACAACGTGGTAAAGTTTGGTAAAGATAGGATGAAAAACGAAGGCCCTATCGTCTTAACGAGGCAACATATAGCAATATAGCATTTTTAAATAAATCAAGGACCATAACTCCGCTGTTACTGGTCCGATCTGGCTGGTTTTCGAACTTGTCCGAGCTTTCATTGATATTAACAATGTGGTAAAGTTTGGTAAAGACAGGAAGAAAAATGAAGGCCCTATCGTCTTAACGAGGCAAAATTTAGCAATATAGCATTTTTAACTAAATCAAGGGCCATAACTCCGCTGTTACTTGTCCGATCTGGCTGGTTTTCGAACTCATTCGAGCTTTTATTGATATTAACAACCTGTTAAAGTTTGGTAAAGATCGGATGAAAAATGAAGGCATTATCGTCTTAACGAGACAAAAGTTAACAACGGACGACGGACGACGGACGACGGACGACGGACGGACGGACGACGGACAACTCGGCATCCCATAAGCTCTGCTGGCCTTCGACCAGTAGAGCTAAAAATGTTATTGGAGGATTCCAGAAAACGACGATTTTTCTTCATTTTCCAACTTTTAAGCCCCAAAAAAAGGCATTTAGCATCAGCAGATTTTGGAAGATTTTTAGTATGTTATACAAGGCACCCTATATATGGCGTATGCCAAAAATCGTTTGTGTTCGAATTTATTCCTTTATTTTACAATATTTTCATAAAAGACCTCTACTAAAAGTAATAATAAATGCAAACGACATCACAAACACAAAAAGGGTTGACAATAGGGCAATAAGACATCGTCCTACTGTAGGCAGCATCGACCATACTGTGAACTAGACAACATCGTTTCTGATGGTAACTAGAAAACGTCCTACTGTAGGTATCAGAGATTCTCCCGGTAACTAGACAACGTCCTACTGTAAGCAGCATCGATTCTGCTGGTAACCAAACAACGTCCTAATGTATGCAGCATAGATTCTACTGGTAACTAGACAACGTCCTAATGTATGCATCATCGATTCCGCTGGTAACAAGACAGCGTCCTACTGTTTGCAGCATCGATTCTGCTGGTAACTAGACATCGTCCTACTGTCGGTAGCATAGATTCTCCTGGTAACTAGACAACGTCCTACTGTAGGTAGCATAGATTCTCATGGTAACTAGACAGCGTCCTACTGTAAGCTGCATCGATTCTGCTATTCTGCTGGTAAACATGCAGGGTTCAACTGCAGGCAGCATCCATAGTGCTGGTAACTACTAGTAATGCAGGCAGCATCGATTCTGTTGGTAACTAGACAGCATCCTACTGCAGGAAGCATCGACCATGCTGTGAACTAGACAGCGTCCTACTGTAGGCATCTTCGATTATGCCGATAACTGGACAACGTCTTGGAAACTAGACATCGTCCTACTGTAGGCAGTATCGATTCAATTGGTAATTAGACACGTCCTACAGTTCGCAGCATCGATTCTGCTGGTAAATATACAGCATCCTACGACAGGCAACATCAGTTATGCGGTAACTAGATAGCGTCTTACTATAGGCAGCATCTATTTTGCTGGTAACTTGACAGCTTCCTGGTAACTAGACAGCGTCCTACTCTAGTCAGCATCGATGCTGCTAGTAACTAGATAGTGTCCTACTGTAGGCAGCATCAACTCTGCTGGTAACTAGACAGCGTCCTACTGTATGCAGCATCGATTATGCTGGTAACTTGACAGCGTCCTACTGTATGCAGCATCAACTCTGTTGGTAACTAGACTGCACCATACTGTATGCAACATCGATTATGCTGGTAACTTGACAGCATCCTGGTAACTAGACAGCGTCCTACTATAGGCAGCATCGATTCTGCTGGTAACTAGACAGCGTCCTACTGTAAGTAGCATCGATTCTGCTGGTAACTAGACAGCGTCCTATTGCAGGTTGCATAGATTATTCTGGTAAATATACCGCGTCCTACTTCAGGCAGCATCGATTCTGCTGGTAACTTTGACAGCGTCTTGGTATCTAGACAGCGTCCTCCTGCTAGCAGCATCGATTCTGCTGGTAACTAGACAGTGTCCTACTGTCGGCAGCATCGATTCTGCTTGTAACTAGACATAGTCCTGGTATCTAGACAGCGTCTTCTTGTAGGCAGCATCGATTATGCTGGTAACTAGACAGCGTTCTAATGTAGGCAGCGTCGAATCTGCTGGTAACTAGACAGCGTCCTACTGTAGGTAGCATATATACTCCTGGTAACTAGACAAAGTCCTACTACAGGCAGCATCGATTCTTCATACTAATCAGAGAGTAAAATACTCTCCTATTACAGCATGTCTTCATACTAGTCAGAGAGTAAAATACTCTTTTACTATAACATGTCTTCATACTATTCCGAGAGTCTCCTATTATATCCTTAATTTGTCTTCATATTAGTCAGATAGTAAACTATTATCCTATTTCACCGTCAACATGTCTTCATACTAGTCAGAGAGTAAAATACTCTCCTATTACATCCTCAAAATGTCTTCATACTAGTCAGAGAGTAAAATACTCTCCTATTACATCTTTAACATGTCTTGATATTAGTCAGAGAGTAAATACTCTCCTATTATACCCCCAACATGTCTTCATACTAGTCGGGGAGTGAAATACTCTCAAATTAGAACATGTCTTCATACTAGCCAGAGAGTAAAATATTCTCCTATTACAACATGTCTTGATATTAGTCAGAGAGTAAAATACTCTCCTATTACATTCTCAACATGCTTTCATACAAGTCAGAGAGTAAAATACTCTCCTATTACTAACGCAAAATGTCTTCATGCTAGTCAGAGAGCAAAATACTCTCCTATTACATCCTCAAAATGTCTTCATACTAGTCATAGAGTAAAATAATATCCTATTACATCCTCTACATGTCTTCATACTAGTCAGAGATTAAAATACTCTCCTAGTAAACCCATTACATGTCTTCATACTTGTCAGAGAGTAAAATACTCTCCTATTACATCATCAACATGTCTTCATACTTGTCAGAGAGTAAAATACTCTCCTATTACATCCTCAACATGTCTTCATACTTGTCAGAGAGTAAAATACTCTCCTATTACACCCTCAATATGTCTTCATACTAGTCAGAGAGTAAAATATTCTCCTATTACACCGTCAACATGTCTTCATACTTGTCAGAGAGTAAAATACTCTAATATTACACCATCAACATGTCTTCATACTAATCAGAGAGTAAATACTATCTTGTTACATTATTTCTTCATACTTGTCAGAGAGTAAAATACTCTCCTATTACACCCTCAACATGTCTTCACACTTGTCAGAGAGTAAAATACTCTCCTATTACACCCTCAACATGTCTTCATACTTGTCAGAGAGTAAAATACTCTCCTATTACACCCTCAACATATCTTCATACTAATCAGAGAGTATCTTCTCTCCTGTTACAACATGTCTTCATACTTGTCAGAGAGTAAAATACTCTCCTATTACACCTTCAACATGTCTTCATACTTGTCAGAGAGTAAAATTCTATTATATTACACTCTCAAAATGTCTTCATACTAATCAGAGAGTACTTTTTTTTAAACCGGCCAACATGCTTTTATCACACATTGATTTATTACTTGGATTTTCATCATAACAATAATCATGATCTTTACAAACAGCATCTAATTCATTTACCGGTTCTCCGCTATCAAGTTGATTACCAGGACCGCAATATTTATAACCAGGAACAGTTAGCCCATTTTTGGGTGACAAAGGAAGCATAGCTTTATGAATATCAATATTACCACCTTCTGTGTTTTTAACAAACTTTGTTTTAGTAATACCACAAGATGCACATGTTGCTCTTAACATTTTTCTTCCATTTTTTGCTAAAACATACTTAGGATCAATATTTTCAGTAACCTTTTTTTCTTTGATGCAATAACTCATATATAATATGATTAGATTAAACTTCGTTTACAAAATATGATGTTTTCATTTTCTACTGGTTTGTAAGGCTTTAATAATTTGTAAAGAATATCATACGTACTATTTCCTTCTTGTAACTTTTTAATGAAGAATAGGCAGAAATATCCACAAAGAACACTTGTTTTATCTTGCTATTGAATGGTGTTGTATTTTATAGTAGGTATGTATGCTAAAACTTCTTTTGGTGGGCTCTGGCCAAACGGATCGAAGTAATAATTATCATAGTAACAAGTCCAGTGTGAGCCAGGTCCAATGTGATCATCAAGATTAATAATACCAGATGTTTGTTTATTTTGTGTTGTCGGTAATTTTTTTTTGCTGTACACCCCACTGAATTTCTGTATACCTAGCTGCTTAACCCATTTCCTTATATCCAAGTTAGAGATAGGTTCATTTTGTAAATTTAATTTTTTTTTACAAATGGGATGCTTCTATATGGCCTAATTTGTGAGTCTACTTGTAAACCATTTCTACGATCAACTCTGAGTCCCTGTCCTCTATCTACTTGCAAACCTTTATAGTTAAACCACTAATAAGAGATCCAATCAATGGAATTCCTAGTGATGCAAGCATTCCAAGAAATCCTCCGTCCTGCTGTTGTTTTTTAGTTAGTTTAACAGGGCAGCGACCTTTTGACTTTGCTGTCTTGTTTCTTTGTGCAAGTGTTAATTTATTTGATTTTAGAAGTTTTTGTTTTTTATCACTAGGAACAGTTGCCGTTACGTCTTGCTGTTTTTTATCACTGGGAGCAGTTACCGTTTTAGGAACAGTTACCGTTTTATTACTAGAAGCACATGCCAGTACGTCTTGCAGTTGTTTTTTTGTTAGTTTAATAGTGCAGCTACCTTTTGACTTTGCTATTTTATTTTTTTGCGCAGCTGTTAATTTATTTCATTTTAAAAGTGTTTGTTTTTTATCAGCAGGAACAGTTACCATTCCATTTCCAAATATTTTACCAATTCCAGTACTTGCCAGACCACTAAGTGCCCCTGTTGCTAGAGGTCCTAATATCTTTGGAGCAAATTTAGCAACTGTTGGTAAAATTGTTTTAGTTAACAAACCAGCTAATGCGCCTAAAAAGCCTCCATTTTTAGACTGAGACCTCATTTGTGATTTTGATATACTTATATCTAATCCCCGTCCGCTAGATTTAGCTTTGTTAATATTGGTAATCTGAGTAGCTGTTAGCAGCAAAGGAAAATTCCCAGTTAGTTGGTTATTTTTTAACCTGGATGTTAATTCGCTTTTGTTCTCATAAGCATTTGCTAAACTTTGTTTCTGGCCATATATATAAGTTAGATGAAACAATAACTAGTTCATTTCCGACAGTATCAATAACAACATCTTCCTCATATAGAACCAGAGTATACACTTTATATCGAGCAGTAGGGGGTATATTTAATTTATATCTCAGATGTAGTTGTTTCGGATCAATACTGACTTCATTTTCGTTGTAACTCAAATCGAAATATATCATTTCGAAAAGAGTTTGAAAATTACTCGTACTGAGTAAAGTTCCAGTGTTTTTATCATTTTGCTTGTAAGAATTATTAATAACATCTCTAAATATTCGTATAATATTATCATAACTATATTCAGTTTCTGGATTATAAACTCCATTTCCAACTTCCAATCTAGCTGATTGTAAATAGCAATTAGTATTAGCAGCATTTACCTTAAACGTATCCAAAAGATGAGGATTTTGTGTTTGAGAAGAACTCTTTTCGGCCCTTTGCAAATAAAAAAACACATGTTTGGGATTTTTAACACCAGCCGTTATTCTAAATACGGATTCAGTTGCTTCTGAACTTCCGCTTTCTTGTATCATTTCACGGAGGTAAGTCAATTTTGTTGATGTCATATGATTTGTCATTACGTAACTTAAACCATCTGAGTTAAATATCATTCTGGGTATCCACAAAACTAATTTATTAATAACTACTCGACCATCATCACCACTTGATTTGAAAATTAACACATTATCATCTGTCAGTTGCAAGCTGATTTGAATCTGACTAGGAGTAAGCATGTTTGTTTCCAAACCTCCAAAGAAGGAATATTTGTTTAATAAAATAATAGAGTTAACTTTTTGAAAAAGCATGACGAAAAGCAAAACCCTGATTAATGATATCTTCGTCCTTTCGAGATTCTGCGTTAGCCGTGTCATCTAAATAAAAGTATTCGTTTGTTCCGGTTATCTTTGCATAATCGTCAGAAATTTCAAGCAAGCTTTTGATATTAACAAATCTGTGAAGATTATTTCCATCATAAACTATTTTTCCATTTTGCTTTACTTGCATTTGATCAATCAATGAAGCTGCATCGTTAATTAAAGCAATTCTGTCAGCGTCTGCGAAATTGACTCCATCAGCAAGTTTGTTTACTTGAATACTGATTTCAAAATATGCATTATACCAATCAAAGTAAGAACTTCTATCATTTATTGTAAACTGATAACCACTTTTCATTTGCCTGGTATTATTTCCTGGTTGTGTTATGGGGGTATCTAACTGAATAGGTACATGTTCATATCTAGTATTATATTGATTACTTCGAAACATCTATATATACTAGTAATTAGAATATATTTTTATTAATTAATCGATTAATTCTTGTATGAATTCCCCTTCCGGATAGTAATCTATTAATTTTTGCATTTACATCTTCTTCAGTTTCAGCTACAACTTCTTTTTTGTTATCAGCCTTTGTAAGTTCTTTTAAAATTATCTCACCTTTTGGTTTAGGTTTTATAACTGAAACTAACTTATCAGCAGCCATTTTACCTACTTCATCTCCAAGTTTGTTAGAACCACTTTCTATGATTTGTTTACCAGCAGTTTTGAACGCCTTTTTACCTGCTGTTTTTACAGACTCGCTAAATATTTTTAATCCAACTTTTGAAAAATAGTCAAATATACAAGCTCCAGTTAATCGATCAACTTGAGTATATGTTCCCGTACTAGTGTCATAAACTTTTTTTAAACATGTCATATAACTGATGTTACATTAATTCCTTCAAAACAAATCGAAATGATTAATAATTAATGTTTCTTTTATGTAATTATCTATATCAGCATAACTGTAATTTCCATTTGAAAAAATAATACTTTTCCAATCTGTTCCATTGTGATACCTTATCACTTTGTTATTTAAATCCTCACTAATATTATACCGTGAGTAAGTCATGGAATTAATCTTATCGAGTCCAATACCATACTGTTTGTTCCTTCCTAATATTAATGGTCTATCAAATACAGTTGTAAAATTACTCGGTGTATTTGAGCTATTAATTATTGAAGCTTTTTCTGATAATAATAAAAATGTTTGTTCCATATAATATAGAATGGATATTTTTTGTTAATACTAATCACCTAAATAAAATAGTTTATAACTTGATTTTTTAAAATTGAAAACTTGTGCAGTGTTGTGTTTTATATTTGATTCGAAAATAATAATAGATAGTGGTTTGATGTATAATTCAAATGTTTCTTTTACTATTCGTTTGTCATTTTTTATTATCGGGTAAAGATGCTTTTCGGCATCACCAAATGATAAATAAATATAAAATTGTTCTATATCTGCTCCCGTATAAGTAAAATCTATTTCAAATACATAACGGCCTTCTTTAATAATTTGAAGCTTACCCGGAGGATTTTTTTTATAATATTCTTTCTTTTTTATAAGTGGATTGGTCGTAAAAGTAAACGCATCAAGAACATCTTGTGAGCGCCCGGATCTTTCAAGTGGTTTTCGTGTCGGGTACGATACATAAGTACCATCAACATCGTAATCTTGAATAATACTTATTCCATCTATCGTATATTCGACAAGTAAAATCCGACTTAAATAGTCTACTTTTACTTTCAACTCATCAATTATGCCAAGAATTGCTGTGTGCCGACTATCAGACTTTTGATAAAACTGTTTCAATGAAGCTATTTCGCCATCAAAAACTTTGCTCCTTCCATCCTGGGCAGCTTTCAATTGCTTTGAAACATCATCAATAGCAGTGTTCAGTTTATCAGTGTCAACCAGTTTGCTCAGAGCTGTCTCCAGCGACTTACCGTCAACCATTTTCTTTTTGATGTCGTCAAACTCTTTACTGATGTCATCAACGTTAGTGTTTATCTGCTCATTTACTATTTTAATTTGAGTTATTTCAGTAGTAAAAGCAGTCCTCACTTGTTTTGAAGCATCAGCAATAGCAGCTTCTAGTTCATTGTTATCAACCATTTGTTTATTGATTTCTCCAATCCGTGTATTAATATTTTGAAGACCAGTTCTTATTTGTTCACTTACTTTTTTGTAGTTTTCACTCTCTTCCAATCCATCATCTTTCTTGTCTAACTCTTTTATGCGCCCATAAGTTTTATTTCATCTTTCAATCCGTTTTGAATTTCAATCATTTTCTCACGGTTTGTCTGTAATTCTTTTTGTATCAGACTTAGTTTATCATCAACACCTGTTGTTAAATCTTTCATCATGTTTGGAATTTTATCAATATTATAATCACGTATGATTTTTGCTACTCGTCTAACAGTAAATTGCCTTGTTGCTGCATCCTCTGCTTTTACTGGATTACCAACATTGGTAATTTTATTATTATCCATGTTGAGATCACTTCTCAAAATATTTTCCTGCTTTTTGCCTTTGTTAAGATAATTAACCAAATGTTTTTGTTTTACATACTCAGACAGCACAATACCAACATTTGTAATATTAACACTGCCAGTAGTAACCTCCTCACCAAAATCGTTAAAAAGCCCCATTATATAATATATATTACATTAAATTTCACCAATAAAGTTTCGTTTGACTAACTTCCTCGGTCGATCCAGGTACAGAAAGTCGTACTGCTTGTCAGTTGCTTTTTTATACTGATCTTTGCTGACATCTTGTTCTCTAGAAAGCATGTTTATTTCATTTATACTTGGAGTTGCAAAGAAGATGTAATGAGAGCAATACAGCCGAATGTCTTTAGGGGTTTTGTAATAAGATTGAGTTAAATAAATTACACAACAATTCTTATGCCTGCCTTGAATACAATAATTAATAATATCATTTTGGTTGCGATCACAAACGTAATCATCAAAAATAGCTATCTTTTGAGTATCAGAATCAAATCATTCACAGGGATAACTTGATCAGTTGAACATTGTAATACATCTCCGACTGGAATTTTATTCTTTTTTGCTATTTCTTCCAGTTTTTGTGACAAGACCTGATACTTTGACTGTTCTAAGGTTTTAGCAAACAAGTAAATCTTGTCGTAGTACACTAAAGGTTTCAGCAACATGTTAACTAATGTGTTTGTTTTGCCAGATCCTGAATTACCGCAAATTAACATTCTAAAACAACAGTCCGGCATGTAGTTATATATCTTCTTGAAATTACTGTTGTCTGTCTTCATATCATAGTTTGGAATTTCCATTATAATAATACTTGAATAATAGTGATACTATCTAACTATTATTATATATGTCTAAAGTGTATTGTGGAATAAATCAAATCCCCCGTGGTAAACGCCTTGGAACAGAAGCAGAATGTTTTAAGGCCAATCAAGTTAGATATTACGGAATGCAAAGAGTAGTTAAGACTGCAGTTGAAAAATCAGTTAAAAAACAGTTGAACCTGCGGTTAAAAAAGCAGTTGCACCTGCGGTTAAAAAAGCAGTCAAGCCTGTGGTTAAAAAAGCAGTCAAGCCTGCAGTTAAAAAGCAGTCAAGCCTGCAGTTAAGAAAGCAGTTAAACCTACAGTTAAGAAAGCAGTTAAACCTGCAGTTAAGAAAGAAGTTAAACCTAGAGTTAAAAAAGCTGTTAAACCTGCGGCCAAAAAGAAGAAAACAAAAACTACATAATACTTGATTAAGTTATCTTAAGTTATATTAACTTATCTGAACTTATCTTATTTTAATCTAACCTTATATTATACATGTCCTTGTTAAAATGGAAAGAATTAGCAGATAAAAAGCGAAAAGCGAGTGAGCTTGTTAAAGACTATGAACATAAAGTTATCCAAAAAAGACTAGAAAAAGGAGCTAGTCGTGATTTATACACAGAAGTATTTAATCCTGTAACTAGCGAAATAACAGAGCAAACAAGACGGCTAGCTGAACATGTGATGACCCTTCCGGAAATACGCCAACAGTTAGCTCTTCTTCCTGAGGCAATACGCCCACAATTACTTGCCCCGCCTGATCGTGGAGCTATAGCACCACCACCGCCGCCCCCGCCTCCACCACCGCTACTACCACCACCACCACATGTTAAAAAACCAGTTGTCAAGCAGACTGTAGATCCTAAACACCAAGCATCGATGGCTGATTACAGAGAGGAACTAGAGCAGGCAATAAAGTCTGGACCAAAATTAAGAAAAACTCCGGAAAGAGAGCCTAGGTCAAAACCCACGGAAAAATTATATTAAAAAATCAAACGAAAACGTTCATCAATTGATCCCGGGGACGAAGAAATAGAAGAAGAAGAATGGAAAAAAGAAGAACCTGCCGCGAAGCCTAAGGAATCCAAACCGGTGCATGATATTGACTTGGATGCTGGTATGGATACAGATGTGCTACAGAAACATAACCTACTGTTACCATCAAAACTAATTACAGGGTGATAGAGATCAAGCAATTAGAGATGCTTCTAGAAATATCGTGGGTATCGGAAATTCTTAAGCCGCTCTAACCAAAAAGATTAATAAAACAACAAATACCGAGCAGAGGGAAGACCTTGAACAAAAAAGAGAGGCTTTCCAAAGACAGACTGACGGATTACAGCTTTACAGAGACAGAGTTAAAAGTATGAAAGAGCATGCTTCTGTTTTTTCAGGAAAAGGATTACAACAAAATAAAAATTCCTACAAAGTTGACAAAGATGGTTACAATGGAATGTTACAAATTGATTTACCCAAGCTTGTTGGTCATCACAAACTTATTGCCAAACAAGGAGAAGCAGTTGTGCTAGATCTAAAAGTAGTTGATGATTTTATAGACTTGATAACAAAACGTTACAACAATGGAAATACTTATTCAAAGCTGTCTCAGAATGTTTTTAAGGAACTAACAGAATTATCTGATTTGCCAATTCATAAAGGTTCTTCAAAGTTCAAAAAGATTTTAGGAGGTTGTGCTAATGTTGAATATTACAATAGTCCCAACGATTTGATGGATGATCTAGAGTTAGTATGTGGAAGTATCGAATCAGGAAATAATAGCCCACAGCTAATAAATAAAGGTATTAGCATAATCGATGAATTGTTAAAAATAGGCAAAATGTCACCGAAAGAACACGAGCAACTATTTTCTAAATATTTTAATTACATTATGGTTTAACTGTAATTATACATGACACAAATTACTAACAAAGAAGAATTAATTGATTATTTGACGCAACTTGTAGCTGCATACAGACGCAGTTATAAACTGTGCGGTATTATAAACACAACATTACAGATTGCCAGTGGGATAATTAGTTTCAGCAATTCCTGTTTTCGTGGCTGCAGTTGGCGCAGTTCCTCCAATAGTTGCTGTTTTAGTAAGTAAAACAAGAATAGCAGAAAAAAAGACTTTGTTAAAAACACATCATAGAAGTTTCAAACAACTTCTATCATATGTCCAAACAACAACAGGACAAGAAAATGATGAGGAGATAATTAGGATTGTATTTAATACAATATTAGAAATTCAAAAGAATGATAATTTCACAGAACCTCTGGAAATGTATATGAAAAGATTCAAGTTAAACGGTCATGGCATTCAGTCGTAATTCTTTTCTGACTTGCTACCATATCCTATCGTACTTTTCTCTGGTTGATTTTGTTTTAATCGGTTTTGTTTCTTTTTCTATTTTTAATATTTTAAATATTTTCTGAAAAATGTATTCAAATTTGATTGATCCTTTTCGACCTTCTAGCTTATCCAAAATCTTTACAATTTTGTAAAAGAAATCTTCAAATCTTTGTCTATTTTTAGAAGACAAACCATATGCTACCAAGTATTTATCTAAATAATACTTTCTATGGTAAATAGTTTTCTTTCTGTTATAGTTGTAACCTGTAATGAGATTATAACCATTGTGAGTGCCACAATTAAGGCAAATACGTTAATTATCATAAACCACACAAGTATCGTTACAATTTATACATGCATAAGCACACTTATAGCATAGTTTTGTTTTAGTACAATATTTACAAAGCTTCTTTTTATTAGTTGTGTAAAATAAGATGCAATCTATGCACACCCCAGGAGGGTACAATTTGCAATTCATTATATTATACTATAGAATTATATATTTAAATAAGGCTTAAAAAATATTATCTTACGTAATATTATAATGGAACAAGTAGAAAAGGAAATCAAAAACTTTAAGGAAGATCAAATGGCACATGCCCAAACGGTTAATTTTGAAGATATGAGTAAACTTGACAAAGAGTTAATAGTTTTTACAAACTTTCAAGATCTGACTGAAAGAATTATAACAATGACACAACAACTAAAATTACGATGGAAAATAAAAAAAGCAGATATAAACAAGCTGCATGCTTTTTGTAAAAAACAAATTTCAGAGGCAACTGATATTTTTTCAACCGAGGCTGCTTTTATTCCTTACTACAACATTTTGTTAGACAAAGGAATTAATATCATTATATATGGATAAATAAAAATAAGGTAAATTAAGCTTAATTTAATATAACCTAACTTATATATGGAATGTTACGCAGAAATTGAAAGAAAACACTTCGAAGAGGAAAAAAAGGTTTACAAAAAAGTAGCTGCTTATAAACAAACTCTTTTAGCTGAAGCAATCAAGAATATTAAACTATTTGAGGAAACTCACATGAGACGATTGGAAGATGATATTACAGCTTTTAAAAAAGATTGGGCAGTAAAAACTGAAACTGAGTGCAGCGCTGTCATAAAGCTTCTTACAGATCTAGCACTAAAAGAAATTAAGATTTTTAATGAAACACAGACAAATACAGTAACTAAAAATGTTGAGTTATTCAGAGATGAATTAGTCAGCAAGTTGAAAAAACCTCATATGATCAATACTGATATCGGATGTCATGAAGATTTTAAAATGTTTATTAAAACCATAAAAGATATGATTGAGGTAAAGCTTTTTGACAAGGGTAACTTTTTTTTTGTTGTACAATGTTTTATTTCATCATCCATTTGATACATTATACATGCACATATAATATATAATAAATACTATTTAAACTACAGTTTATATTTATGATGAAATAATTTTCTTGTTTACATACGAAGGTTATTGAAAAGAGAGTTACCTCCGAGTTTTTGAAAGTATAGAAGAGTATATTTTAGTATGCAGTTGGTAATAGAACTATGTAAGATTTGAAAGAAGAATATGGAGACTAAAAAGAAGAGAAGAGAATTCGGACAGAAAAGAAAGTTGCTTTGCTTCCCTTTTTGTTGTTTTCGGTATTGTATTATTTCGTACTTTAATTAATACCAATTTATTATTGGAAGTTTCGCCATGTAATATCATGGCTGTCTAATTTGTCGTGGTTCATCGCTATTTGCTTTTCTATTTCTATTTTTCTTAATAAATATTTCTTGAATTTGTTTGATTCGGGCACGGATTTTAAACATTTGTTTATGAATATAAAATATTTCGCACTTAAAATAATAAAATTCTTCATATCTATAGCATGTTCTTGTCTTTGAATTCCGAAACAGACGGTTCTTAGATTGAAATCGATGTTTACGTTTAACGTATTTAACAATATGTGCAGCTCATTCCAAAATTGTTGAATATTCATACATTCCTAGAAAAGATGATTTAAGCTTTCTATGTTCATACTGCACCATTCGCATAGACCTGAGTAAACGATTTTGTATCTGAATAGCGATTTATTTGTGGGTATTATTCTCATTAAATATTTATATTGAAAGTTCCTTAATTTTATATTTATTGGTGTGATATAGACGTCTTTCCATTCTATATCTGTAAACATTTTTTCCCATTTTTTTTGTGGTTTTATTTCCATGTCAGTTTCTGTATCATTTTGTATCTGGACATTGTATAAGAATTTATTTGATTATTTAGTATTAAGAAATTTATTTAGGAAACTTTTATTTCTTTCTGCATTAATATCTTCATGTTTTATCTTTTCTTTCCATTCTTTAGGTATACTTGCTATTATCGAGGAGTATTTTAAAAAGTCTTTGTTTGGTATTTGATATAATTCGCTTATTTCCTGAAATGTATAAAACTCTTTTTTTCTATAGTCAAAAATTTGTTCTAATAGTTTAATTCCTCTTTCTAACCAATCATTGTAGAAGATAGTATGCCCACCTGCTTTGATATTCAAATTATTCCATTTTATTTCTTGACTAACATTTTCGTTACATTTCTTTTCTTTTATTTCATTCCATGCTAATATAATATCTCTATAAAAGTTGTCTTTTGGAAATAATTTAAGAATACATGCTTTATTTAAGTTGCAATCTAATAAGAGCTGTCCTCCGACTTTGTTTAATTCTTTTGTGTAAAATATTTTCCATTTGCCATTATTTTTATTATCTAGTATTCGTTTTATCCAATTGCTTTTAATGCATTATGAAATTTATTTATGTCAAACATTTTTATTCCTCCATTTTCATAATCCTGAATAATTGTTTTCCTTTTTATTTTATCTGGTTTATTATCCCATAAACATGAGAACATTAGGTCATTAATTTGTTTGATCTTTTCTTTTGGAGGGTTAGGCAGAACCGTTAGAGGATATATAATTTTTGGGAATGCAAAAAATTTTATGACAGTAATTTTTCCTAGTAGCGTAAGTTTTCTGTGCTGCCAGCTTTTTAAACAATTTTTAAATTCTTCTACCTTCGGATCTAAATTTAAGGCTATTATATTGTTTCTATTTATATGAAAGTACATTCCTAGTGCTTTTGGCTGATCAGAACACTAATGAAATTTATTTTTAGGACAATATTTAAAATCCGAGTTTTTCAGTGAGCCTGCCTTTAACGCTGTACATTTGGAGTCATTTAATTTGAGTCCTGATATATTTGTCAAATTATTTATAACATCCATTAAGGTTTCAAAAGATTTCCTTGTTCCATCTGTGAGAAACGATGCATCATCTGCGAATAAAGTTTGTTTAATTTCTTGATCATTTATAACGATTCCTTTAATATTTTTGTTATCTGTTATTTCATAAGATAGAAGCTCAATACAAATAATGAATAAATATGGGGACAAGGGGCATCCTTGGCGAACACCGCGTTCTACTGGGAAAAAGTTAGAAATAAATCCGTTATTAATAATACAACTTTTAGCATCTGTATAAAACATTTTTACCCAATTTATCAGAGAGTCACAAAAATTAAAATGTTTCAAGCATTTAAGAATAAACTCTTGGTTCAAACTGTCGAACGCTTTTTCGAAATCTGAGAAAAATAACAATGCCGATTGGGTAACTTTATAAACTATTGCCAACACATAAGATCGTTAATAGCTAGAGGTGCTCTCACGCTTGAAGGCTTTGAGAGATATTCTAAATATCATGTAAAAATCAGTCAAATGATAGAAAATAGAGTTCTTGAAAAAGAATGTTTTTGGAAATACTTAGACGTTCTTTTGGACGGAGAGATAGATGTTCTTTTGAGTGAGGATGATGATGCAGTTACAGATGATGAAACTAATAATGATGAGGTTACTGATGAAAGCATTTCTCAATAAAAAATAAATGCTATTTAATTAGGCTTAAAAAAATAATCTCATGTAATATTATATAATGAGTATCCGAGAAATTGAAACATCCCCAAAACAGTATAGCAAGGTTTTTAAAGTAGATATTTATAATAGTAGTGATCCGATTATTCAACTACAAAAAGTACACTATCCTGCTGTAAAGTTTCTCAAAGCAGAACTAAAAAGAACATGCGGATTTAAATTAAGCATTGATTTAAAACTTACTTTTAAAAAAAAAGCACCGCATGATAAAGAACATAAAGGAGGTTTTGATTTTATATACAAAACAGCTTACTTTGCCTCAAAGGCTGTAATAATATTAAACAAAATTCAAATATCAGAAGCATTAGACAAAGCACAGAAAGAAATTATTAATAGAATTGGAAATTGGATTCAGTTGGGAAGTGGTTGGGTAATTGAATTACTAAATGCACATTACATAAATCGAATAAAGTATAAGCCTTTACGAGGTAGCTCTTATTTAGATTTACCAAAAGAACTTGCTAATGCTAAAAAAGGATTGATGAATATAAAAAATGAAAAAGATAACGAGTGCTTTAGATGGTGTCATTTAGCTTGTAAATCCCTTGTTGGAAAAAATCCCCAAAGGATATCAAATTATAAAAACCATATTGATGATCTTGATTACAAGGGAATTATATTTCCTGTTACTATCAAACAAATCCCAAAAATAAAAAAACAAAACAACATTTGTTTTAACATACTTGTATATGAAGATAATCAAGTATACCCTTTGCACATATCAAAAAATAAAGCAGAAAAAACTTGTGATATGCTTTTGATCACCGAAGAAGAAAAAAATCATTACGTGTGGATAAAAGATTTTGACAGACTAATGTTTAGTCAAACAGCATACGAGGGGAAAAAATGGTTTTGTAAAACATGCTTCAAGTGCTTTACATTAGAACGTGTGTTAAAAAAGCATGAGCCTGATTGTCTTTCACTTAACGGAAAACAAGCAATACAAATGCGAAACAAAGATGAAAAAGTTAAGTTTAAAAACTATGACAGGCAGCTAATGGTTCCGTTTGTTATATATGCAGATTTTGAAGCAGTAACCGAAAGTATTTCTTCAGCATCAAATAATCCTAAAAAATCACATACAGAAGAATATCAAAAACATACTGATTGTGGTTATGGATACAAGGTTGTTTGTTGTTATGATGATCAATATTCAAAACCAGTTGTAACATATAGAGGACCTGATGCTGTTTACAAGTTTTTAGAGAAAATGATAAAAGAAGAAAAGTGGTGCAAAAAAACTACGAATGCAAACTTTAAAAAAGATCTAGTTATGTCACAGGAAGAAGAAGCAAGATTCCAAAAATCTAAATCATGTCATATGTGTGGTAATGGTTTTGCAACAACTCTCAAAAAAGGCGACGCGGGTTACACAGTTGCATACAAAAACTCCATCTGAAAAGTTAGGGACCATTGTCATATAACTGGAAAATATAGGGGAAGCGCCCACGATATATTAATTTCAGGTTGACTAGAAAAATACCAGTTGTGTTTCATAATTTGAGAGGTTATGATTCTCACTTCATAATGCAACACATCGGAAAGTTTAAACAAACATAAATGTTATACCAAATAACATGGAAAAGTACATGGCTTTCATGTTAGGAAAAAGTTTAGTGTTTATTGACAGTTTCCAGATCATGTCCCAATCATTAGATAATCTAGTAAAAAACGTTCCGTCGTTTCAATACATATCTCAAAAATATAGCGGTAAAAAGTTAGACTTGCTAAAAAGAAAAGGCGTTTATTCTTATGATTATATGAACAGTTCTGAACGCTTCAAGGAAGCTAAATTACCTGGCAAAGATAGCTTTTATTCTCAATAAAATGATGAACACATTTCAGATGCAGATTATGATCATGCTAAAAAAATATGGAAAACATTTGAGATTAAAAATATGGGAGAATATCATGATTTGTATCTTAAGACTGATGTGTTGTTGCTGGCAGATGTTTTTGAAAACTTTAGAAAAATGTGTATCGAGTATTACAAATTATATCCTTGCCATTACTTCAGTAGTCCTGGTTTAGCCTGGGATGCATGTTTTAAGATGACTGGTATCCAACTTGATTTAATAACTAATATTGATCAATATTTGTTTGTGGAAAAATGATTAAGAGGCGGCACGAGTTATATCGCAAACAGATATTCACAGGCTAACAATAAATATATGAAAAACTATGACAAGAAAAAAGAAAGTAAGTACATTATATATAAGTATTTGAGGCCCGCGAGGGGAACCTGTGCTGGTACCGCTAGTATCTATACTACTCAGAGAGTAAAATACTCTCCTATTACACCCTCAACATGTCTTTATATTAGTCAGAGAGTACAATACTCTCCTATTATATTCTCAACATGTTTTCATACAATTAAGAGAGTAAAATACTCTCCTATTACTAACGTAAAATGTCTTCATACTAGTCAGAGAGAAAATACTCTCCTATTACATCCTCAAAATGCGTTCATACGAGTCATAGAGTAAAATAATCTCCTATTACATCCTCTACATGTCTTCATACTAGTCAGAGATTAAAATATTCTGCTAGTACACCCATTACATGTCTTCATACTAGTCATAGAGTAAAATACTCTCCTATTATATCCTCAACATGTCTTCATACTAGTCAGAGAGTATAATACTCTCCTATTATATCCTCAAAATGTCTTCATACTTGTCAAAGAGTAAAATACTCTCCTATTACACCATCAACATGTCTTCATACTTGTCAGAGAGTAAAATACTCTCATATTACACCCTCAACATGTCTTCATACTAATCAGAGAGTAAATACTCTCCTGTTACAACATGTCTTCATACTTGTCAGAGAGTAAAATACTCTCCTATTACACCCCCAACCTGTCTTCATATTTTTCAGAGAGAAAAATACTCTCCTATTACTTCCTCAACAAGTCTTCATACTTGTCAGAGAGTAAAATACTCTCCTATTACACCCCCAACATGTCTTCATACTAATCAGAGAGTAAATACTCTCCTGTTACAACATGTCTTCATACTTGTCAAAGAGTAAAATACTCTCCTATTACACCCTCAACATGTCTTCATACTTGTCAGAGAGTAAACTACTCTCCTATTACACCCTCAACATGTCTTCATACTTGTCAGAGAGTAAAATACTCTCCTATTACACCCTCAAAATGTCTTCATACTAATCACAGAGTAAATACTCTCCTGTTACAACATGTCTTCATACTAGTCAGAGAGGTAAACTACTCTCCTATTACATCCTCAACATGTCTTCATACTTGTCAGAGAGTAAAATACTCTCCTATTACACCCTCAACATGTCTTCATACTAATCAGAGAGTAAATACTCTCCTGTTACAACATGTCTTCATACTAGTCAGAGAGTAAAATACTGTCCTATTACACCCTCAACAAATCTGCATAGTAGTCAGAGAGTAAAATACTTTTCTATTACATCCACAACATGTATTCATACTAGTCAGAGAATAAATTACTCTCCTATTACAACATGTTTTCATACTAGTATCAGAGTAAAATACTCTTCTATTAAATCCATAACATTTCTTCATAATAGTCAGAGAGTAAAATACTCTCCTATCACATCCTCAACATTTCTTCATACTAGTCAGAGAGTAAAATACTCTCCTATTACAACATGTGTTCATACTAGTCAGATAGTAAAACACTCTCCTATTACATCCTTGGCAACGAAAACAATAAGAAAATGTGAAATTGATAGAGAATATTTTTAAATTTGTTCCGAGGATTTCTATTTACCCATTGCTTGAAAGAACTGAAACATATACAGATATGATTAAAATGACGAAGAAACTCGAAAACTATCTAGCTTATCACAACTGCCATAATATCATCCTATAATGCTAAGTTAATAGTCAATAGGGTTGAACATGTAATAATATTTACTATTTTACCTGCAACAGAAATAACACGTATAAATGCGGAAAAGTGAAGTTAAATGTTTCATATTACAACATTATGAGTTGTTCAGGTGATGCAGCAAAATACTGAATTGATGACATGAACATAACTGATAACAGCTATCAGATGGACATCCGCCATCACTTGTATATTGATAACACATGTGACGGGGATGTCTGTACCACGACATGAGGAGGCCAAGGTACAGATTATAGACACTCGACATAGTTTTCGGGCATTTCATATTTACATGATAACCGTCTTATCACCACAGAGGTTATCACGAGGTTCAGAATAATTGATATTGACTGATATACGACTACAATCCACGTCTCACAGCTAGTATCTACACCTTATGTTGTGACTTCGTAAAAGTAGAGTCTTTACCCTTAATACAGATATATGTATATGTAAGACTTCACAGTCTAGTGTGCTATGCCTTAAAGTTACTCACCTGTGCTTAAATCGCATACCGATTTGAAGGCGTGTCTTTACCCCTAATTTCATGTTCACCAGTTCATGGCGAATTTGGGTATTTAAAGCTACTTACGCTATACTTAAGCCGCTTTGAAGGAGTGCCTTTATTCGAATTTCATGTTCACCAGCTCATGGGTATTTAAAGCTATACTTAAACCGCATGCTGCTTTGAAGGCATATCTGACCAGCACATGGCGAAATCAGGTATTTAAAGCTACTTTGTAAATTAGAATCATACGAGAATAATAAGATTTGCATATGAGAATGCAATCATGTGTTTATTATATACTCTGTAAAAGAAGTTTTGGACCATGGCAGTTTTCGAACCCGTACAGTGATCGTTGAACCATGACATTCGACCATAACCCTTATTATTTCAGTTGATAATTCACAATAGATCAACAATCAACAATAATTATCGTATACAATGAAATTTTGCGAACAAGTAATACATTTTTTATTGGTTACTCGAATGTGTCCGTAACTGTTACTTTTTATGGACTTTGCAACATTTTTTACAGACCCTTTGAGTGTTCGCGATATTTTTTTAAAATCAAATCTTGTTTGGAATTTAATGTTTCTGGTACCAAATTAACCGGGTAGGGTAGACCTTGGTTCCTAAAAAAAGATAGTTAAATTGTATCCACTAGTTTTAGTTTTATATGACTTTATATACCCTGGTCCAACACTTGTTTTACCGAGTATATATCTCATACTTGTCTATGTATGGATTTTACTGTTACAGGTATAATTCTCAACATGTTTGTACTGTATCATACATATACTCTATAGCTTGATGATCTGATGAATAAACACAGTAGACAGCTTCAGAAAATTAACTTATGTAATGTCGTTAATTTAATAAATCACACAAAAGTAACTATCTACGACATACTGGTATATATTTATATTTAAAACATGTTTTTAAATGTGTCAGGTGTATGCCAAAACTTAATTCAAAACATGAAAAACAAATCCGCATGAACGAGGGGAGGCACGCACCTCTGCCACCCGAAAAATGCCAATATCCCTTAAAGAATCCCCGGGAAGGCATTGCATTATAACTTCGTGGATTTAAATACTGTACCAATTCTTTAACAACATAATAATAAATCACTTCTCATTTACCAATGCCCCTTAGTTAATTATTGATTAAATTGTCAGTGATAAAGTTGATAATTTAACATTTTAAAATGTAAAGTTCTTTCAATATTAAAATATATCTAATATTATAATATTTCCGTTAAACCAAGTAAATAGACTAAATTTCAACCTTAATTAAACATAGATGCACACATATGAAACACTAATTTTGAAGTCCCACTCCAAATATCTGGAGAAAGCTTATATACTACACCATAAATCCGCCATCCGCCAGTTCCCCCGAATTCCGCCAATCCGCCATCTCCTCCTGGAGAGCTAAACACAGCAGAATCACAGTGGGCTCAAATGACCTTCCCACAACGCTGTGCGATGTGTAGGTTTGAAATTGGCTGCATACATAAACAAGCACATTGATGACTACTCCACTTTGGAATTACTTAATGGATAATAGATGACATGAGGTACAACTAGAATAATTATACATTTAAATGCACTGAACTAAATGTCTCTTAGGTTGATTGTGATGTCCTCTACACTGTTGGACGGTGACGTTTGATGTTGTTTTACAATCTTGTCTTGTCGTACCCTCAATGGTTTATTCTCTTGTTGCTCTGGCTTCTGCCAAGTCATTGAGTACCATCTTTGTGGCTTTCTAGGCTATTTTGGTTTTTGTATTTATATATACACGAGCATATTTTTGTTTTACTTATGGCAACCTTTTACCAACGTAGCGTTTTGAGTGGACTTTATTTTTGAAAAGTAAAGTAAAAGGCCTTACAAATGGTACATATGTTCTTGATAACAATTTCAACCGTTACTGAGATATAGGTGGTTAATGGTGTTTATACCTATCGCTTACCTATGACCTTGACCTTTGACCTGGTTACCTGATTTTCCCAGACTTGGTCAAGGTCACATAGTGGCACATATACGAGAACATCGATGGCGCTAGATGTTTCGGTTTTCGAAATATACTTAGAAGTTACTATTTTAGCCTGTTTAAATTTAATCTAGTATGGCCGCCATATTTGATGACGTCATCAACATATTTTGCATACGATGAAAACATGATTCTGGTAAAGTTTCAAAAAAAGAGGTATTACCACTAAAAGGTGGAAAGCTCTAACATACAGAACGAACACAATAGGTATTCCACTAAAAAGTGGATAGCCCTAATAAGAAGAATGGTCAGTGATGATAAAGACAATGACCTTGATTGATTTACTGTAAAACTGACTGAGAAAAGTTGGAAAGGGAACGCCCTCTCTCAGCAACACCATCTCACACCGACATAGTAACCCGAAATTCCCTCATTAGACACTGTGTTTCTTGGTGACGTCAGGTAAACAACTGTGTCACATAACACAACAAGTGATCAACCTTAACATTCTTACCATCCGCAATATGATGTTGCACAACAAGCGATAAACCCAAATAAAAATTAAACCAACCGCAGTATGATCTTGCGCAACAAGCGATAAACCCAAACAATTAAACCATCCGCAGTATGATCTTACGCAACAAGTGATAAAAGTAAGCAGTCTCACCTTCCGCAGTATGATCTTGCACAACTAAACCCCGAGCTTTACCATCTGTGAAAGTGTCATTCAAATCCGATCATACGTGCACGAGAAACAGTTATAAGAAGAATTTCCATTTTTACATAATTATATAGGAAAAAAAGTAAAATTATACTGGATGACGTCATGACGTCAGAATGATCAGTGAATGGTGAAGACAATGACCGTGATTGGTTTACAGGCAAAACTGATTAAAACATACAATCTGCACAAAAATCACTTTTTTATGACTTATGACGTCATAGGCCGACGTCACATTTAATGACGTCATGACGTCATTTTATATTTTCGAACAACTAGACCCTGAATTGTACAATCTGTGAAAGTTTCATTCAAATCCAATCATAAATGCATTAGCTACAGTGATAAAAAGATTTGCTTATAAACGCCAGCGGCGGCCATCTTGGAAGACGTCATGACTCCAAAATGTTCAGTGCACTATTTCAGCCTGAGCTGAACTTAACTGTAAAGTTTCTAGTGCTGTGACCATTATTATTATGAAAAGTGCTCCTGAGAAAAAGAAGGGAAAAGAATAAGAATAAACAGAACGAAAACAATAGGTTTTCCACTAGAAGTGGAAAGCCCTAATAACAGACTGGAACCCAGACTGTACCTAATCACTGTAAATAACAGACTGGAACACAGGATGTACTTAATCACTGTACATAACAGTATGGAAACATTTCTTTACTTAATCACAGTAAATTACAGACTCATCGAACACAGGTTGTATTTAATTACAGAAAATAAAAGACCAGAAACAGGCTGTACTTATTCATTGTTAGCAAAAGAATTGAAGCCTTTCTGTAGTTAATAACTGTAAATAACCGAATGGATACCCTTTCTGTACATAAGCACTCTAAATAACAGAATGGAACCCAGGCTTTACTTAATCACAAATAATAACAGACTTGATCCCAGTCTGTGCTTAATAACAGCAAATAACAGACTGGAACCCATGCAGTACTTAATTACAGTAAATAAAAGACTGGAACCCATGCTATACTTATCACAGCCAAACAGACTGGAACACAGACTGTTCTTAATCAAAGTAAATAACATACTGGTCCCCACGCAGTACTTGTAACTAAGAGACTGTTATCCAGGTTGTACTTTATCACAGAAAATAACAGACTGGAACCCTGGCTGTACTTAATCACAGTAAATAACAGACTGGAACCCTAGCTGTACTAAATCACAGTAAATAACAGATTGGAACTCTGGCTGTACTTAATCACAGCAAATAACATACTGGAACACAGACTGTCCTTAATCACAGCAAATAACAGACTGAAACACAGACTGTACTTAATCACAGCAAATAACAGACTGGAACACAGGCTGTAGTTAGTGACAGTAAATAACAGACTGGAATACTTGCTGTACTTAATGGCATTACATAATATACTGGAACACAGTTATTGACAGTAAATAACTGACTGCAACATTGGTTGTACCTAATGACACAGTTAATAACATGCTGGAACACAGGCTGCACTTAACTGCTTAATCACAGTCAATAACAGACTATAGCATACAGGCTGTGCTTAATCACACTAAATAACAGACTGCAACCCAGACTGTACTTATTATGAGAATAGGCCGTAATTACCAAAATGGATCATATGCTGTATCGTATCAAAGAAATGCATGATTACAAATGCACGTAAAGTCCTGTTAATACAATGTTATATTGATAACACAGCTTAATTGACATGTTACTGAAATGAGTATCTATAAAAGCTTTCTTTCCAATTGTGTTTCCATGGTTTTGCTGAAACGCTTTACTTTGGTGTATCTACATTTCTTTAAATGTTGAACTCGTTTCATAATTTATTATTTAAAATATATATTATGTTAGTTAGTTTTTAGCATGGTGAACTTGTTCACCAAGCTATAGTTACCGTGTTTTTTCACGAATCCTAACTACAGCCTCTCTGATGAATCGACGCATTGCCTGAAAAAGAAGACCCATATTTTAATAGGTGTTTCTTCTTTTCTAGTGCGGATACAAATGAGGTAATGTCATTTAGAAATTTCAAATAATTTCCTCAATACATTGTTAAGTTATATATTATTTATATAGCTATTTCATCTATTGTTTCATCGTTTAGCTGTGCGTTCTATAAATAGATCAATCATCATCATCACATGATCATCACGTGATCTTGCGTAAAATATATTCATACGCTGTATTGTTCTCCTAGGTTAGTGATTGAGATTTGTAACCAGTTAATTTTATAATTTATTTCTCTTGTTGCAACACCATCAAACGCATATCTTCCATCTTTCTTGGATTTATATATTTAAGAAATATACATGGCCTTTATAGTCTTCATATAATATTTAATAGGTTTGGTCAGTAATGGTTATCGCATAAGCTACTATCCTTTGTAAAAGGTTGTTGCTGCCTATTCTCCGGAATAAGATTTCAGCTTATTTTGAAGTACGCTGTGTAATATTCTGAAGTCTTTACCTCCCTTGCTATGAAGTTAAAATAACTGTTTCGGTCGTAAAATAATCCTGAGATATACATTACACAACAAGAGTAGATCTAAACACAAATATGTTACCTTTTATTACAATTTTCAAATTACATGCAAAACTGATTGAATTATATTCTGTTAAGGCCAAAACGCAACAAAGCAACACAAAAATGAATGGGTAAAAGTTGTTGTGTCGAGGGTAAAAACGGCGATTCGGTTGGGTGACAGAAAACAAAATACTTTTGTTTAGGCCTAAGGTAGTAAACGAAATTTACCGTGACTTTGGTGTTTATTGTCAACAAACGATTTGCTGACTTAAAAAAAAATCCACGTAAAAATTACAATTAGTGATATGAATCGTGACATTCTCAGTAGCGTTCACATACATGGTTGAAAAATATAACAACGAAATAATTGTGTAAGAACATCATGTTCACTCCGAGTTGTGAGATTAAATCACAACGGTATCCCGAGAACAGTGGTACTCCGAGTTGTGGGAATGAACTACAACGGTATCCCGAGACCAGTGGTATTCCGAGTTGTGAGAATAAATAACAACGGTATCCCGAGACCAGGGATACTCCGAGTTGTGAGATTAAAATCAAATGAGCACACAGATGTATAAGTTATGTTTTGTATATGTGTTGTCTGTATGTCTCTACTAAAAGTTGTATTTAAAAGATATGTTCTTTTAGTTGAAGGTCACACTTTTTGGAACACGGAAGCTTCAGGGAGAATTTGTCATTTTATTCGTTATAAATATTTGTGCAGCGGGGGATATGACTGTCTTTCAGCTACACTCTGACTACTGACTACACTCGTGTTCATTTGATTTTAATCATACTTGCATAGTAGGTCGATATCAATGCAAGGTTGTTTCCTATTTTAATTCAGCTATGTTGGTCAAAGGGTCTATGAATTACCTCCCCTTGAATTGGCAAAATTAGCTGCCTTGACCTTTTTGACGCTATATTCATTTCTAATGACTCAAACTTTGATAGGTGATGACTGGTGATGTTTTTTGATACACTTTAACACCTGTGAAGATGATGAAGCGTTTCGAAGATTAATTTTCATTACAACCAATCATTCCTTTTGTTCCCTTCTTTATTCCTTTATATACCTTACCTTATCTTGTTTTAATCGCCTTAGTTCCAGATACATTAAACAATGCATTGATGTATTATTACATGCAATGATGTATTGTTATTAAGAAGAGTTGACACATTTTCAGTCGACCCATGTCATGCGTGATTGGAAAGAAACCTTCCATTACATGGATGCACAAATCATAGTTCACCATGCTCTCAGTACCTTCGGTACTTTGATTACTTATTTTTGTCTGTTGTTTCAATTAACTGGTATACTCGTGCTATTACGACACGTATACATACCCCTATCTTAAATGCTAATAAAACATTTATTTATCCATAATTTGCTCACGTGCGTGTTGAACGCATTCATTAAAGCGGCGACTGAATTTAATTCGATTATAAAATAGATTATTTATTTTCAGTTTTATTTGATAAATCTCTTAAAATATATTGATGAGATTTCATACGATTTGTTGTCAAAATTATACGTTCCATTAACAAATATATGTAATAACTGGGGCACGTATATAAGTGCCGTTAAAGGGACACACGGCAATCTTAAAGTATTTGAAATGGGTGTCTCGATTTATATATCCAGTATCATTTTTACTTTTACCCTGGTTACATTTAAATAAATCAAATTTTAGGTATTCACTTTTTCGTCTTATTATACTTTAAGTTTTAATATATTACTGGTGCAATAATATAAAAAAATAATAATATGTAAAAACAAATGGCTTAATACAATTCGTATGATTAACATTAATGATTGAACAAATGCAATTTATGTAGAAAAACTAAAGAGACGCCGGTAGTTTTTAAAAAATCAAGATTGCCATGTGTCCCTTTAAGTGCATTTACTTTACATACAGCATAGGTTGGTTGTCACGGGCTAGTATATACATTGAATCCAAGATAACAAAAAGTCAATAGAAAACATCTACTTGCATTTGAGATCTTCTTACGCATTACTGGATCCGGGTAAGACGGACATTTCTGAAGTTGAAGAGTTTCATCATTAAATCTATATACACGTGAATACACGTACATACTGCTGATGGTAGCGATATTGTACGTATACGGATGTACAGGCTGGGGTTGGACACGTGTGTGTGTGGGGTGGGGATGGGTATGTTTTTCCCTTCATGTGATTGCCGTTTCGTAACATTACTGTTACTACAAGTTGTTACCTGTTATCAACGCTGTTTTTGATAAATTGTATATAATTGATCCTTCTTAAATGTATACAATTAAGAATTGAGAAATTATACTCTCCTATTACACCCTCAACATGTCTTCATACTTGTCAGAGAGTAAAATACTCTCCTATTATACCCTCAAAATGTCTTCATACTAATCAGAGAGTAAATACTCTCCTGTTACAACATGTCTTCATAATAGTCAGAGAGGTAAAATACTCTCCTATTACATCCTCAACATGTCTTCATACTAGTCAAAGAGTAAAATACTCTCATATTACACCCTCAACATGTCTTCATACTTGTCAGAGAGTAAAATACTCTCCTATTACACCCTCAACATGTCTTCATACTAGTCAGAGAGTAAATACTCTCCTGTTACAACATGTCTTCATACTAGTCAGAGAGTAAAATACTCTCCTATTACACCCTCAACATGTCTTCATACTAATCAGAGAGTAAATTCTCTCCTGTTACAACATGTCTTCATACTAGTCAGAGAGTAAAATATTGTCCTATTACACCCTCAACAAATCTGCATAGAAGTCAGAGAGTAAAATACTTTCCTATTACATCCACAACATGTATTCATACTAGTCAGAGAATAAATTACTCTCCTATTACAACATGTTTTCATACTAGTATCAGAGTAAAATACTCTTCTATTAAATCCATAACATTTCTTCATAATAGTCAGAGAGTAAAATACTCTCCTATCACATCCTCAACATTTCTTCATACTAGTCAGAGAGTAAAATACTCTCCTATTACAACATGTGTTCATACTAGTCAGATAGTAAAACACTCTCCTATTACATCCTTGGCAACGAAAACAATAAGAAAATGTGAAATTGATAGAGAATATTTTTAAATTTGTTCCGAGGATTTCTATTTACCCATTGCTTGAAAGAACTGAAACATATACAGATTTGATTAAAATGACGAAGAAACTCGAAAACTATCTAGCTTATCACAACTGCCATAATATCATCCTATAATGCTAAGTTAATAGTCAATAGGGTTGAACATGTAATAATATTTACTATTTTACCTGCAACAGAAATAACACGTATAAATGCGGAAAAGTGAAGTTAAATGTTTCATATTACAACATTATGAGTTGTTCAGGTGATGCAGCAAAATACTGAATTGATGACATGAACATAGCTGATAACAGCTATCAGATGGACATCCGCCATCACTTGTGACGGGGATGTCTGTACCACGACATGAGGAGGCCAAGGTACAGATTATAGACACTCGACATAGTTTTCGGGCATTTCATATTTACATGATAACCGTCTTATCACCACAGAGGTTATCACGAGGGTTCAGAATAATTGATATTGACTGATATACGACTACAATCCACGTCTCACAGCTAGTATCTACACCTAATTTTGTGACTTTGTAAAAGTAGAGTCTTTACCCTTAATACAGATATATGTATATGTAAGACTTCACAGTCTAGTGTGCTATGCCTTAAAGCTACTGACCTGTGCTTAAATCGCATACCGATTTGAAGGCGTGTCTTTACCCATAATTTCATGTTCACCAGTTCATGGCGAATTCGGGTATTTAAAGCTACTTACGCTATACTTAAGCCGCTTTGAAGGAGTGCCTTTATTCGAATTTCATGTTCACCAGCTCACGGGTATTTAAAGCTATACTTAAACCGCATGCTGCTTTGAAGGCATGTCTGACCAGCACAAGGCCAAATCAGGTATTTAAAGCTACTTTCCCTATACTGAAGCCGCATGTCGCTTTGAATGCGTGTCTGTACTCGTAATTTCATGTTCATCAGCTAATGGCGAAATCGGAAATTTAAAACTACTTACGCTATACTTAAGCCGCAAGCCACTTTGAAGGCGTATCTTTATTCGCAAGTTCATGTTCACCAGCTCATGGGGATATCGGATATTTAAGCAGGCACATTTAAGACATTACATCATTTATTTTATAGACATCGAATTGTGCGCATCGTATCTGTACACCGGTAGCATAATACTTTACATGAAATATGGGGACTTGCTAAGCACGTGTTATATTTATTATTATTTGGTATTATGCAAAAAAATCCGTCTACAAACTCGATTTTTGATTTAGCGGTTGAAAAATGTGGGCTCCTTTTAAATTAGAATCATACGAGAATAATAAGATTTGCATATGAGAATGCAATCATGTGTTTATTATATATCTCATACTTGTCTATGTATGGATTTTACTGTTACAGGTATAATTCTCAACATGTTTGTACTGTATCATACATATACTCTATAGCTTGATGATCTGATGAATAAACACAGTAGACAGCTTCAGAAAATTAACTTATGTAATGTCGTTAATTTAATAAATCACACAAAAGTAACTATCTACGACATACTGGTATATATATTTATATTTATTCAGGTGTATGCCAAAACTTAATTCAAAATATGAAAAACAAATCCGCATGAACGAGGGGAGGCACGCACCTCTGCCACGCGAAAAATGCCAATATCCCTTAAAGAATCCCCGGGAAGGCATTGAATTATAACTTCGTGGATTTAAATACTGTACCAATTCTTTAACAACATAATAATAAATCACTTCTCATTTACCAATGCCCCTTAGTTAATTATTGATTAAATTGTCAGTGGTAAAGTTAATAATTTAACATTTTAAAATGTAAAGTTCTTTCAATATTAAAATATATCTACTATTATAATATTTCCGTTAAACCAAGTAAATAGACTAAATTTCAACCTTAATTAAACATAGATGCACACATATGAAACACTAATTTTGAAGTCCCACTCCAAATATCTGGAGAAAGCTTATATACTACACCATAAATCCGCCATCCAATTTGGAATTACTTAATGGATAATAGATGACATGAGGTAAAACTATAATAATTATACTTTTAAATGACCGAATTAAAGGTTGATTGTGATGTCTTCTAAACTGTTGGACGGTGACGTTTGATGTTGTTTTACAATCTTGTCTTGTCGTACCCTCAATGGTTTATTCTCTTGTTGCTCTGGCTTCTGCCAAGTCATTGAGTACTATCTTTGTGGCTTTCTAGGCTATTTTGTTTTTTGTATTTATATATACACGAGCATATTTTTGTTTTACTTATGGCAACCTTTTACCAACGTAGCGTTTTGAGTGGACTTTATTTTTGAAAAGTAAAGTAAAAGGCCTTACAAAAGGTACATATGTTCTTGATAACAATTTCAACCGTTACTGAGATATAGGTGGTTAATGGTGTTTACACCTATCGCTTACCTATGACCTTGACCTTTGACCTGGTTACCTGATTTTCCCAGACTTGGTCAAGGTCACATAGTGGCACATATACGAGAACATTGATGGCGCTAGATGGTTCGGTTTTCGAAATATACTTAGAAGTTACTATTTTAGCCTGTTTAAATTTAATCTAGTATGGCCGCCATATTTGATGACGTCATCAACATATTTTGCATACGATGAAAACATGATTCTGGTAAAGTTTCAAAAAAAAGAGGTATTACCACTAAAAGGTGGAAAGCTCTAATATACAGAACGAACACAATAGGTATTCCACTGAAAAGTGGATAGCCCTAATAAGAACAATGGTCAGTGATGATAAAGACAATGACCTTGATTGATTTACTGTAAAACTGACTGAGAAAAGTTGGAAAGGGAACGCCCTCTCTCAGCAACACCATCTCACACCGACATAGTAACCCGAAATTCACCCCCCCCCCCCCCACCCTCCTCCTCCCCCAGCACTCACCCACCAAAAAATCGTTATTAAATATGAAAAAACATGCAAGTTTTACTGCGCATCTTTGGTCGGGCTTAAAAGATGCGCGGTGGACTTAAAAAAACAAAAAACATCATTAGACACTGTGTTTCTTGGTGACGTCAGGTAAACAACTGTGTCACATAACACAACAAGTGATCAACCTTAACATTCTTACCATCCGCAGTATGATGTTGCACAACAAGCGATAAACCCAAATAAAAATTAAACCAACCGCAATATGATCTTGCGCAACAAGCGATAAACCCAAACAATTAAACCATCCGCAGTATGATCTTACGCAACAAGCGATAAAAGTAAGCAGTCTCACCTTCGCAGTATGATCTTGCCCAACTAAACCATGAGCTTTACTATCTGTAAAAGTGTCATTCAAATCCGATCATACGTGCACGAGAAACACAGCTTAAGGTCTCACTACACACTTCGATTTTACTGTGTTGGCCATAGGGAATAAAGTCCAATTTCCCATTCTGAATCAAATCTTTAAAGTCTAAAAGTATTTTTTTGGTAAAATACAGTTATTGCTGCTCATAAAAATCCATAAAATCTGGTACATAGCCCAGTTTTTTTTTTTAAATAGGAGTGGTGTCAGGCAAGGTACTCTTTTCGGCTTTCACTAAACAGTTTGCACCTAAATTCATACACATTTTGAGCACCCACAAATGTGTCACATTTTGCTGTCAGTGTCGTCTAATCGCTGTTCATCCAATCTCATACTATTGTTTTCTCACCTGCAACAGGAAAAGAAAATATCCATGGCCAATTATTAAAAATATCTCAAACCGAAGAACCTACCTCTACTTTTTATGGTGTAAGAATCATCCTACAGTCACATGCAAGGGAGCTAAGTGTGTAGTGAGATCTTAAATGACATGTTACTGAAATGAGTATCTATAAAAGCTTTCTTTCCAATTGTGTTTCCATGGTTTTGCTGAAACGCTTTACTTTGGTGTATCTACATTTCTTTAAATGTTGAACTCGTTTCATAATTTATTATTTAAAATATCTTTTATGTTAGTTAGTTTTTACTTATTGTTGTCTGTTATTTCAATTAACTGGTATACTCGTGCTATTACGACACGTATACATACCCCTATCTTAAATGCTTATAAAACATTTATTTATCCATAATTTGCTCACGTGTTGAACGCATTCATTAAAGCGGCGACTGAATTTAATTCGATTATAAAATTGATTATTTATTTTCAGTTTTATTTGATAAATCTCTTAAAATATATTGATGAGATTTCATACGATTTGTTGTCAAAATTATACGTTCCATTAACAAATATATGTAATAACTGGGGCACGTATATAAGTGCCGTTAAAGGGACACACGGCAATCTTAAAGTATTTGAAATGGGTGTCTCGATTTATATATCCAGTATCATTTTTACTTTTACCCTGGTTACATTTAAATAAATCAAATTTTAAGTATTCACTATTTCGTTTTATTATACTATAAGTTTTAATATATAACTGGTGCAATAATGTAAAAAAATAATAATATGCAAAAACAAATGGCTTAATACAATTCGTATGATTAACATTAATGATTGAACAAATGCAATGTATGTAGAAAAACTAAGGAGACGCCGGTAGTTTTTAAAAAATCAAGATTGCCATGTGTCCCTTTAAGTGCATTTACTTTACATACAGCATAGGTTGGTTGTCACGGGCTAGTATATACATTGAATCCAAGATAACAAAAAGTCAATAGAAAACGTCTACTTGCATTTGAGATCTGCTTACGCATTACTAGATCCAGGTAAGACGGACATTTCTGAAATTGAAGAGTGTCATCATTAAATCTATCTACACGTGAATACACGTACATACTGCTGATGGTAGCGATATTGTACGTATACGGATGTACAGGTTGGGGTTGGACACGTGTGTGTGTGGGGTGGGGATGGGGATGTTTTTCCCTTCATGTGATTGCCGTTTCGTAACATTACTGTTACTACAAGTTGTTACCTATTATCAACGCTGTTTTTGATAAATTGTATATAATTGATCCTTCTTGATTGTATACAATTAAGAATTGAGAAATTATTTCACATTACTAGATATCATGACTTGTGAAACACCCCTCGAATATCAATATCACGCCATACCGATAAGGTATATTTATGTCCCAAATAACCGGGTCACATTTTGTGTCGACAAGGGAGTGACACGGTTTAAGAAGTATGTGGTTTAAAAGATAAATACATTTTTTAAACTCTTTTATATTAAACACGTTGGAGTTTAAGTGATTTCAATTTTCTGTAGAAAACATCTTCAGTCGGTACCATGAGTGAGCCACTATTGAAACTAACTAAAAGTTACGTCAAAGTAGAGCTAAAAACAAGACTGCCAGAGTTAACCACTACATTTCCTAATGCTTTGCGCCGCCATGCTTCCTCCAGTATTTCCACTCGTGATGCAGTTGTGTTTGCGTCGCCGGATGGATCGCGAGTGGCTGTCAAATGGAATGAGCTGTACAATAAGTCGTGTCAGTTTGCAAGATCCCTAATCCGCCTTGGTGTAAAACGACACGAGATCGTTGCCAACAATCTAAGGAACTGCCCTGAATGGTTGTTTTTAACGTTTGGTGCCATGCTGGCTGGCGCTACACCAATCAGCATTGCGTTTACATATAAGGATGGCAGTGATGTGCTTGCATTGATGAACAAACTGGCAACTTGTTCGATGATGGTTTTAGATCCAAGTGTAAATGGGGACAATTGGAAAATCTTCAACAACTTAATTGATGATTATGATATGAACGGTATGGCCAAAAGTTCTAAAATGCCGTTTCTGCGATACCTTATTTGTCATGATCTACCAAAGAACAGTCACAACACAAAATCGCTTCAAGAAATGATAAATGACGGGTTAACAGTCAATGATGTAAAATTTCCGGAGATTGATCCAGATGACATAGCAGCGCTGTTTCAAACGTCTGGAAGTACCGGAGTGCCAAAGGTCGTCGCACATACGCATAAATCGTTACTTCACTTTGCAGGGCTAAACACGGAGGATGACTATGATGGCAAGGAAATATTTTTCAATTCTAGACCTTTCTCGTGGCTTGGAGGTTTTCCTACATCTGCAGGAACTGGAAGAACATTAGTAACGCAAAATGTATTTTGCCCCGAACCCGAAGACATGGTGTCATTTGTGATAGATGTTATTAAGCGAGAGAAATGCGATTTTCTATGTGCCTTGCCACCGTTTATACACGAGATTTTGAAAAAAGAGGTAATTGTTCTAATTATTATTAGTACATACAACATTAATACATATAATCTATCCTGTAGTTGAGTAAACTGAAGATTGTTCAAACGGCATGTTATGCATTATTTAATCAATTATCTAATCAATATACAATTCTCTAATCAATATACGGCAAGGGGTGGAACACCCTACCCCACGAATTCATGTTCATTTTATCATTTTTCGTTCATGCTCATTAAAGGTGTTCATCATGACCCCTGCATTCTTTTAGGTGCCATCTCGCTCAAATCACCAGAGCAGTGGCAGAAAAACAATAAACGTGGCTCCAGAGTAAATGGAGTGTCTACAATAGAATTTGCAGCAACTCTGCAGTTCTGCAGGTGAGAAGGTTCTAGGCCCATTCTTCATATTTTTTCTCGGTGTACATGGGGGATGAGCCTGGCATGTTCATTCCTGTTAGGCGCCTTAAAACCAAATTTCAATTCAATTCTTATCAATATACAATACGCAGATACGGCTGATTACCGTTACACACTCATCAGATGTCACTGATAACCTGCTGCTAAATAGATTTTAATTACCAGTGTTTTTGAAATACGGGAAACATTTCCAAATGGAGAGAAATTGCTCCGATATCAGAATGAATGCTGAAAGCTCCCGGGGGAAATAGTTACCGTATTTCAGAAACACTGGTTATTACACTATATATTACATATTTTGTTATGATATAGGTCTACAAGAAACAATCCTTGCTCTTTCGTGACGTCACACAGCACGGACGAGAACGAAACCATATTTTAATGGTGGCCGATCTTTGATTTTTAATTTTGCTAAATGGAAAGTGATGCAGAATCTTACTTCATTTTGACAGTGCATGCACTGTTTCGATAATAATATACCATCATTAAACAGATTGGATACATTTTGTCGTTCAGACTGAGTTTTGTTTGACACATATATCCCCCCAGTGTGAGACACTAGTAGCGTGAGACACCAATAGAGCTCTGAACAGATACGTTTTTTTTCCTAATCACTGGATATAACTATAAATCATCACCCAGTGTATAATATAATAGGATTATTACTATAGTAACTTGTTCTGCAAGTTTGCATCACCTCCAGTAAGTAAATGCCAGATCAGGATCGCACGAGAGCCTCGAGTGTGATCCAGATCTGGCATTTACCTACGAGAGGTGATACAAGTTCAGAACAAGTTACTACAGTAATGATCCTTTTATTATATACCTCTTTACCTATCATTAAAATAGAATACATGTATCAAAAACGACAAATTAAAACAAAATTATATAAAGTCAAATTAACTGAAAACCACCAACAGGAAAGACATGGAAACATGTACATTACACGCGCATGAAAACATGTACATTACATTGCAACAACTACACGTGTGTTCATTACACATCAAATTCTGGTGAATTTACCAACTGACGTAATCTTAAATTAATTAACCCACAATGTTCACAAACACACAAACAAACATTCTGATAGTTTACATTTCATGTTAAAACATCCATTGTTCTTAATGTATTACTAGCTAGGCAATCCCCAACATTCCAATCTGACATTTTCCAAAATCTATTTGATAACCTGTAGGTATGAAAGCACTAGTTATTTTCCCCATAGACACCAATTTTAAAGTGTCACATATTAATGATTTGCTGCAAATTTGCTGCAGTGTAATGGTCATATAGAAAACTTGAAAAATCACCAGAAAACGTGGGGTCACAAGACATGTAAGAACGTTCTTGTTTGTTTACAGAACAGGTCAAGGGTACAGCTGTTTTTATTGTTCGGCGCCCCTTGAGGGGGCGCCATTGAGGGCGCCGGACATACTGTGGTAGTACTTTGACCTTAGGCATGGGGAATCAAAAGGACTGATAGTTGAGTATGTTTGGATTGTAATTAAAAATGTTTAAATGGCATTTAAAGCATGCTATAAAACGCACCAGAATAAGATATAAAACACAAGAGATAAAACTGCTTAGCGATTTCTTGAATTTCTGTAAGAAATGATGCACCAATAATTCAAAAATAATACAAAATCATTTCATTAAAACGATGTCTCCCTGTATTTTGACTGAAAACGAGGCTGATTATAAAATCAAATGGTTAAATGCGCAATACGAATTTTAGAAAAATTTAACGAAATTTATCGATCGTAATATCTGCGTTTCAAATGTTTTCATATTGTTCTCGTTTTTAAATCGTTTTGATTAATTATTATTGGCAAATTACATTAAATGTTGCTAAGAAATGAGAAAATACGATGATATATCGGAAAGTTTTGGCATTTAAATTTCGTTTACGGGAAATCGCTAATTTTGTAATGCTTCATTTTGACTGTCAAATGCAGACAAATGTATTGAAAACGAAAGTAGATTTATGAGCGCAGACTCTTTGCATCAAGTTTTTCTTGTATTAAAATGTAAACATTTTCTATATAGAGTATCATCCAAATTAAGCCTGGGCTGGTCATAGTGGACAGCCATGATGTCTGGCCGGGCTGCTCTTACACAGCCTGGGCAGGTCATAGTGGACAGCCATGATGTCTGGCCGGACTGCTCTTACACAGCCTGGGCAGGTCATAGTGGACGGCCGTGATGTCTGGCCGGGCTGCTCTTACACAGCCAGGGCAGGTCATAGTGGACAGCCGTGATGTCTGGCCGGGCTGCTCTTACACAGTGATGTCTGGCGGGACTGCTCTTACACAGCCTGGGCTGGTCATAGTGGACAGCCATGATGTCTGGCCGGGCTGCTCTTACACAGTGATGTCTGGCGGGACTGATCTTACACAGCCTGGGCAGGTCATAGTGGACGGCCGTGATGTCTGGCCGAGCTGCTCTTACACAGCCTGGGCAGGTCATAGTGGACAGCCATGATGTCTGGCCGGGCTGCTCTTACACAGTGATGTCTGGCGGGACTGCTCTTACACAGCCTGGGCAGGTCATAGTGGACAGCCATGATGTCTGGCCGGGCTGCTCTTACACAGTGATGTCTGGCGGGACTGCTCTTACACAGCCTGGGCAGGTCATAGTGGACAGCCGTGATGTCTGGCCGGGCTGCTCTTACACAGTGATGTCTGGCGGGACTGCTCTTACACAGCCTGGGCTGGTCATAGTGGACAGCCATGATGTCTGGCCGGGCTGCTCTTACACAGTGATGTCTGGCGGGACTGATCTTACACAGCCTGGGCAGGTCATAGTGGACGGCCGTGATGTCTGGCCGAGCTGCGCTTACACAGCCTGGGCAGGTCATAGTGGACAGCCATGATGTCTGGCCGGGCTGCTCTTACACAGTGATGTCTGGCGGGACTGCTCTTACACAGCCTGGGCAGGTCATAGTGGACAGCCATGATGTCTGGCCGGGCTGCTCTTACACAGTGATGTCTGGCGGGACTGCTCTTACACAGCCTGGGCTGGTCATAGTGGACAGCCATGATGTCTGGCCGGACTGCTCTTACACACAGTGATGTCTGGCGGGACTGCTCTTACACAGCCTGGGCAGGTCATAGTGGACGGCCGTGATGTCTGGCCAGACTGCTCTTACACAGCCTGGGCAGGTCATAGTGGACAGCCATGATGTCTGGCCGGGCTGCTCTTACACAGCCTGGGCAGGTCATAGTGGACAGCCGTGATGTCTGGCCGGACTGCTCTTACACAGCCTGGGCAGGTCATAGTGGACGGCCGTGATGTCTGGCCGGGCTGCTCTTACACAGCCTGGGCAGGTCAAAGTGGACGGCCGTGATGTCTGGCCGGACTGCTCTTACACAGCCTGGGCAGGTCATAGTGGACGGCCGTGATGTCTGGCCGGGCTGCTCTTACACAGCCTGGGCAGGACATAGTGGACGGCCGTGATGTCTGGCCGGGCTGCTCTTACACAGCCTGGGCAGGTCATAGTGGACAGCCGTGATGTCTGGCCGGGCCGTTTGGAAAATTGTCTGAATGACCTAGTTAATTCAAAATACATTTAACCAAGTCAACATAGCAACGTTTGTTAATATTATGTCCATGACCACTAAATATACCAAGGTTTAGTACTGATGATAAGATAGTTAAAATAACTGATAAACACGTGTACTGTTATTTAATAACGTATGTTTTAATTCTTCAAAATTTTGGCGCCGAATTGATGCTTTGCATCAAGTTTTTCTTGTTGATCGACTGTTTTCATTGCTCACAAAGCGTAAGCATAGAGTCGAAATTTCGACAATGTTCATCAGTGATCCAGTAAAACCTATTAATACGCTTCTTATACATATAACCACAAAATCGAATAGAAATGGGCAGTTTTCCTCTACTTATAATGCCCATTTCCATCAAAAAAGGAGGGATTACTTTTTATTATAGGAACTACATTAGATACACCTCGGAGGTTTACATGTAATTAGTGGTGGTAAACCTGTAGTGTGATACGGGTTGTTGTATTCCATTGTAAGAAAATGAAGGTACTATGCATATAGTATTGATAGGTATATAATAAAAACTGATATCACTCATTACCTCAGTGTTGCATTCTATTAATGAATGCCTGGTATTTTGATAATGGCGATAAACATGCATTTTACTGGTGCAAGTCTATCTAAACACGTTGCAAAATATACTTCTCAAAGTTTGCTAAGCATCAAACCGTCTTATTTTTGAGCCCTGATGATTGATGGTCTCTTTTATATGGTTTAGGCATATAAAGAATGATACAATTCAGTCATCGTAAAACAAAATAAATTGTTGAGTTGTACGCTGTTGGTAATATTATCCACCGTAAAATGTCGAATTGAAATCTGGGTGCTTAGCAAATTTTGAATAGTATACAACCATCTACTTCTGTTAAAACTGTTCATCCAAGGGAATGACTATTGACCGAGACGCAGTCGAGGTAAATAGCTCACTTCTGAGGTTCGATAGTCATTCCCGAGGATGACTAGTTTTAACCGTTGACAGAAATAGAAGTAGATAGTTGTTTTATTATATTGAATCATAGAGAAAAAAGTAAGAACATGTGTCCAGATAAGTAATTTATTTTTAATATGGAAACGATGTTTTCTTTAACAATATGAATAAACAAAATAATATATATATATGTTTTATCATATTTATCACAGACTTATAACTTGATAAACTTGAATAAAGTTAAAGGGACACTGTCTGTAACTTTTAGCTTATAAAACTCAAATTTGTATTCTATATGTCATTGAGCGTTTATGGTATATAATGGACCAATCTACTTTTCGAAAAGCATATCGAAAAGAAGATTGATCATTGACATTGGTAATGCAGCGCTTGAATGATCTGGAAGATACTACTGACTCGGCAAGAGAACTATTCACCCGAAAGAGAACTATTGACTCACAAGTCTGGTTTAAAGCTGATTGGACACGTTTGAACACGTTTTCAAGTCAGTAGTTTATACTAATGACTTTCACGTGATTTCTTTTCATCCAATCAAAACTACGTATATAAAAATGATATATAATAATACATGTTACGTTGCTCATGGTTCATTGTCTGTTTTTGTTTATTATTGTAGGGAAGCCTGGCAGAAAACAAGCCCTTTGTAAAGGCAATTGTAACTGGAAGCCAACCCATCTCAAAACGATTGTCAACCTGTGTTGGCAGCTTATGCGAATGGTTACTGGTCTCGTATGGAGGAACGGAATTCAGTTGCACAGCCTTTAATATTATTGTCAACTCGGATTCCTTCATCGAAAATGCATGTGGTCCAGTAATGAAAGGTTCAGAAGTCAAGGTCGTTGATGATAACGGAGACACATTGCCAGTAAATATTCGCGGAGAAATTTATGTCCGCGGGAAAGGCATGTTTAAAGAATATTTGAACGATCCGGAAAAAACGAAAGCGGCTAAAACCGACGATGGATGGTTCAAAACTGATGATATAGGAAGATTGACGGAGGATGGCGTTCTGTTTGTTGAAGGGAGAAAATCCAGTATGATTATATCTGGTGGAATAAATGTTGCACCTGAAATTCTGGAAAGCTTAATCCAATCGTTCCCGGGTATTGAGTCTGCAGTTATAGTTCCAGTGCCAGACGAAATTCGATACCAGGTACTATGCGCATGTATCATCATCAACGACGCATATGACGTCACAGAGGAGGAGATTCGCACTTTCTGCGAAGAAAAGCATAACGACAAACCTAGACTATTCACAGTCGTACCTACTTACTATATATTTATGGAAAGGTTTCCAGAAACAAAGTCGGGAAAGCTTTCACGAATAGAATTACGGGAACTAGTCGCACAATCCTTACAAAAACGTGATACATAGAGTGTTATGTCTAGAAAACGTACATACAACGTGACATCTAGAGTGTGAGTGTTTATGTCTAGAAATAATAATGGTTTTGCAGAATGTTGGTATGAAAGTTATAGCATTGTATTGCAAATAAGTTAACTAATATAATGAGTTGTAGTTTATTGAAATTGGTCAAGTATTTTAGGAAGTATTGTCATTTACAGTGGTGATGTCAGTGTAACAACGCTAAAGGTAACAATTCCGCTAAAGGTAACAACCGCCGCTGAAGGTAACACTTTCAACGCTAAAGGTAACAACCTCCGGCAAAGGTAACAATTACCTTTGTTGCTAAAGGTAACAACGCTTACGTCACAGGTGCCACAGGAACTAAAGAGAACACGTTTACTCAGTTTTCATTGAAACTGTACATGTTGAAACAAAGTTGTTACCTTTAGCTTTAGCCTTGTTCCCTTTAGCGGAAGAGGTGATTGTTACCTTTAGCGGATGTTGTTACCTTTAGCGTTGACATTGTTACCTTTAGCGGCGGGATAACTTAACTAAGAAAATGAGTTGTTGTTTATTGAACTTGGTCAAGTAGTTTAGAAGTTACGGTGAATTAAAAATAGCATGTTTATCATACTGAGCCAATGACGTCGCCGAAAAAAGAAATTATTCTGCAGACACTTTGATTATATAAAACAAAAAGATCATGCGTTGTTTTATCGTGAATAACAGATTTCATCTTAAAACTCTTTAACAGTTTTACTCATGCTTCGACTTTGTGAAAATATAAAGTATTTCTCATTTCTCGATGAAATAATTTAAAAAAAAAACAACATAAATGAGAAAAATGGTCCTATAGAAATCACAGCACCCAGACGCATGTCTTCTTTATAAGTATTTTAACAGTGCCAATGGCTTAGGCTTTCGAATTAGTTATTTAAACCGTTATACAGGTGAAAGGCAAACTCCGTAGTAGTGACTGTAACAACGCTAAAGGTAACAATTGCGCTGAAGGTAACAACCTCCGCTAAAGGTAACAATCACCTCTTCCGCTAAAGGTAACAACACTAACGCTAAAGGTAACAGTTGCGCTGAAGGTAACAACCTCCGCTAAAGGTAACAATCACCTCTTCCGCTAAAGGTAACAACACTAACGCTAAAGGTAACAACTTTTTACATCTCAACGCTAAAGGTAACAACTGTCTACGCTTAAGGTGACACTATTTTTTCAACATCTCCAATATCCATGAAAAATGAGTAAACAGATTCGTTTTAGTTACTGACGCACTTGATTCGCTTCAAACCGTCATCTGCGCCATTAAGAGTGATTTGTATAAGTTATTAAGCGTATGTTTTTCTTTGAAGGTTATATATTTACTTATTATATAGGCTTTTAACAAAAATACGGGTTTATTCTAATCTTTCGGTGTAAGGGGTACGGTATAGTATAGCACATACAGTTTAAACACCACCCCCACCCCACCCCCACAGCTAAAAAAAACTGATCATGGGTGAAGAGAAAAAGAAGATTCTCATACAGACTTGAATCAGTACTATCTCATCTTAGAGCGTCGTGTTCGGCCGTTTCCAAAGGTCCACTCTCATATTCTTTTAGAAACAGTTTACTGACATGTTAATCGATATGAAAGGGAAAACATGTCTCTTTTACGGGGGTATACTTTCCGCATACCAAACACGAAACTTGGCATTCGTCTTCACACAAACCGTAGCAATGTATTAAAGAATATACGAATGGCATTGATGGCAGTTTGTAGCTGCATTTAAATATATAAATAAAATGAATGAGTACGTGGTGTGGCAAACATTTGGAATTTAGATTTGGTCTTTGTTGTTATATACACACTGGCACCGGTTAGGCTTGAACACGAGTCCTCCGGATTGCAAAGGTAGATAGAGGTATTTAAAATACTTTCAGTCAAACATGTTAATGAACATTAAGTTCAGGCGCTGACTTGTGAATGCCTGGATGATAGAGATATTAATATGCAAAAATATGTCTTCGCGAGGGACAGACAACTTGTTATACACCTCGCTGCTCTCGGCATTATTGAAGATGGGCTGTGAAAGAAAACACACTAATACAAATAGTTTATATTTATTGGAATAAACTGGCCATGGCTTCAGCGTAATATAACAAGAAACATAATGTGCATATAAAATGTGCAGACACGATACTTATAAACAATTCTGAAAAATGGTCATAGCTCAGACCATCTTTTGAAGTGAATGAAAACTGTACTCATTGAACCCTGGGTTCAGATGTTCACAAAGCCAGATATTTAAAATTTTATTGCTTTCCTTCAAATTTTCTCGTAAAATAATTACTACACACTGCTGTGACCGCGACATACAGCCAAACACTGCAGAATAGTCAGCGCTGAAGCCACGATGATAGGAACGCGATTCTTAAGGACGTGTACCCGTCCGCATAAGCCCAACACCACCAGTTCTAGGATAATGTACCTGAAATATAAATATAAAACCAAAGCAAAACAGATCAGGCAACAAACTTATTCATTAAAATGGGGGTATGAGCGGGTGGATATATATTTTTTTTTATAAAAGACCGAGATACATGCTTATAATTTTGATTTTATTCTCCCGAATTTAGATAGAACCAACTGACAAATCGTCCCATTGAAAAAACCCGTAAAATTAACAAAAAGCAGGAAGGCCATAATCTGTGCTGGAAGGGCGGCCAAAAACTCAGGTAAATTATCCACCCCACTACAATAAAAGGATTTATGTCGATAATCGACAAATCCCATTATTTTGGATTTTGCAACACCATTTCGCCATGTTACCACACTAATTATCATAATATTGTTTGTAAGATACGTGGGGCTTCGTTTCGCGAAGCTTACTAAATATACGCACAATAATGTTCAGGGCCTCGCTTCGTGCGAAGCTGACGGTAGCGAACAAGCTTTACTAGTTAAATTGACGGTGGCGTTGTGGTAAAGCGTTCGTCTCGCATGCTGGAGGTCGTTGGTTATATCCCCGGCAGGGTCACACAAAATATATCATACAAATGGTATTAGAGATCGGCCCGGCGTCAGTTTAAGACAGATAAAAATATCGGACAGGGAAAGCAGCATTGAAGGACGACAGTCAACCACAAAACACAAAAACAAACACGCAAACAGACAAGGCAAAAGTAATAAAAAATGCAAACGACATCACAAACACAAAAGGGTTGGCAATAGGGCTACCGCCTTGGAACGGTCAGTGGCAACAAAGGCCACTGGGGGTTTAAACCGGTTCTAGGGTGGACCAAACCTCACACTTACTGTCATCCCATTAAAACAGGACAGTGTAAATAAAGAAATCCCCGCCATGATCTAATCTCTAACCAACAAGGCAGCATCAATAGGCAATATAAGTAAAACACAAATATGCTCGTGTAAATATAATACAAAAAAACAATAGCCTAGAAAGCCAAAATGAAGGTACTTAATGACTTGGCAGAAGCCAGAGCAACAAGAGAATAAAACATTAAGGGCACGACAGGAAAGATCATAGACAAACATCAAACGCCACCGTCCCAATGGGCTTTAGGTAGGCGTCATCATAGGGTCCACAGCCTGTCCAGTCATCGTACAATTAAAGAGGAAAGCATAGTGGCGAACTGTAAAAGGGTCCACCACCAAGCATGCAGTACGTTGCTAAATGATAGGGTCATAACATCTTTTGATAAACTTTTTAACAAGTTTAACAAAGATAGTATAAAAGTGATCATGACCAAGAATCTTACGAAGTTTATAAATCACATCACCATAGAAGTCAGGTTGTGATAGTCCTTGTCGCAGAAGAGTCCTTAAATTACTTTTATATTTGGAAAGAAGATCAGGGTAACGATAATAAAATTTTGCAAAGGTTTTACGAAGTTTATGGTAACGGTAACCCTGATTGAGTAGCTTTTAAGTTTTACAATGATTACGAATATTAAAGTCCTCAACTCGAATACAAGCTCTTGAAAACCGAATAAGTTGAGACACATATACCCCATAAGAAGTTGCTCTGGGAACATCCCCATCCAAGTGGGGGTAATTAACAATGTCAAAATTAAAATCATCTCTCTTGTCATAGATTTTGCTAATTATTTGACCATTTTCAATCGAGAGATCTAAATCAAGGAAAGAAGGGTTATTATCAGATATATTAGCTTTATTAAGCTGAAGTTCTTTAGGATACATATTATCAATCATAGTTGGAAAGAAAGGGTTGTCAATGTTCAGTATGTCATCCAGATACCGAGAGGTGTCATTAAAAGCTTCAATAACATCTGCCTGGGTATCTGGTGAAAGACTCAACATGAAATCCCTTTCATAGCACAATAAAATCACATCTGCGACAAGTGGTGCACAGTTCGTACCCATAGAGATACCAACAATTTGTCTATAAACGGTGGTACCATACCTGACAAAAATATTATCTAATAGGAAGATGAGTGCTTCACAAACTTCATAGCAAGTCCACATAGTATAATTGTCTAAACTGCCGTTAGTAAAAAACGCTTTAAAATTATTACATGTCAAAAATGTAGTATTTTCTCTAGCGAATGTTTTTTGAATAAGAGAAATTAGCTTGTCTTTAATAAGATGATGTGGTAAGGTTGTATATAGTGTAGAGAAGTCATAAGTACTAAGTGATGAAACTTGACCTTTATTGAAATTTTTATCAAGAACGTCTCCTGAATGTTTTATAGACCAAAATAAATTAATCCCAGAGTTTTCATAAGTTTTATCACAATATAATTTAACGTGATCTTTAACGGCAGTAAGACAAGAAGTTAAAAGTTTGGAGATGTTTGTTGTGGTGCAGGCACTAGAATTAGAAATAAAGCGAGCCTTATACGGATTTTTATGTAATTTAGGAATCCAGTTCATGGTAGGCAGTTTATTTTGCTTATCGTTTACACCAGCCTTGAAAGTAGTGCACCGAGTGATATGTGCGGAAACAACATCATCCTCAGTAGAATTAACTGGAGTATATGAATTGGTGCTGCCGAGTTCCAGAGATAAAACAATGACGTAATGTAGGCGTCAAACAATAATTACATTATTAGCTGCTTTATCTGCAGGAACAAAAACAAATTTATTATGAAATTCCTGAATTCCCGATTTTAAATTACGAAAGGAAAACCTAGGTCTCGGAGGTAGTAAAGAGGGGTTAGCATTATAAAAGTTAATACGTGTATCTATAATTTTAAGAATTGACTTTTTCCAAGTAGAAAGCGAGTTTGGGTCCGCATATTCTCTACATAACGTGACTAGATGGTGACTAGATGTCGTGTTTCTACAGTGTGGTATTCCAGTGTGGCATCGCTATGAAGTAGATATAAAAGTCGAACATGAAATGTAACATTCAAGGACCAAAGTCAAAAACAAAAACGCACTGAAACAAACATCAACTACAAATATGAGTTGGGCATTGAGCTCACTGCTACTCGTGGAAACCATCGTGGCGTGACTGAAATGTTGTTAACAGCGACGTTAAACCACATACTTACCTACCTGCCCACATATACACACACACACACACGCACGAACACACGCACATATACACACACACACACACACGCACGAACGCGCGCGTGCGCGCACGCACGCACGCACACACACACACATACACACACACTATTATAGCAGTTTATTTAAAGGAACAAATAAAGATTGCCGTATGTCCATTTAACAATAAATGATTTTATCTTGATAAACAACCCTTCGCAAGTAGATGATGTTATATCAAGTATCAATAACTGTATCCACTTGCCAATGTCATAATTTATTATCATTTATATCTACGAAGTCTCATTTGGCTCACTTTTTGAGGTTGTGGGTACAACCCCAAGGGCGGATTCAGGTGTCATATTTGATAGACCCTCAAGTTAAAGACAGTCAGAGTGATGCCATTTGGGAATGTATAGATAGTGGGTTTCTTCAAAACATGTGTTATTTCACTTCATTCCCCTCCTGCCGTTTTACCTGAATATTATTTTATATCTAATTTCAAAGATTTCTTTTTGTGTAATGACGGATTTGCCTCAAAATGACTACTGACCGTATGTGCTTTGTAGTATTTTGTTAAAAAATAAAAAGCTCTACAACTATTTATTAAAGAACTTATTCCTAAATTGTCGATTTCCTTTCATAGTTTTACCCAAAATCCTCTAAGCATCATATAAAAGACATAATTTGGCACTAATTCACTGTACCTTAGCTGCCTCTCTGTATTACCTCAACAATGTCGACATCTATATACCCCCAACTATATACCTATTCCAACCACAAGGCATCAACTATATCCCCCCAAAATAGCTAATTCAATGACATATAATCAAATATACCCCTACCAAGTAGCTATTCCAATGAACAACACCATATAAAACATCATAAAAACCTACCCAATAGCTATTCCAGTGGAAAACAAACAACACCATCCAATAAACTTACCCAATAGTTATTTCAATGAAAAAACATCAAATAAACCTCTCACAATAGCTTAGCCAATGCATACAGAATAAAATATTCCAATACTGTAAATCTATAATAGTGAAAACACATTAAATATACACCCATACAATAGCTAATTGTGTGCAAAAGAAAAAAAAAGACTTCTGCCTAATAGCTAAGCCAAGGACAAAGCATAACATATATCCTACTCAATAGATAAGTCAATGCCAAAGAAACAAGTATACCCCACCCAATAGCCTATGACAAATCATCAAATATACACCACCCAATAGCTTCTCCAGTGACAAAGCAACACATTTACTTATACTCAAGGTCTAAGCCAATGAATGGTAAAAATAAGTATAAAAGTCGAACAGGAAATGTTAATAAGGAATAAAATAAATGAGATATAGAGTCCTATAGAAACCACAACGTCCAAACGCAATGGCATCGTAGGTCCACACTGTAATACAAACAAGGAGAAATATTTAATTAATTATACAATGAAAAAGACAAAAATAAAACAGAAAAGGTGGTGAAGACAGTGTTACCGACTTGGAACGGTAAGTAGGCAATAAGGCCTACAGGTTAGCTTGAATCGATTTTATGTGTACACAATCCTCGCTATTATCCTGTCTTCAGCGCCCAAATAGACAAGACAGTGTAAACAAAACTACATCCCATCAAAAGGATTTTTCTAACAATAAAGTTCACATCCAGAGAAATAAAAAAAAGAAACACTAAGATGTTGTTGTAAAGCTATATTAAACACAAAATAAGAAACATCTCAGGATATATCCAGAATTGTACTGAACAACCACAGCAGTTGCAGCCAAAGATAAACCAATCTAGGGTACGACAAGAAAACCCGAGGGACGAAAGCTCATGCACCTACCTCCCTTGGTCGGGGTTCTGGTACGTGCACTCATAGAGTCCCAAGAGGTTGTCCAGTCATCGCACAAGGGAAAAGTGAAGCGTAGTGACTGACTGTAGAGGGGTCAATCACTAAACACGCAGTGCGTTTTAATACTAAAGGGTCGTACCCTTTTCTGACGAACTTCCTGATTATTTTTGTAAAGTGGTCAGGAAATCCGCAAAAGCAGATCCCTTTTTAACTTACGAAGTTTATAGACCACATCTCCATAAAATAAGGGTTGTGATATTCCAAGTCGCAGAAGAGTTTTAAGGTTGATGTTGTACTTCTTCAGCAGGTTTTCGGTTTGATTAAGATCTACGTAGTCTGTGATAACGAAAACCCTGCTGAAGAAGTCTACTTGTAATAACTTGATATCGATCATTGAAGTCTATAACATCATTACAAGCTCTAGCAACACATATGAGCTGGGAGGTATAAACCCCGTATGATGTAGCACGACGTACATCACCATCCAGGTGTGGATAGTTAACGATGTTAAAGTTGTAGTCATCTCTCTTATCATAGATTTTAGTATGTATGAAATCATTAGAAATCGAGAGCTGAAGATCGAGGAATTCTGCTTCAGTATCCGAACTGTTGGCTTTATTCAACGTGAGCTCTGGTGGATAAATGTTAGTAACCATATGAGCAAATAACGTATTATCAATATTGAGTATGTCATCTTGATACCGAAATGTATTATTAAACGCATCGATAACTTCACTCTGGCTAGCAGGTGACAACTCAACATAAAATCTCTTTCATAGCAGTACAAAAACAAATCTGTGATTAGTGGCGCACAGTTAGTACCCAAAGGAATACCAACAACCTGGCGGTAAACAGTTTTACCGTATCTTATAAAGATGTTATCGAGAAGGAAAGAAAACAATCTAAAAACATCGACACAAGTCCACAAATTATAATTATCAATATGGGGCGTTTGTAAAGAAAGCCCTGACATTATTACAAGCTAGAAAATGCTTACACCGTAGTTTATCAAGGACTTCTCCAGAGTTTTTGATAGACCAAAACAGATTGATTCCTGAGTTTTCAAAAGCCTTTCTGCAATACTTAATAACATGTTTTTTAATCGCGGAAAGTCAAGAAGTCAATAGTTTTCATATATTTTTCGTGGTGCATGAACTTGAATTAGCAATAAAACGTGCTGCTTTGTATGGAATTTTGTGGAGTTTGGGTATCCAGTACATTGTAGCGAGCCTCGTCTGCTTACTATTTATTACTATTTACAGAAACCTTTATAGTCTCCATAAAGGCCGTTGCTGGGAAATAATGTCCTTCTCCAGCAAAGATGTGGTTAGATAAGCAGAAGTGCTCCCTAGCTCTGCATTCAAAGTATTGATATAATGTAATCGTCAGACTATAATTATATTGTTTATATTGAACTGTTCTCTAACCAACAAGGCAGCATTAATAGGCATCAAGCAAACACCTACTCAATAGCTAACTTAAATACAAAGCAACACATTTACTCCCACCTAAGGGCTAGCCAATTACAAAGCACCAAATATAACCCTACCGAATAGCTTGGCCAATGACAAAGCAACACATTTACTCCCACCCAAGGGCTAAGCCAATGACAAAGCAACGAAAATACCCCAACCGTATAGTTAATCTCTGACATAGTACGACTGATTGACTCTTTTCGTCTCTAGCATAATTTGATTTCTTAACTGTCTTTGTCTCTAGCGTAGTCCGACTTACTGACTGTTACTAACTCTAGCTGATTAGCTGTTTCTCTTACGTAGTCTGACGTAATGACTGTTTAAGTCTCTGGCATAGTCTTTTGACTGATTGACTGTTTTAGTTTCTGATGTAGTCTAAGTGATTGTCTCTTACGTAGCCGACTGATTTACTGTTTGGTTTCTAACGTAGTAGGACTGATTGACTGTTTTAATTTCTGATGTAGTCAGTGATTGTCACTTACGTAGCCGACTGATTGACTGTTTGGTCTCTGACGTTGTAGGATTGATTGACTGTTTGGTCTCTATCGTAGCAGGACTGATTGACTGTTTAAGTCCTAACCTAGGTTGTTGACTAATTGATTGATATTGTCTATCTCTGACGTGGTCTAAGTGATTGCTTTTTTAAGTCTCTAGCCCATTCTTTTGATTGATTGACTGTTATTAATTTCTGATGTAGTCTAAGTGATTGTAACTGACGTAGCCGACTGATTGACTGTTTGGTCTCTAACGTAGTATGACTGATTTACTGTTTTAGTTTCTAACCTAGGTTGTTGACTCATTGACTGATTTAGTTTAGACGTGGTCTGAGTGATCGACTGTTGTATTTCTAAACGTATTCTGACTGATTTTAATTCCTAACGTAGATTTGACTGACTGTTTTAGTCACTGACGTAGATCTGACGGACTGTTTTAGTCCCTAACGTAGATCTGAATGACTGTTTCAGTCGCTGACGTAGATCTGACTAACTGTTTTAGTCTCTGACGTAGATTTGACTGACTGTTTTATTCTCTGACGTAGATCAGACTGTTTTAGTTAGTCCCTAACGTAGATCTGACTGACTGTTTTAGTCCCTAACGTAGATCTGACTGACTGTTTTAGCCGCTGACGTAGATCTGATTGACTGTTTTAGTCTCTGACGTAGATCTGATTGATTGTTTTAGTCCCTAATATATACTGAACCAAACAGCTAACGCACCAGTAGACAATACCTTTAACGCATGAACTTATTATATGCCGACTGGTACCGTTGGAGACAGAGGATTTAAATTAACTTTTTAAATTTACAGTCGTTATTGACAAGATATTTGTCTCGTTCAGAATGAAATTTGTTTTGATTTATTGATTGTTATTATAGAGATATTAAAGGTTTGTTTACTGGTGCGTTAGCTGTTTGGTTCAGTATATATCTGACTGACTGTTTTAGTCTCTGACGTAGATCTGACTGACTGTTTTAGTCCTTAACGTAGATATGACTGACTGTGTTAGTCCTTAACGTAGATCTGACTGAATGTTTTAGTCTTTGACGTAGATCTGACTGACTGTGTTAGTCCGTAACGTAGATATGACTGACTGTGTTAGTCCTTAACGTAGATCTGACTGACTGTGTTAGTCCATAACCTAGATCTGACTGACTGTGTTACTCCTTAACGTAGATCTGACTTACTGTGTTAGTCCTTAACGTAGATGTGACTGACTGTGTTAGTCCTTACGTAGGTCTGACTGAATGTTTAAGTCTTTGACGTATATCTGACTGACTGTTTTAGTCCTTAACGTAGATCTGACTGACTGACTTAATCATTGACTAATCTGACAGATTCATGCGCTGAAAATGATTGCGTTGTTTCTTGTACGTAATAGCACGCGCCTTAGCCCCGCCTTTTGCACTCTATGACCGTCTGGGATTTCGTCTGTTTGCAGGTTTAGTTAACAGAACAGTCTAGTACCTGATCTGGTTTGTCTGGTTTTAGTTAATAACAGTTATATTGTTACCTCAAGGCCGTTTCAATAGAAATAAAACCAAGTTACGATATATATAGATGGTGATATATTTATACATACCTAAACTACTGTTCAAACAAACGTAAGAGGCTGGTACTGCTGATAAAACTGGACATACATTGCAAGCGTACCTAGATAGTTAGCATTTATGACTACTGGCAGGCTTGGAGAAAGGGATAATGTATCGCATATTCTCTCTGATCTGCTTGTTTCCTATTTTAAGCACCAGTCTGAGATTAACCACGTTGCAGCTGAATGGACGATGGACAGTTTCTAACAGAAATACGGGTAAGTTATGCGTCCTTGTCTTGCGTACCGGATAAGGCTATTCACGTTTTACATGGATGATGGAAAGTCTTATCTTTATGGGTAAAGATAAAAGTCACGCGCGCACCAGCATCCGGTATGCAGGAATACATGCAAAACGTTAGTAGCTGGCGGCGTCAACGCACAAATGTCTCTTGATATGAACGAAAAGTACTCTATCATCGGTATTCGGCTCAGATAGAGAATTCCAACCCTCGGTGTAATTGTTTTAATCGGAACATTGGCAGAGCCTCGATTCCGATAAAAACACTTATACCTCGAGTTGGAATTCCCTATCTTCACCGAATACCCATGAAGCTTTCCTAGATTTGTCAATTATGAAGACCTAAAAAATATGAATTAATCAAAAGTATAACTATTAAAAACCGTAACCAATAATTTGAAATACGAAAGGAATTTAAATCCACTAAGATCAGTATCATATTAACACATGGTCTTCGGCAACGAACATGATTCACATTTCGGCCTTTCAATAAATGGATCTACTTAAAAATTAACCGTTCCAGAAGCCATGGTAGATAAAGAAAACATAACGTATAACTGGTATATGAAGTATTTATTGGTTTAAACATATTATATCAAAGATAACGTACTACAAACATGTTACATACAATAATACATGGATTGGAACGAAAGAAAAATGCCTATAAAAATCCATAAAAACTAAATACTACATTTAATGTTTTATTTGGCTCAACACACATTCCAAGGATGTCCTTATCCTATTTCTCATCGGGGAATTATTGTGTTATATATTACTGCCAGCCGAACTTAAATAAATACTAACCCTAATATTTCCACATTTCAGATCTTTATGAAACGGTTTAATGATTAGAAACTTCTTTTCTTTAGAAAGGTCACATTCAGCTCAGTTTTCCGCGAATTGAAAACGATGAACACATTTCAGATCTGCCAGTCATCTACCACATACATAATGTCAAACATGGAGCATGGCCATGATTTCGTCACTAATTGACATGTACAAATGTGTATGAAAATCGCCTATACGTAAAATATGTAAAATATTTGCTAACCCAAACTTCGCGTAATTCTCGCATTTTTTTCATCGTACAATAGGCCGCTATAAAAGCGCGAGGTTTGCACGAAGTTTGATTTGCTTAGCTCGAGTTTTTTTCATTGTAGAATACGGCGAGAATGCGAGATTTATTTCGCATTCTCGCGATCTCGTCCAAATGAAAACGTGATAAAATCGCGAGGTTTGCACGAAGTTTGGCTTGCAAATCTCGCGTTTTTTTCAATGTAGAATAGGACGAGAATGCGAAATTTATTTTGCAATCTCGCAATCTCGCGAAATTGAAAACGCGAGATCGCGATGGCCCTAACAGGATTCCGTAATTATAATACTTAACCAAAGTCACTAGCTTAATCAAAATGTATAAGGTTAACCCCAGTATTAGATTGTAACGTGTATATCTGCCTGATAAAAGTAATTATATATGTGCACACTCAAGATAAGTTTTATCTACCGCATATATGGATAAACGTAGTTATTTCTGTGTTTCTGGCTTGGTAGTTGTTTGATCAATTTTGCCACATTACCTTAGTCAAGATGCATTCTTTAGAACGTGAAGTTGCGTAGCTATACAAACATTTAAACACTCTGGTTAGGATGGTTTTACATTTGAATGTTCTAGTTGTTTTAATTTGGCAATTTTTGATATTAACATATAAACCTCCCAGTCTGAGAAGGGTGAGCAGTTAGTATTGTGAATAATGATTTTACCTTGCATTTGATTATAACAAATGATAATTATGTTGTGTGATCGCTAGACACCATGAAATGTAGTGGCATGACACCCGGTTAGTTTTGGTCTGGTGTAAAATTATATAATTAATTAGTAGTATTTTCTTACACGTGATCAGCAGTTTTATTTTATGGATCTTATTTGTAGCACTTGGTAGCGTCTCTTTTGCTACCATTTAGTCACATATTGAGCTATACGTTTTTGATTTTTACAGTAACACATGGCCTGTTGCAGTACGACTCTATAGTTCTGGTGTGTGAAGGGTTAGATACCGTCTCTACGGATCGCATCAACAATCACACTGTGGGGACGTCCAACAATCAGTTTGTCCGATACATATTCAGCATCAAGGCTTCACTCGTGGTATATAAACGTTGAATCAAGTAGACCATCAGCCCGAGATCTCGTTATACTGATGTGTGTCAAATTAAATAAATTGAAGGTAACCGTGTAATGTCATATTGAGACAGCGACCTCAAAAGTAGAATAATTATTCACATTAGACATGACGCCACGAGTCTTTTAATTTACCAGCTATGCTGGGGAATATTTTTAAACTGATGCCCAAGTATGCAAGTTTCAATGACACATATTTCAATACATTTAAAATATAAACGTTCATAACAATCTGCTATATATACATATGATAAATACTAATAAATAGCAACTTCATACGATTGTTTATCTGTAAAGGTCATGGGAATATTTTTAAACACAATTTGAGCTCGTCTAAGAACAGTCTGAAGAATGGTTATTGAATTCCAGGCCAGGTCTAGAACTTAGGCGGGGCAGAAGTCTAATATAGTGCCAAGTGCCTTTGTTATGCGAACTATGTGGACTAAGCACACATTTTAAAAATGCCATACACTTTTGTTTCAAAAATATTGTGTGTAGGCCTATTTATTTCGATGGTGGCTTTCATGTGTTTTAGAATAAGTATATATCTTCGCAGGTAGGACTAAATGAAATTTGTGTCAATTTCACGTCTGCGGTAACCTATGCTAGACCGCAGGCACAAGCGTACCCATATTTAGTGTTGCCCGGGTTCATACGGCCAACACAGCACGGTAACAATAGTGTCAATATGTTAAGAAAGGAACAGTGTTCATTCTCGTGGGATTGGGGCCCGTCCTTTCCAACACAGTGCATTTGGTATGTTGTAAATACACAGAATGCCGAAATATGGCATGAGGAGATTTAAAATTAATTGAAGCTATTTAAAGAGTTACAATAGTGGTACAATAATGAGACATACATGAAATGGCCATGTGCTTATTTTCTGCAGGCTTCGTTTTCAATTCTCCCTGGGTTATCCCATTTCTGCTGTTGAAATGTATTTTCAGTATTCATTTAAGTTAAATATTAAAAACAATAACAAAAGGGACCCTTCCCACTCCATCGAAACGCCCTTTTGCCCGGGTTGAGCAGAACTCAATATTTAAAATGTCAACAGAACAAACATTTGAGTCATCCTGAAGATATTATGAACAAGTTTATTATCAAAATTCCATTAGGCAAATAGCCCATGAGGATATACATTTTGTTTTACAACACATGACTGACAGTCAAAATATACAATATTCACAACTAATTAATTTTACAAATGCACTATTTGTTATGATAACATCATATATATATATTTTTTTTAATAATAATTCCTTTCATTTGTGTGGAGAAGGCTTTTAGCCATTACAGTTGTACACAATATACAGGTCAGATTTGCTTAATTTAAAACATGTAGCTACTACCAACAGACAAGTTTGTGAATTAATTCAATTATTTGCAAACAAACATTCATTTCGTTTATTAAAAGATTTGTAAACAAAAATAGCCACGTTTCTAATTTCTTTTTGACATTCTGAGTTAAATAACAAAATAAGTTTCTGCATATTTGGCCTATCCCAATAATATTTTTTGATATATTGTTTTCTGAACTCCGAGTATATAGGACATTCTAACATAAAATGAAACTCGTCTTCTAGGATATTACAAAATTTACATTTTCTCTCATTTACCGGAATTCTATTAGGTTTATTCCAACGTCCTGCTTCTATTTCTAGTCTGTGCGAGGATACTCTTAATTTTGTCATGGTAATTCTAAATTTTGATACATTACAAATATTAAGATAAGGTTGAAACTTGAAAACACATATACAGTTATAAAAGCGTGCTCTACTTGAATCAGCTAGTCTACTATTCCAATTTTGGCTAAAGTTGTCATGTAATCTCTGTTTAACAACATACAGAAACAATTTAGGATTACCCACCGTTTGGGCTAACCACGCATCATTGAAACCCATAATGCCTAATATATCTCTAATTAAAGATGCCCAATTTTTTATGTTGGGTTGAGCATTTATATCATTTAACATCAAAACATATATTTGTTTTACATATTTATTTTCATTACTTTGTAATATCTTAACCCAGTATTTTATAATATTAAAATGACGATGACATAACATAGACTTTCTACCCAGTTCTCCATATATAAAATCGTTTTGTGTTGACTTCTTTACTCCCAATAACCTTTTACAAAATTGCATATGTACTCTTTCAATGGCATTCGCCTGTAGAAACCCCCAAACTTCAGATCCATAGTTCAAAATGGGTGTAATCAGCTTATCAAACAAATCTAATCTATGTTCAACCGATAACGCCGTAAATTTGTAAAGACATTTATTCATTTTAAAAATTGCTTTCAAAGCTTGGCCTGCAAGTGTTGCCTGAGCATCAGAAAAAGAGCCACCAGTTGTAAATACAATACCTAGATAACTAAAACTGTTTACTATATCTAATGCATTTTCTTTATAATAAAAGATTAGACCTCTCGGTAATGAACCACCTTTTTTGAATACCATTATCTTTGTTTTTGAACCATTAACAACAAGTTTCCATCTATCACAGTATTCTGAAAGTAAGTTTAAGCTATTTTGTAACTCTTCACTACTATTTGCAAAAATAACAATATCATCAGCATATAATATAAGAAATACTTTAAACATGTTAACATCAATACCTTCAATACCATTATTCATAAATGTTTCTTCAATAACATTCAAAAACATTGAGAATAAGAAAGGAGACAAACATTCCCCTTGTCTAACCCCTAGCATACAACTGTACTCTTCACTCAACAAATTACAATACTTAACTCTTGATTTCACAGATTGGTACATAGAATGAATAATATTAAACATTTTACCCCGAATTCCCAGTTTAATCATTTTAAACCATAGGTTTTCTCGAACTACATAATCAAAAGCTTTTGTAAAATCAACAAACGCACAATAAAGTTTTTTACCTGTATTTATAAAATGAGAGATTAATCCATGCAAGACAAACACATTATCCACTGTACCCATGATTGACCTAAAACCAGCTTGCGCTTCAATGTATACACCATAATTTTCAGCCCAGCTTGTGAGTCTGTTATTCAAAATTCTTGAAAACAATTTACCCAAAGTACTTAATAAGGTAATACCACGATAATTGTCTACATTGTTAATGCTTCCCTTTTTGTGTAAAGGTATAACATGACCCTCTGACCAGCTGTCAGGAAAATATCCTAATTCGAATATTTTATTGAACAATTCACGTAATACCGGAGATAAAATATGCTTACCATGTATAAAAAATTCATTTAAAAATAGGTCCGGTCCTCCTGATCGGTTTGACTTAAGTTGGTTTATTCCTTTAATAATTTCTTGTTCAGTAATCTCAATATTTAATTCATTAAATATAATGTTAAATTCATCATTTTCATATCTATCAATAAAATATAATACATCTTCATCAGGTGTAAAGAATTGACTCTCTGGGTTATTAACAGCTTTAAAATATTGCTCAAAAGCACTAATCTGAATGTTGGGTTGCTTTATTCCAGCACACCTTTTTAGCATATTCCAGTACATCTTAGCATTTCTATGTTTAGCCTGTATTAGTTTGTTTGTTTCAATTTTATCATACTCGTATCTACATTTACGTATAAGTGACTTGTATTTTGATCTAGCATTTACCATATCTACTCTGTTAAAATCGCTCTTGTCTAACCGATATTTATTCAGCATATATACAAAATTCGATTTACTATTAACGCATTCATCCGTATACCAAGGACTCTCTAACGTTGTATCTTTAGATGAATAGTTTTCAGAAGAAATAACCTTATTTTTAAATAAAGGCGAGACAACTTCATCAATAATGTTAGAAAATCCTTCAATACAAGTATTAACATCGTCACTATTTGAACATTCATTTACAGATTGATTAAACCTATACAACATTTGTGTGATATCAAGGGATGAAAGTTTCTCAACGTAATCATATCTCTTCTCGTTTTTCCATGCACACTTATACGTTACTCTCTTATCATTACAATTTATATTCTCACTTATGCTAACTGGTTTGTAAAATTCAAAAGAAAACGATAGAAGACAATGATCACTTAAACTATTGGGTTCAAGAACATTAAACGTCGATGCACTTTGGAAAATATGGTCGGTACTTATAACATAATCAACTAAACTACTTCCACGATTACCAACAAAGGTATTACTTCCAATACCTTTGTCATTCCCCACTCGCCCGTTCAAAATACGTAAACCAGTCTGTTTACATAAATCTAACAGACAATGCCCATTACCGTTTATTCTACCGTTATCCTGCGAAAATCGTTTAAGTTCATCATCACATGTGTACTCATCGGGTAATAACTGCATATGTATATCGCTATCATCAATAACGTAATCGGCCAATCCAGCAGTTCGGCTATTCATATCACCGCATAAAACAAAATTTAAACCTTTTTCATATTTTACATTTACAGATGTAATAAAATCAATAATTCTATCAAAAATATTCGTTTCAATCAACGCTTGTCTACTACTGCTCTCTGGAACGACATAACACAAGCATACAAATAAATCATTTTGCAAAGACAATTTGTTACCATCAATCTTAATGCATATAATATCATCATAGCTTTGAAAAATAAGAGATTCATCTGTCACATATTCGTTTCTGAGATACACAATTATGCATATGACGGTGAACATGGAAACTTTAGTGAGTTTTTGTCATACCCTTCCATGGCCAGCGGCGTATGGTCCCAGTTTATAACAAAATGCTTTGCCTTAAACGAAAACAACAATGGGCGAAATAAATAAAATGGAATTTAGTTGGGAGCAGAGGCTATGAAGCCTGCGTATCACAAGTAACATTAAAAAGACTAAATTAAAAAGCAGACAACATATCCTAAGGGTGATTAAACAATACTCAGAACATTTAAAGGCTGGAGTAGTGGTACCACCTATTCAAAAACAAATAATAGGAAAACAAAAGTATTTCAGAATGTACTATCGATATCTGTGTAGAAATATCGGGCTCAGCGATCTCCAAAGATCGGAATAAATAGCAGTTCTGAATAAACGCACGGGGAGACGTTTTACCGCCGCCACACTGCACAGGAAAATCGCTTTCAGTACCTTTATCAGACATCTAAGGTAGCAGCAATTAAATGATAAAACTAACTTAGTATCAGTCTTAGTTTCAGTTTACTAAACCTTAAATGCCACGTATGTTTTCGGCAACATATTGAATGTTATCCTGCTCTCGTCTGAAATCCTTTCCATATTTGGAATATTAGCCCCGCCCAACTCACACACTGGACAATATCTGATTATCGTGATGGACGTTTGTGAGCGTGAGTACGTGTCCATTATATTCATAAATCCTAATTTATACCGAGGTAACTGCATTGGCGTGTCTTATCATAGCTTCGGGCTTGCATCCGATAATTTATACAAACATAACTCTCTCTTGTAGGAAGGAGAAAATGTGATATCAGTTGATTTCCAGTCTGCAACAAAGTAAACCGAATCTGTCGGCAAGGCCCAAAATTATTCAATCCTGCCTCTGTGTGTGCCGCCGGAATATAAGGGTATGTGTGGCGCAAACTTGATCCGCAAGTCCCAGTGCTCATTTAGTTGGGATTGGGGACCCAGCTTTCCAACACAGGGAATTTGGTATATAATTCTGATAAAATATACAAACAAATAATGTACACGTTAGAGAAACATTATTGGTTGGACACATAAATACATTGTAAAACAAAGTTGTGTCATATTATTTTGTAATAGGGAATATTGGGCGTTAGGACGTGTTTGTATCCAGACTATTGATGTTAACGAATGAATGAATGGTGTTTTACGGCACGTCGACACATAAACAGGTCATATTGTGCGCAAAAACTAATGAAAGATGAAAAAATGAAGTATTAATTAAAAATTAATGTAAATATATAAATGAATGAATGGTGTATTACGGCACCTCCGTGTTAACAGAATAATTTTCAAAAAGTGAAAATTTGTTCTTATTACCCAAATCACCTTATGCCATATTTTGAGCATTTTTTGAAGACAAAAGTATACATGTGTACACAAATTAAAGTTGTATTCGGTCCTCTACACAATTGTCACTTCTACCCAGGAAAAGTTGGTGGTCTGTCTCCACCACAAAAAATAGACCGTGATATATCACCTTACATGTGTTGAGAACGACGCAAAACACCAAACAAACAAACAAACAAACGTAGTCTTAACATCAAAGGAAATTAACCTGATCTTAACATACCATGACATTAAATAGGTGTTAATGACTTAAAATAGTACATATATCAATGTAATTTAAAACCATGTTGCCACTTAGAAATACTGAGAAGTTTTGCTTATTTAAAGTGCTTGTATTTGGTTGGCTGAGTTCATTTGCATCTTCTCTGGAGGAAAAAAAGAAGTTACACAATATAAATGTTGTGTATTCTTATTAGATGTGTATAGCGTTAACGTAACTGCGATACCTTTTCAGGAAGGATATTTCTATACAAGGTTACAGTACAGCAGTGATGAGGTATACAAGGTTACAGTACAGCAGTGATGAGGGACTTTACAGCGGAAACCATCAAAAGTAAAGTTTGTTAAACTGTTAATCCGTTTAATGTCACATATCTACAATCAGTCGAGATACGTATGACACATTCTGAAATTGTTTGACATTGAATGAAATGTAAATTTAAGAAACCAAATAAAAAGATACATAGAACACGTATATATCTCAATGACCTTAAAGCCTTCAGGTAAACACCACTGTCAATATGATTGATTTGACTCTATTTTAGTTTTAATATATCAGAATGCAGTTCACTATTCTTAAATTTTACCAATTGTTTTACTTATGCATATCATGAAGTGATGCCTCCGTTTACGACATTTACACTTAGAACAGATTAAATTGTACATGTATTGTTGAAGTACATTTTAACCAATAGACCGAACATGTGGACGTTTAAAGCAACATGTCTGCGTCTGTGTGGTTGTTTTCATGCCAGTACGTCTCTCGAAAGATAGAATACTTTGTGAAATTATTTAAATTTAAATGTTTTGATATTTAAATATGTTAAATGTGATCTTTTCGCAAATATGTTTTGAAATTCTTTTGAAATGTGGCCTTCGAAAAGTAATATTTGTTACATCCTCAACCTTTGGACACTTTGCGTCAAAGATTGTCAAAGCTAACGACATCGTCAGTGCTACTACTTTCAGCATAGCTAAACATGTACCATTAATGGCATACAGAAAGCAATATCATGTACTTGACATACCAAAGCAACAAAAGTTCTATGTTTCAGATAAGGATGGTAGCTGGCAATTAGTTGTGGACGTTTTCACTGAAGTACAAACTGGTCATACACTACATGGAACTCTAGAAGTCAAACTAGATAACACATCTGTAGACCAGTCTATGTCAGTCATACTCACACCAAGCAACAGCAAAGTCAGTTTTAACATAACTATTCCAGCGGTAAGGAATTACATTTGTATACATAACAAAATTCCTAATTACTCACTTTTTTTTTTATCTTATTATAACTAATTTTCTTATTTTAAATATATTGTAGAATAGTTGTGTAATAAGTTGTTTTTTTATCCATAGTTTGTAAAACATTGATTTATTGTTTAAATTGTTACATCGTTTACCCTCCTTTATATGATACATGAAATGTGCTGATAAAACACATAACATGAACCAAAGTCCGCTTAAATATATAAACGTTTTAAATTGGTATGAAACATAAAATTTGACCCATTTATTGCAGATTCTCCGCCTATAATAAAATGAAACATGGATAGTCCTAAATTACCTCCCTTTTAATTGAATATCGTTTGAAATTCAAGTAACTTAAATTCAGCATTAACATTAAATATTTAAAAAAAATATTTTGCAAACGCATTTGTAGTGGTCATGCTAGTAACACATGATGTCAAAATAATTTTAGCGGGCATATTTGAGAATTAGGAGCATCGAAAGCTGCAATAATTGGAGGTACTTAACAAAATCCTATATACCCAGCTGTATACGTGTTATAACGTATTTCTAAGAAAACACATTGATTTGAAAGCTTTAACATATGTTCATGCAATCAGAGCCTCGTTATTTTGCAGTTTAACCGTTTCTCTAATCAAGCGCGAAATACAAAAAAGCTATGATGATATTATTGACATATTCTTAGGTGGGTACTTATAGTATATTTGTCATAAGCATTGATGACATTCACGTAATATTGTACTAATATTATAATAGCATTTTTACGTATTGGTTAGGGTTTGGTTTAGCTATGGGTTCTTATAGCAAACACAATGCATATGTTCACTAAATACAAAGTGATGGGAAAGACTCATTTCCACTTCATTTTATTATTTCATGTTTGAATACGTTATACGACGTGTAGATCTTTTAAAAACACACACGTGCTTTTATAAATCTTTCGCATGTATTGAAAGTTTATTGTTAGACATGCCTGCATATTTTATCATTTCATCTTTATTTTCAGAGATTTAAATACAATCATTATAAATTCTGTATGACTCTATGTGATAACTTTAATGTTTTATGTTGTGTTATAACAACGGTAAATATTTTTAAGGCTGATTAGCTATACCAATAGAGTCACATTCTTAAGATGAAGAAATGCCGTATATGATTCATTTTGATAGTCTCTACATGCATGTTTATTGTACTGTTAGCATAAAGTCTAAACAAATCAATCACATATAGCCCTAGTTAAGAAATATAAAAAGATCGGACCGGGAAAGTAGCATTCAAGGAGGTCAGTCAACCACAAAACACAGAAACGAACACGCAAACAAACAAACAAACAAGAAGGCAAAAGTAATAATAAATACAAACGACATCACAAATACAAAATGGTTGACAATACGGCTACCGCCTTACACTGACCGTTCCAAGGCGGTAGCCCTATTGTCAACCCTTTTGTGTTTGTGATGTCGTTTGCATTTATTATTGCTTTTGCCTTCTTGTTTGTCTGTTTGCGTGTTTGTTTCTGTGTTTTGTGGTTGACTGTCCTCCTTGAATGCTACTTTCTCTGTCCGATCTTTTTATATTTTTTTTTCTTGGAACGGTCAGTGTTAAGTATAGTATCTAACCATGACAGATCTCAGGCACAACTGCATTCATTCATTCTGACTTTCATGTGTATTTTTGTTGTTGCTAAATGTAACACAAACATAATTCAGGTTAGTCTTGTAATATATGATAGTCGATTCTTAAATCATAACATGTTTAATTAGTATGAATTATTTATACTCAGAATGTAAACATCCGTGAGTGGTGGCCCAACGGCTACGGAAACCAGACCCTATATGATATGCACGTTTTCTACCAAGATGCAGGGGGAGAGATGAACACCAAGAAGATCCGGATAGGGTTCAGGACAGTGGAACTAGTGCAGGACTACGTGTCAGTGAATAATTCTTTGGGTATTGTAATTATGTCTTGATCCACTAGGGTCAGTGGATTGAAAGTATCTACATAAATACATAAACGATAAGTGTACAGGAAAGCAGATCAAATAGCTCATACAACATCATTTGAAATAATTTCAAAATGATATTAAGTAATATCACTAAAGGTAAACGGAGATGAAGGAGTTTAGTGTTTTGTTATCAACAACGCATTATAAATGAATTTGTAGATATGGTTAAATAATCTGGAAAAGAGAATATTACAAAATCTTAATACGACATCAATTTTTAACAACTGTTTAATTTTTTTTTTTTCGAATAACATAATACGATACTAACTTTGCTTTTTTCAGGGAGAACATTGTACTTCCGGATAAATGGGCAGCCGGTGTTTTTCAAAGGATCAAACTGGATTCCTGCTGACAGTTTCCAAGAAAGGATCACTACTTGAAATCGGCCGCGGACGTGCACATGAACTCTATGCGAGTCTGGGGTGGTGGGGTATGCACATGATATATTTACACAATTAGAGAGTTATATGAAGTAATGGGTATAAACACATGCACGTGTAAGGACTGATGAAATTTCGTGGTCAGCTCTTTATAATGGCTATCAATAGGATTTCCAAACATATTTATGCAATATCTGAAAATGAACATTTAGACATTATTTAAAGTTTTTGTCGCTTTAGGTTTAAAAAAAAACGATAAGGCATGAGCATTGATTATAGATGATTTATAATTTACCCAGGCGGAGATTTTCCTTTATCAATACGGTAAGATAGTACAAGGTTTACTGCACCCAGGGACTCTGTTCTATACACCAGTGATATTTCCCACTGACATTTCCAAGGCGTTTCCCTATTGTCAATCATTTTGTGTTTAGGTGGCTTTGAAGTAGAATACCGCTTAAGCCGGTGCTAGAGGGCGTGAGCGATATTGCTTCTTACATTACTTCTCATGAACAGACTCAATGAAACGGAGTCTGCTGCTTTCTTCTCTTAATTGTGTTTGTTGCTCGCAAAGGATCACCTTTACCAGTATTTATTTACATCCATACTAGCGTTCGTTTAGTGCAGTGTGGCAGCTGTAAAACGTCTCGCCGTGCTACGAATCAGTAGTTTTGTTTTTACTGGTCGTTTGGGACCAACGAGCCCAATATAGGTGGCTTTGAAGCAGAATACCGCTTAGCCGGTGCTAGAGGTCGTGAGAGGTGTTGCTTCTTACATTATTTCTCATGAAAGACTCAATAAAACCGAGTCTGCTGCTTTATTCTCTTAATTGTGTTTCCAAAGGATCACCTTTATCAGTATTTATTGAATGTCTCACTGCTTAATTATGCCCCGCCACGAAAGTGGTGTGGGGATATAGTGTTACCCTTGTCCGTCCGGACGTTCGTCACATCCGTACGTCACGTCCGCGCGTCCGTACTTCCGTACGTCTCATTTTTACATTCAAGTTTTTTATTAAGTCAATTTCTCAGATACCAAAAGCCGTACAGTTTTCAAACTTCATACACACTTACATCTATATGGCAGCCATATGTTCCTACCCGAATCAGGTCGATATAAATGACCTTGACCTACTTTTTACACTTCGTTAATTTACATCAAAGTTTTTCATTCAAGTTTTTTACATCAAAGTTTTTTGTTAAGTCCATTTCTCCAACACCAGATGCCTTAAAGCTTTCAAACTTTACAAATATTGATAACTACATGACAGCGATATGTTCCAATGAAACGTGGGTCAATATGAATTACCTTGACTACCTTTGGCACTTTTTTAATTTACAATCTTACATTAAAGTTTTTTATTAACTCAGTTTCTCAGATACCAATCGCCATACAGTTTCCAAACTTCATACACACTTACAGCTGTATGACAGCAATATTTCCCTACCCAAATCAGGTCAATATAAAGGACTTTGACCTACATTTTACACTTTGTTAATTTACATCAAAGTTTTTCATTCAAGTTTTTTTACATCAATTTTTTTCGTTAAGTCCATTTCTCCAACACCAGATGCCTTAGAGCTTACACACTTTATAAATGTTGATAACTACATGACAGCGATATGTTCCAATGAAAAGTGGGTCAAGATAAATTACATTGACCTACCTTTGGCACTTTGTTAATTTACATTCAAGTTTTACATTCAAGTTACACTCAGTTTCTCAGATACTTAAAGCCATACAGTTTCCAAACTTCATACACACTTACATCTGTATGACAGCAATATGTTCCTACCCAAATCAGGTCAATATAAATGACATTGACCTACTTTTTACACTTTGTTAATTTACATTAAAGTGTTACATTCAAGTTTTTTATTATGTCCATTACGCTGATACCAGAAACAGTACAGCTTATAAACTTCATACACACTTACATCTATATGACATCAATATATTCCTACCCAATCAGGTCAATATAAATGACCTTGACCTACTTTTACATTAAAATGTTATATTGACATTTTTAGGATCTATTGGGATCACTCTTCGTCCGTCGTTCGTCGTCGTTAATTTTTGCTTCAAACGACTTCTTCTCAGAAACTGTTTGGCAATTTTAACCAAACTTCACACGGATGATCCTTAGATAAATGTTTTTTTAGATTTGTTAAAATTAGGTCAGCGCAATTTCCAAGATGGCCGCCACTGACATATATAATTGAAACCTTAATCAATCTTCTTCTCAAGAACCGCTTAACAGATTTCGACAGTTTTTCTTTTAAAATGATCGCCAATGCCTAGACTGTCAAGTTTATTCAAATGAAGTCCCTGGGGTAAAAAATGGCCGTTCCCCGGAGGTCTAAAGTTTGTATATTGATGTTTTTCATAGACTTATATAGGAAAAAACTTTAAAAGATCTTCTTTTCTGAAACCATACGGCACAGAGCTCTTATATATTACAAGTAGCATCAGCTAATGGTCGTCTACCAAGTTTGTTCAAAGGCGTCACAGTTTTACATAAGATTTTGTTTTTACATCTTCTTCTTTGAAACTACAAGAGCCAGAGGTTTAATATTTTGCATTTACTATAAGCTTATGGTCCTTTACCAAGTTTGATTAAAAGGTTACCCTGGGGTCACATTTGGCCCCGTCCCAGAGGTCACATGTTTTACATAGACTTGTACAGGGAAAAACTTTTAAAAAACTTTCTGCTCTGAAACTGCAAGAGCAGAGGTTTAATATATTTCATTTGTTATAGGCTTATGGTCCTCTACCAAGTTTATTCAAATGGTGAACCATAAATTTAGCCCCGTCCCGGGTGTCACAGTTTTACATAGATTTAATTAGTTAAAAAATTAAAAACAAATTCCCTGAAACTACAAGAGCCAGAGGTTTAATATTTTGCATTTACTATGAGCTAATGGTCCTTTACCAAGTTTATTCAAAGGTGACCCTGGGGTCACATTGGTCCTGCCCCAGGGGTCACATGTTTTACATAGACTTGTATAGGGAAACACTTAAAAAATCTTCTCTGAAACCACAAGGCACACAGCTCTCATATATTACATTTGGCCATGCCCTAGGGGTTACACTCTAGAACCTTCATTTTGTATTTCATTTTTACCAAACTTTGTCAGTGTCTTTATATCAATGTAGTTAGAAACACAACAGAGGCCACATTTCTTGAACAATCTTAACCAAACTTGCACAGATTGTATATGACCATAAGATTTCGAAGAAGTTCGATAATGGGCCAGTACTCAGGCGATCGATGTAGGGCCATCTTGGCTATCTTGTTTATTAAGTCAATTACAGTATTCAAACTTCGTACACATCTATATAGCACCATTATGTTCCTACCCAAATCAGGTCCATATAACTTGCCTTTTAACATGTTTAATATTCCACTTAACCTTTTGTTACTCCATTTTGTGAGCAACCGATAACCCTTTAGCGGGGCATTCGGGTCCTTGGACACATTTTCTAGTTTCATATATATTATGTTCAAAATGCGTCACAATCTATATCAGGATATTTGACTTATGTGAACGTCTCAGAAAGTAGTTTGCGATCACATGATAATTCGTCACATGAACATAGCTAAAATTTCAAAATGGCGAACAGAACATCAACATCGTGACCTTCTGATATGGATGACTGCTGATTGAGTGGTAAACAACTGGCATTTGCAGGAGATACAAGCTATGAGGTTTTGGAAAGTGCTGGTAAGCACACACACAACAATGTAACCCTATGGGAAACGCAATAATGGTGTCAATTCTGAATGTGTCATGCCAAAGTATAAACTTTATTCTACCGTAGTATAATTCTGAGCAAAACAAACAGTTTACCACTGAATTCTTCTAATTTGCTGAGACGTTGACAGAGGTTGTATGTGGATGCAAGTAACGACTGGTTTCATATGTGCTGCATTGGCGAATATTACATTTCATTTTTGACATTTGCATCTTCTATTCATGAAGCATTTATATGCAGCAGTTGATTAGATACATATTTATGCTTTATAGATTTACGAGTCTGACATGTTTTATGAGATCGCCGACGAGTTGGGAATTATGATTTGGCAGGATTTCATGTTTGCTTGTTCCATGTATCCAGAGGATGCAGCTTTCCTACAAACTGTTACCGAGGAGGCTACACACCAGGTATATTCCGTTCTAGTTTGGCAAAACATATATGAATTAATGAGTGGCCAAAAATGCACCTTCATCTAAAATATAACAGATGAAAAAAACAATAAGTTGAACTATTCCCGGTTTTATTTCAAGCGGAATAAAGGAACATATTTACGTATGTTGAACCGTAAATTTTACAGAAACGAATTCTTCACACGTGTGAGGAATTCGTGCGAATTCTTCACACTTTTGTTATAAATACGGCCGTAATTATCACTAATCGAAAATGTAATATATACGTTTGACTTTTTTTTTACTTTTTCGTACGAACGTGTTTTTCACAGCCAGCTGACAGGATACAGTTTATCGCTTATATCATACAATTGGTATGTTAACAGTCTAGCGGCCACATTTTTCAAGCGATTTTGACCAACCTTGGAAAAATAAATATATGACCAAAAGATCTCGGCCAAGTTCGATTATGGGCCAGATCGTACAAGTACGACCAGAGTTATGGCCCATGATATAGAAAAAATGCCATATTCTACCTTGTTAACACACTACAGTAGAGTCAATTATTGACCAATCTGAATCATATTAAGATAGAATGTTAATGTTTATAAAATGCAAGCCAAGTTCGAGTTTCGGTCATATCGGCTTAGTTACACCAGAGTTATTTCCCTTGATTTAGCAAGAAACTGTATTTGATCTTGTTAACACTCTAGAGGCTTTATTTCAAGACCAATCTTAATAATATTTGGACAGAATGTGTATGACTATAAGATCTCGGTGAAGATCGAGTATGGGCTAGAAACGCCAGAGTTGTTATTGCCCTCGAGCAAAAATGTAATATTGCATTTGGTCAAGTTAAACTTTTGCTTATATAGGATCATTAAAAGCAGAGTTATGCGCCCCTGATTAAGCAATGATTGTTCTATTGGTTTTCCGAGCAATAACTCATACAATACAGCACATGCAAGTATCAAATTTGGTATGTGGATACATATTGGGATGCTGAGATGTTGGGTGCCAAAACTGGGTCACTGTGATCTTGACCTTCAAGGTCAGAAATAGAAAAATCTAGTAAGGACTATAACCCATTGATTATACTACAGCACCTAGAGGTGTCAATCTTGGTACGTTGATTTATGTTAGGACGACAGAGTGCCACGTACCATTATTGGATCACTGTGACCTTGACTTTCAATGTTAATTTAGAAATAACTTGTAGGGCCTATAACTACTAAGGTACATACTGGTACCAAACTTGTTGAGCTTTTGAGTTCAGGTGAGCGATTTAGAGCCAACATGACCCTCTTGTTTTATTTTTTATTTTTTCCAACATTTGTGTCACGCCCGCTTGCGGTCAGCTTGACATAGTCGTCACAATGACAGTTCGGTGTATGTACCTTCAATGTCAAGGTCGCACTAAAGCAGGACCACCCATGTAGTATGGACACATTTGTAGGTACTGAACCTTTATGAAAGGGATTTACCTGTATTGATATTTTCATTTGTTTCTTTTACGGACAAACATGTAACCATTAAAATATGGTAAACGTCCAACTGATGTAAAGTATTTTTATCAATACATATCGTTAGGTCTGTCATGTCTGCTATCATAAAAAGAGACTATAGAAGCCCGATGTTTCGATAACGAAGCGAAAAGATGCGACGACGATGCGAGAAGGTGCGATGGCTGCACCTTCGCGCATCGACATTTCAAATTCGCGCAACGCCATCGCACCTTTGCGCTTCGCCATCGCACCTTCGGGCACCGCCATCGCATCTTCGTGCATCGTCATCACATCTTCTGGCACCGCCATCGCACCTTCGCGCATCACTATTGCAACTTCGCGCATCGCCATTGCACATTCGCGCAACGCCATCGCACCTTCACGCATCGCCATTGCACCATCACGCATCGTCATCGCAGCTTACGCTTGGAGCATCGGCCTAAGGCAATGCAAGAAAACACGATGATGGAGCACGAAGACGCACTGGGGAAGCGCGAAGAAACGATTCAAAATTTTAAAGTTATTCTGCGCTTCGCCGTCTCTTCCTAATGGATCGTATGAGAGAAAACCAAAAACGTACATCGTACAGCTGTACACAAGCCAGATTAATACATTGTTTGTTGCCGTTAAAACTGCACACCATTAATGGGAATTATATTCAATTCTATTCTATTCTATTCTATTCTATTCTATTCTATTCTGTTCTATTCTTTTCTGTTCTGTTCTGTTCTGTTCTGTTCTGTTCCATTCTCTGTTCTGTTCTGTTCTGTCGTGTTGTGTTGTGCTCCGCCTATTTTTCTAATAATGTTATATTTTCGCCGATCTGTATGTACATGTGACGTTTTCGTCTAAACAATCATTTATTGCATTTTGTTCGTGCTGTTTTAACATGTAAAAATACGTTTTTGCTCTACTAGGGGTAGAGATGCCAAACATAAATTTCACAAATTTGTGACATATTCGTGCGATTTTTGTGAAATATGTGTGAAGAATTCGTTTCTGTGAAATTTACGGTTCAACATACGTAATTATATTTGTTTTTTTTTTAAACTATTATTTAATTACCGTCTGTAAATCTCCATTAATATAACTCCACTTACATCCCTATATGGAATACATACAAAGTCATGTATATTCCTAGGTATGGATAATTGTTACACGTGACCTTCTAGGCATGTTAATATGCTAAGCAAAGAATAAAGTAATAATGTATATATGAATAAAATATAGACCAAATAATGATAAGATTTCGATATAATGAAGAACTAGACAATCATAAACAAAACTCAAAACTATATTAAAGAGCTCTATATACAACGATGTTTTGATTGGGTAGGCTCATGTTAGAATGGGACATTATAAGGCATGTATTTATGATAATGCATTTTGCACTTATTCTCGATTAAGTAGCATATACAAAAAACTTTAGAAAAAACAACATGAAATAGGAAGAACATGAAATGTTAATAATATTGCACATTCTTCTTTTTAAGAGACAAATACAAATGCCATATATTTAAAAAAAAATAATACGAGAAACATTGTATGAGCCATGCATGTCTGCTTCTGGACATACTTCTATTGGTTTAAACAGTGAACAATGACCCACATTTGCTACAGTGATGATTTTTATTTAAAAATTGCGTATTGTAATGCTTCAGGTGTGGACTTGAATATATTCAGGGGCTGGCGTGGCGCAGTCGGTAGCGCGGCGGATTTGTAACCGGAGGCCCCGGGTTCAATCCTCCGTGGTGTCACTGAGTTTCGTCGGCGTGTTCTTGGGCAAGCCACTTTCAAAAGCCTCGTCCGTCGGATGGGGACGTAAACCGGGCGGTCCTGTGTACCGGACTCCTATGTAGCCTTCCCCTCTCTCTGGGGCGGCTCTAAATAACCTATACTCTGTTGATGATCCGTTAAACAATATTCAATTAAATATATTCACCAACTTCTAAGTTCTTTAAATCCTAGCAGTTTATACACAATTTATTATAACGCCTTAATAGAGTTCAGTTTTTAAAACATGTGCTTGTTAAGTTTTTAGTATTTAAAGGGGATGTTGCACTATAATGGAAATGGTTTCATTTAAAATGGCTTTACAAACAGTGGGAAAGGCTGAAAAAATATAGGAGATATGACCTTTTGAAAATGTGCAAAACGACTCCAATGGAGGCAGCCATCTTTTGAATGATGACGTCATCGCGCCTTTTTCCATTAATGGAAAATAGGTAATAAATAGTGTTTAAAGCAAATAAATGTATTAAATTATAAATATAAATTACAATATTTATACTGTATAAATGTTGTTTTGCTCTTTTTACGATTTACATGTATTTGCAGTGATATTCTTTGTTTTAAATGATGTTTATCAATATTCAATAAATGGTAAACATATGGAAGAATCTTCCTCAAACGGGTTATCGATGAGTCGCCAGATTTTTACATGGAGCGTATAGGGGGAAATTTCATTATTGTTTAATATTAGAAATTCTATAAATATGATCGCTTAGGTGCAAACGGTTTCTTAAAATACAATTTATTATCTTTATTTTGATATTTGTTTCATATTTTTATGTTTAAATGATCTTGGTCTGTTTTCGAGTTTAAATACACCATCTAGTGTCCTTATATGTTCTATATAAAATTCTTAAAATATGTCGAACATGTGTTTTTTAATTGTAAATATATCGCATAATGATGAAACTGAAGCTATATCGCATAATGACGAAACTGAAGCCTTAGGTGCAAACGGTTCTAAATAGGTGAAACACTAACCTTTATTTTGATATAGTTATTTTTTAATGACACTAGTTATAGATGGTCTGTTTTACAAGCAAAGATAGCGATTTTTTTAAAATTATTAATTGTTGTTGTTTTTGTTGTTGTTTGCGATAATCACAGTAAGCAGACGACGCGGAGAAATATATATCATGAAGAGTTGTATGCATAAATGTTTAATTCATGCAAAAACCCATTACACATGTATTTCTCTGTCCAATGATGGTATTTCCATTTTAGGCAAAACAGGAGTCAGCACGAAACTTTTGCTATATCAAAAATGATTGTATTTTTATCTTTTAAACAGCTTTTTTTATAGAATTTCTCACTATTATAATGCCATTTCAATAAAAATACACTTAAAAAAACTATTCTCAGTTACAGCTTATTAAAAGCTTTTTATAATAACGTATTTCATGTAAATATTAAACTGATTTTTTAGGCCTCTATCTTATACATAGAACATATAACGCATGCATATTTAACACAAAGAAATACCTTCGCAATTCTCGAAACTGAACAGTGAGTGCATTCAGCATACCTATATGTTTTACACGATTGTGACGTCACGGGAAGTATAAAAATAAATTTTTTTTTTCAAATTAAACACCCAGCAGCTATTTTTGCCACTGACCGTTTCAATGCGGTAGCCCTATTGTCAAACCCTTTGAATGAATACTCATGTAAGATCCTCTATTTAATCTAAATTCTAATAAAAATGTGTATGTATTTTAAGTTTTATAGTACTTTCGGCTTATAAACCAAGGGAGAACCCCAAACCCCAGGGCTGGCCATAACGGCTGTTCTAGTTTGGGTGCGTGGTTTGTGTTGTATTGACTGTATCTGAGAATCTCAGAAGTATGTCTCATCCGAAAGTCTGGTAAGGTGGGAAATGCTTTTCAGATATTTGGATAATTTGGATACGGTCCTGGACTTAGATAGAACACGCGATCCCTGGGTTACTTATCCGTAAAGCTAACAATAACACCACGGAGCCACATATCTAAACAATACGTGTTTACAGTCTGGTTATCAAAGCACTGCTAAACGTCTCACAACACAGTTAATTTTACATAGCTCTGCATATGTAGTAGAACCCCTCTGGACACTGTAGAAGTTAATTTTCTTAAAAATAATTTCTTTGCGAAACTTGATGTCTGTTGCGCGAAATATCCAGCGAAAAACACGCGAATGACCAATTTGCTTTTTTTTAATATCAATAGTATGAAGAGACCCTCTTGAATTTGTCCATTTCACTGACATTTTCAAATGTATCACTACCCAGTATTAGATTCTCAGATCTGGGCTCAGAAACATTCAGGCATATCCTAACCTGTATGAAATCATGAACTTGTCCCATTCGTGTCACCTGCAACAAAAAAAGAGAAAATATTTGCACATTTTAAGAAATAAACAAGAACCGAATAACACAGAACTTTTTTTTCAGCTCCAGAAAGTTCCAACCGTGACTGGCAAGGGACATAACTGTTTAGTGAGACCTTGAAGGAAAAAGAATTCTGCGACATGCGACGAAAATCTCTTCTGAAGAAACTTACGTTAAAGCCCTCCATGAAATGGCCTCATTTGACCACATCGGGCGACTATTTGTGAAAATATAGCATAAAGTATGACAACGTCTGGATTCGACAAATTGAGATCTAGGCAATTTGAAAATGTATAGGATTGCATAGAGACGACAAAGGTGTATCTTTAATAACTCATTCTTTAGTAAAATAAGTATCAGTATTGTTATTTCTATATTGAGCGTTATGTTTTCTTTACCTAAAATTGTTTCATATTTAAATTATAATGTGTGTAAGTCATGTCAAGTTCAGTCAAGTCAAGTTATATGGTGTGTCAAGTAATAAGGATGTTATGGCGAGTCAAGTCATAAACAAGTTGTGCAGACTTTCAGCAGGTGATTCAGTCAAGTTTAGTCAAGTCAGGTCAGGTCTAGTAAATTATAGTCTAGTTGAGTCAAACAATAGTCAAGTCAAGCCAAGTCAACACCAAAGTGAAAATATATCCATATATAATTTACTAAGTATATTGATCCGAAATTAACTAAATTCAATACAATAGTTTCACACATTCATGTAAAGTTCGATTAAAGTCTAAGTCAAGTTCAAGTCAAGTTCAAGTCAAGTATAGTCAATATTAAGTTAAGTCAAGTTTTGGTGAGTCAAATCATAAACAAGTTATATAGGGTGTGTAGTTGAGTCAGTCAAATCAAGTCTAGTCAAGTCAACACTGAGAATTTATATTTTAATAAAATATATTCATCTGAAATTAACTAAATTCAGTACAATAGTTTCATATATTCTTGACAACTGTCTGCGACAAAATTACAAAACAAAGCGTTTTTACAAAATGTCAAGAAACGATGAGAGAAGACAAGCGTACTCGACCAAAGTTTTTGAAAAATAAATTATTTCACGTAAAGTTATAAATTTTACATGAGGTTGTATGCATCCGACATTCTTCTCAAGTGACAAATAAGTTATTTTACGTAAGCTTTTTTATGCAAGGCAGTATGCAACCGACATAGATTTATTTAACGAGTGACATATAAATTATTTTACTTAAGGTTATTTTACGCAAGGTTGTATACTGTGCTGACTGTGCTATGTGACCGACATTCTTGACCATCGACAAATTTACATTATTTTACGTAATGTTATTTCGTGTAAGGTTGTATAAAGTTGAAAGCGACCGAGTTTCTAGACAAGTTCCACACAAGATATTTTACGCAACGCAAGGTTTTTTAACGTCAGACTGTTTGCGACTGAAATTCTTGACAAGTGACGAATGAATTATTTTTACGTATTAGGATACTTTACGTGAGGCTGTATGCAACTGACATTCTTGACAAAGTGACAAATAAATTACTTAACGTAAGGTTACTTTATGTGAGGCTGTATGCGACCGACATTCTTGACGAGTGAAAAAAAAATAGATTTAATTACAATTAGTTCAATGCTGTACATTTGAAGTGGGTGGGGTATGATTCTAATGTGATACATTACTTGATTACAGCAACAGTACTTATAATTACCTCAAGCATGCAGTCTAGATACTGTCCAAGTCCCATGTATATATTCGGTGTGGTGCGGAGACATCTGTTTCTCTCACAGTTTGTTGGATGTGGTTCCAAGCTCAGCTGGTCATATCTCGGACACAAACTATTATTACAAGGCAGCTCACATGAAGGTTCCGAAGCAAACCCGAGACACTCTTTACATTAACATATGTTGCCGTGTGTGCGGAAACGTTCAAATGAGTGTGTTGTTCTGAGTTGAATGGATTGTCTCCCATATTGAGAGTAACCACACTTCTTATGCATAACTCCATCCAAGGTGCTTTTGTTGTACAGCATACAGTCTGAATGTCTTACACCATAGTCAATTTTACACTGTAAAATCATTAAATACTTGTTAAAATCCACACTTGATGCCATTTTACAATCCTCAAACTCACTTGTTTCCATTTTGAAGGCTGTTTTTTTCGGAAAACACAAATCTGCATCAATCAGCTGCTATTTAAGTAAGCGTCTGCTGAACTGGATGAGGTTTGGTTAAACGTCTCACAACACAGTTAATTTTACATAGCTCTGCATATGTAGTAGGCCCCTCTGGACCACTGTAGAAGTTAATGAATTTTCTTAAAAATATTTTCTTTGCGAAACTTGATGTCTGTTGCGCGAAATATCCAGCAAAAAACAAGGGGTTGACCAATTTACTTTTTTTTCAATATCAATAGTTTGAAGAGACCCTCTTGAATTTGTCCATTTCACTGACATTTTCAAATGTATCACTACCCAGTATTAGATTCTCAGATCTGGGCTCAGAAACATTCAGGCATATCCTACCCTGTATGAAATCATGAACTTGTCCCATTCGTGTCTGCAACAAAAAAAGAGAAAATATTTGCACATTTTAAGAAATAAACAAGAACCGAATAACACATATCTTTTTTTTTAAGCTCCAGAAAGTTCCTACCGTGACTGGCAAGGGAAATAACTGTTTAGTGAGACCTATACTTGGAAGTTGGTTGTGCTGTTTAAATGATGTTGTTGTTATACAGGAAATATGGAGATGATGGCTGAGGCCATACAATACATAAAGTTACCAAACAGTCCCGATAGAAAGCAGAAGTTTAAGGACCTGATATATGCCACTCAGGTAGATAAATTTTAATTTAATTTTTACTACAACTGGGCCACGTTTTATTAAACATCTTACGATAAATTTTAAAACTGTTAACATTTTCGCACCTAAGCATTCAATGTAGACAATTATGTGTGCATTATGTGCAGAAATATCAAATGTATAGGAAAATGAAATGAAATCGCGATCATTTGTGAATAGTTAATCAAAGTAAAGAATTTAAGAAATTAACTTATGACCAAAATTGTCGTAAGTCGTTTCATAAATCCGGGACCTGCTTATTAAAGTACATATTAATTAAATACTTGTGCAGCTTATTTTGCTTTTTTTAAACGCATTTTAAACGCACAATCTACGGTATAAATGATGCGTTTAATTGATTTCATTCAACCGCTAAATAAAAATCGATCCTGCATACAAATATAGAAGTCTAATGATAAAGCAATGGCGGCATAATAAAGCATTAAGATAGGAGGTTTTCACTGTTTTCGTGTAACTTAAGTGATTCATATATGTGTCATGTATTAAAATCAGATCCGCACCTCAACTTTCAAAAAGTGGGTTCTTCTGTCATACTATATCACATGAAGGTAAGGTTAGTGTCAGTTATTTAACTATGGAATACATGGTGATAATGTTATAAAACTGTATTCAGCTAAATATCTTAACAAGACCGTGATCCGTGTTCCTACCCTAAGGTCAAGGTCTTACTATGTTATACTATATGCAGGTATAGGAAATGTTCGTGTTCTTTTAACTTAACGGATGAACTAGTTACATGCAGATTTTGTTGAGATATAGTCATTAGTTCTAGCTTGATTATAAAAGGTCATTAGTCAGATATCAGTCATGAGATGTCCACTTGAACAGGGGGCAATGATTGAGTTATAAGTACATAAGGGACGCCCTGCCGTCGCTTGGACATGGGTGTAACTGTAATAAGCAACGAAACAATTATTGAGTTATATTAAAAGTACATTAGGGACGCCCTACCGTGTCTGCTAAAACTATCAAACTACGAGTCACTTCAATTAGATATATTTTTTAGCTACTAATGACCTACGTATGCTTACGAAACTCACCGTTTTACCGATATCTTTTGAACAAAGGAGAACTTGAGAAACCATCATAGCCTGGGATATCTTGTGACACAGAGGATGTATAAGCACCGGACCAGGAGCCAAGCTAATTATGCTGTTTACTCCAAAAAGCTGAAACTTGTTTTGCTTAGGTTTGAGCCAAGTTTGAGGGCAAAGTCCATTACACAAAGTACACGTGATTGGACAAAATCTGGGACAGTATCCTGCTATATAAATGTGGCCCCAGCCTGTCAAAAGGGAGACTCGAGAAAACATTCATCTGATACACTTGTCTATGTATGCTTATGGATAAACTGAAATAATAATCGCAAATAAAGTTTACTCCAGACTATTTGGACGTTTTAGTCCTTTGCTATAGTACATTATGAAGATTTTTAAAGGTCCTTAAATTTATCTTTATAAAAAGGGACCCCATTACCCATATTTAAACAAAATTGATAGTCTAGAAAACATGTAGAGGAAAGATGTCAAAGATGTCCAATCGTTCTGGAGAGGGTAGTGCTTATTCGCTCGTAGATTATCTTTCTGTTTTCTAATACTGCACTGCGCTGATGATATAGGATATACTTATACCCATGTTTATTCAAGTGTTTCACTCTGAATAATATACAGTTGGTTTCTTTAATTTTGATAAAATAATATTATAAATATTAATCATTGGTATTGCTTAAAGTCATGGGTTCTCTCTCAGATTGAACAGGTTATTGTCACGTGTTCTCTCTCAGATTGACCTCACCATTGTCACATGTTCTCTCAAAACAACCAGTTTATTGGCACATGTTCTCTCAGATTAACCACGCTATTGGCCTGTGTTCTCTCTCTAAGATTAACCACGCAAATGTCAGTGTTCTCTTTTCGATTGACCTATTGCCACACTTTCTCTCAAATTAACCACTTCCATGTGTTCTCTCAGATAAACCAAGCTATTGGTATGCGTACAGAAACAGAACATTATCGTCGATAGCAGAACCGACTGGATAGCCAAGGTCAAGGAAACACAATGGGTGCCCTATATTGGATGTTAGCAGATATATGGCAGGCATCAACATGGGCATCTTTAGGTATACTTTTGCTTGAACGACGACCATTTCAAAATAATTTGTTAAATGCATATGTTAAAGGCAATGATCTTGATATTAAATAAATATATAAGCGCTTTTTTCTCCAAGAAGCCTATTTTCCAGAGACGTTTGAATTACGTTAATAAAATACATGCTATATCAGTTAGCCGTTATCAGCAGCTATTGAAAATTCATAAGTTGCTACTATACCCGCATTTTTATTTAACACTTTTGTTTAATAGACATTTCTTTAAAAGGGGCATTTATTTCCTCAAATAGCGTGCGTTTATTTTCTGCATAACTGTACATTTATTAAGAGTGCATTAACCGACGTATGGCTTAACATTACATTTCAAAGCAAATTATTTTCCCCAATGTTACAGAGTATGGAGGAAAATGGAAGATGCTGCACTATTACGCTCAGCATTTTTTTGCCCCAACCCTTATTTCGCCATACCTGAATGGAAACGACCTGGATGTGTATATTGTCGTCGATGAACTATCTGTGACTGAAGTAAGATACGGCATTCACCACACCGCAAAGTTCCATCCTAGTTCCAACCCACGACCGTTCAGCATTTTTGACACAAGCACGTGGGGTCACCAAGCCAGGATTGACAATATTGCAACTAATATGATTATGGATGATATTCTTTCGCTAGCTGACGATTTCAGCGGTAATCTGTACATAGAGATGCATTCTTGGGACACGATGAAGCCACTACATACTTGGCAATACCATTTCAGGTAACCATGGCCACTATACAGTAGCAATTGATCCTTTTTTTGAGTAGTTTAGATAACTTCCGCACACATTTTTGAAACAAAGCTCTGAGCATAATATTTATAGAGATCGCTCACATGCCAAATTATCGGAACCAATCAGATTGCAGATCGTGGCATTTGTTATATACTATTTAGTATCGCAACAATCCAACTGCGCCTTTTGTGCAGTCGGTTAGAGCGTCTTCTACTATGTGTCTACTGAACCGAAGGTTCGATGATCGAGCCTTATATAAGGTAACATTTTTTAAACCATACAATGTTAAGATATTTCAAAAAATCTGATTGGTTCCGACAATACGGCATTTGAGTACTTTGTATATGTCGAAATGTCCTCAGTGTTTCATCATATATATGTTGACAGTGTTCCTACGTTAATAGTTTTGACATGTGGCGAATGTATTTCAGCATTTACACTTGCCACACAGGTTGTGTACAAATCAAATGGAGTTAAACTAACCGGCGGTAAGTATTGCCTACCGTTCCAGGTCGGTAACCTTGATTTCATCCTCTATACGTTGCGATTTCTTCTCATTATTGGTTGACCTCTAATTTGCTTATTTCATTTGGTTTGCGGTACAGTGCGGACCTACAGTGTCATTGCAATTTGGGTGCTGTGGTTTCTATGGAACCATTTGTCTCATGTTTGGCTTTATTACACTCCGCTGCAATTGTTTTGATAATACTATTACTAATATAACTATACAATTGTACTGATAACCTAAGCTTTGATTTCAGATCACCTCTACCGCCCAGTCTGTGTTCCGCCAAAATGTGGACCAAATGGTTCTCGACTCCGGATGTGTAAGACGTCAGACTTGCTTCCTGTACTTTCACTTTGGGGACAAAGATAATGGACCAACATCATGGTTTACACTGTCACAGTTTAATAACGCACAAGGTCTGCAAAACGCTCTTATCGAGGTTGGTAACGGTAACTTATTATTCGCAGGTCGGGAGACCAGGCGAATATTTGGGATTATGTATGACACGTGGCCGAATATGATAATTACATTATGACTGAAACTGTTAGTGGATTGTTGCAATTTTTCTAAACTGTTTTTGTATAGCGTGTTTACCCAAAACTACGGTATTCCATATAAATGTTTATTGTACGGCGTTTTATAACAGTAATATCTTGGATCTCTCTGCCTTGTATATCAGCATTTTGATAAAGAAAAATAAAAAGATCGGACAGGGAAAGTAGCATTCAAGGAGGACAGTCAACCACAAAACACAGAAACAAACATGGAAACAGACAAACAAGAAGGCAAACGTAAACATATAAGTAAACGACACCACAAACACAAAAGGGCTGACAATAGGGCTACAGCCTTAGAACGGTCAGTGGCAAAGTAGGCCACTGGGGGTTTAAACCGGTTCTAGGGTGCACCAAACCTCACACTTACCCTACTTCATCCCATTAAAACAGGACAGTGTAAATAAAGAAATCCCCGCCATGATCTAATCTCTAACCCTGGAACCAGCGACTCCTTCTATTTTCAGAACACATCAGTTATCTTCCACTGACTAATAGAATGAATGAATGACAGCTCATCTTACTGAGAACTTATGAAAAGCCTTTTATCATTGCAGGTAACTGACGTTCAAACAACAGCCACAACTTACAAATTCAATGTCAACATAGCAACCAATTCAACAGCTCCTTTTGTTTGGCTTGAGGCATATGGCGCCAAAGGTCGTTTCTCTGACAACGGATTCCTGCTTGTTCAACTTAAAAAATATCTGACATTTCATGCATGGGAAGCAGTTGATGCTGATACGTTAAAGAAGTCTTTGACTGTTAAATCATTGATGGATATGTATCATTAGACCGTTTAAGATGGATGAACGCTTATACACAAATTTCCATTGGCAATTAGTTATATGTTATCATTGAAAGCACTATACATAGCAACATATCGAGGTGTCCTAGTGAATATAAGTTTATACATTGATCATGTTAAGCAAATGACAAACACGTTTGTTTAAGTATTCCATCTTAATTTCAGATAAATTAAACACGAGTCTTATGTCATTCTGTTTGTTTCAGAGTAAAGTATAAAACATGTTTCAAGTTAGTGTTTCCTTCATATCAATTTTTGCAAGTCAATTATAAATACTAACATATATAAGCACTAACATAACAATAACACCTGGCAAATTGTACTGTAATATTCAGAGATCCTTAACGTGTACATAAAATAGCCAGATATCAATACAGTTACAAAATAAGAAATATATACAGAGTTTTAATCAACGGTAACACACTACGGTAGAAAACAAGTTGTGTATGTAATCATTTAAACGACGTTTTCGACACGGGAGACAATATCGTGTTTCAGGTTACATATTCTAAACAAATAGAACAACATGCAACAACCTTAATCCCCCGTCAAAAACAACAATCGAAATACCGATCATAAAAAAAAACAAGAATAAAACTGCTGGAATTATTGATTGAATGAAATATAACCCAAAACCTAGTACTAGTTCCTGCTGCCATACACAACTGAACATGTAAATCTCTCAATGCGAGTCTTTAAAAGGTATAGGCCTAATATAGTTGAATATATTCTCTTATGTGGACTACTGCACTTACACAAGAATCGCGCATATTCATTTGTTTGCTTCTATGTATTTAAAAGTTAAATAAAAACGTATATAGGGTTATCTATATCGATGAATATGAACAGACAAGAACAGTACTTTATTTGACTTATATTTTCACTATTTAACATGTACTGCACCAGATTTAAAACAATCGACATGATTTAAATAAATTCACAGTATCGTTCTACAATATCAATCCAGCATATACTCGGTACTGATGACCTTATTTTCAGGTTTTAATCTTATCCAATAAACCACTGTCATGAAGGTATCACAAACCAAAACCAGACAGGTTTCACTAGCTCAACTAACCACATCCAGCCATGCACCATTAACAACAATCAGACAGGTCCAACTTACCACAGCAAGACAGGTCAAACTAACCACAACCAGACAAGTCCCACTTACCACATACAGACAGTTACCACTAACCACAACCAGACAGTCACAACTAAATACAACAAGACTGGCCTCCCTAACCCCAATCAGACATGTTAATTTAACCACAACCATACAGTCCCAACAAACTACAACCAGACATGTTGCACTAACCACAACTACAACGGTTTCACTAACCACCACCAGACAAGTCGAATAATCACAATGAAACAGGTCCCAATAACCAAAACCAAACAGGCACCACTAGCCACAAACACATTCCACTAACCACAACCAGAAAGGTCACACTAAACACAGACAAGTCCCACTTAATAAAACCAGACTGGTCACACTTATGACAATCAAATATGCCCAAATACACCATCAGACTATTCTCAGCAAAAGCAGAAAGACAGGTTCCATTAACCTCAACAAGTCACAATAGGGCTACACTAACCACAAGCAAACATGCCCTAATAATCTTAACCAGACACGTCCCACTAACCACACCCACAAAATCTCCCTAAACACAAATTATAAAATAAAATCTTATCAACCACACTCAGACAGGTCCAAATAACCACTAACAGAAAAATCCCAGATGGTCCCACTTACCATAACCCTGCAGGAACACTAACAACAACTAGACAGGTCCCGCTAATTACAAACCAGAGAGGCTCAACTTATTACAATCAAACATGCCCAAATAATAACAGACAGTCAGGTACCATCAACCACAACCAAACTTGCCCCACTTATTACAACCAAACATGTCCAAGTAACTATAGACAGTCAAGTACCATCAACCACAACCAAACATGTCCCAAATATAACAACCGAGCATGCTCAAGTAACCATAGACAGTCAGGTACCATCAACCACAACCAAACAGGCCCCACGTATTACAACCAAACATGTCCAAGTAACCACAGACAGTCAGGAACCATCAACCACAACCAAACAGGTTCCACGTATTACAACCAAACATGTCCAAGTAACCACAGACAGTCAGGAATCACCAACCACAACCAATCAGGTCCCACGTATTACAACCAGACATGCCCAAGTAACCACAGACAGTCAGGTACCATCAACCACAACCAAACAGGTCCCACGTATTACAACCAAACATGTCCAATTAACCACAGACAGACAGGTACCATCAACCACAACCAAACAGGTCCCACGTACTACAACCAAACATGTCCAAGTAACCACAGACAGTAAGGTACCATCAACCACAACCAAACAGGTCCCCACTAACCACAAACAGGCATGTACCATCAACCACAAACAGGCATGTACCATCAACCTTTGCCAAACCGGTCCCACTATCTACAACCAGACAGGTCCTACAACTTTACATGTCCCACTAACCACAACCAGAAATGCCCCACTACCGACCCCACTACCGACAAACAGACAAGTTCCCACTAACCACAGTCAGACAGGTATCATCAACCACAACCAGACAGGTATCATCAACCACAACCAGACATGTTCCACTGTCTACACCCAAACAGGTTCCGTTTACCACAACCATACAGGTCCCAATAACCACAACCAGGATTGTCTCACTAGCATTTCCCGATTGATACGGTTTGCTAGTTTCCCACCCGATCATACTAGGTTTTATATGGAAAATTAAGTATTGTATTGTTCTGAAATTGATTTAAAATACTTGTCAATATAACCATAGATCTCTTTTTGCTAAATAAACAAGTAAAGTTATGTCAATACGATTTCAATTAAGATAATAAAAGAAATTAAGAGCTAAGGCACGTGCCAATAATAATGTGGAATAAAACGCTAGTTTCATAAATAAATATCGTCATAGCTAGAGGGACAATATTCTGAAAAGGATGGATTAAGAAGTGAAAGGTATTTCAGACTATGGCTTTAGAATGAACTGTCAGAATACTTCGGATATTTCAATTTCAATTTTTAATAACATCTACTGCCTTCATTTTGATAATTGGAATAACTGCAGTATAATAACGTCAATATTGTATATATATCTTAGAAGGTCAGAAACGTTCTCAGATAAGAAAAAAAGTTTATTATTTATATTTAAAAACATATATATTCTGGAGAGGATACAGTACACTGCCAGTTAAATAAAAGGAGTGTTTCATCTCAACGCATATTACACATCTCAGCTTCATAGTTACAACTCTGGAAGTTTACGAATGTTATCTCGCATTTTGATTCGAAATGATTTCGTAGACAAGAAATTGAAATGTTACACCTATTACATCGGGAAAGTGTTTCAGTGGTTTTTATTCACAGCTGACTTAGTAGATATATACGTGTAGATCACACTGTATAATTTATGAACACCTTGTGCATAGTTTATAAATAACATTTACCTAAAAAAACAAACATCCTCAAATCGGGACGTAATCTATAATAATATAATCAAGGTTAATTCAATAATCAATTGGCAAGAAAATAAGCGAAACAGTCCGAGAATTAATAAATTATAGGTGACCATAACCTTTTTGAATCAATATTAAATAAAATAAATATTGTTTAACCTAAATTAACTTAAAACGTCGTCATATATCTACATTTGAATATACATTTGCTAAAACAATGCCAAACACTGTGCAACAAAAGGTAATTAATTGGAAGCGCTTACTTCCATGCACTTTGGCTATGTCCATATTTATCGGCATTTCAGTAGAAACATCGTCACCACACAATGGAACTTTGTTGCACGATCACTTATTCCGGAACTTCAACCCACATGTACGACCAATTATTGACTACGGTAATAGTTTAGACGTACATATCTCAGCAGATCTTTTGAAAATTATTCACGAAATTAAACAAACATTTATAGCAACGGTGAATCTTGAACTTAAATGGAAGGATGAAACACTGGTTTGGAACAGTAGTGATTTCGGAGATATCGATTCCGTCGTTATACGATATCAAGATTTTAACGTTTGGTTCCCAGACATTATGAATATAAATGCAGCAGGACATCCCGGCGAACTTGGACAAAAAGATGCATATTTCAGACTAGAGTCTAATGGGTATATAGCACTATGGACACAAATTAACTTAGAGGCGCATTGTGAAATTCGTACCAAACGATACCCATTTGATGTACACACATGCTGTTTTCGATTTACTAATGCTATGCATCCTGACAAGGAAGTTCTACTTAAACCAACTGACAATGTAACTGGCATGAACTACTACACAGATATTGCAGAATGGAAAATCATTGATAATTTCGTGTCCACCTACGTTTCCCATGAGGATGATATGGAAAATTACACGAATGTCGAGTACAACCTGAAATTAAAACGGAGTTGTTTATCGTGTGTGTTGAACAACATTTTACCGGTGGTTATATTAGCAATGCTAAACCTTCTTTCATGTTTTGTTCCGACAGAATGTGGTGAAAAGACGGCGTTTCCCATTTCTATATTTTTGACGCTGGCAGTTTTTCTTACAGTGATTACAATGTATCTGCCTGAATCTGTGGACGGATTATCGTACCTGAGTTTATATGTGAGTTTTCAGCTTGCTATCAGCGCCATCACACTGGTTTGTACTGTGATTACGATCAGGCTGCATTATAAAACTACTCCGATTCCGAGACTTGCTAGGTGTCTGGTTCGAGCATTCAACTGTTCTAAAGTTAATGACGAGCGTCGAAGGATAAGTGCTACAAGAGACGAGGAAGCAAATGCTAACCAAAAGTGTGTACTGACTGTTTACAAGTTAAGAAACGCAATGTTTGATGAAGAACTCCAGAGCAGTTCTGTACAAGACGACAATCACGCTAATGTAACAATTATAAATTCCCAAAATATTATGTGGAGCCAAGTGTCAGAAGCGTTTGACTTGCTCGTATTTTCCGTTTTGTTTTGCGCTCAAATCATTGCAACATCCATTATTATGGAATTAGTCTCTCAACTGAATTAATATTCAGCAATGACGTATATATGATATGGAGTTTATTATATCACCTAAACGAAGCCTAAGTATGTTATTATGTTTTGATTTGTTTTCTAGTGCATATTCCTCCAGTTAAGAACAAGCGGGCCGCTTCTATTGTAATAAAGCTATAAAAATTAAGATTTTCAATACACAATTCTGGAGATGTCCTTCCTCACTTATGCAATAAGTGACATGTTTCGTCTTTAAGTACTTTTCCGCACTATATACAAAGAAGGATAAACATATCGGACAGGGAAAGCAGCATTCAAGGACGACAGTCAACCACAAAACACAAAAATAAACACGCAAACAGACAAACGAAAAGGCAAAAGTAATAAAAAATGCAAACGACATCACAACTACAAAAAGGGATATATATGTAAATTGGGGTTTCTGTTGTAATTTTTTTTTTACCTCGAATTGCAGCAGAACGACCCCAAAATAAACACATATATAATAAATCACCATGAAATGGTGATTTTACTTGATTTATTAAAACTTTTTTAAAATAGGGGTAGTGAAGATTGCAAGTTTAATTTTTTTTAAACAAATCATCATGAAATGGTGATTTTACTTGATTTATTAAAACTTTTTCAAAATGGGGGTAGTGAAGATTGCAAGTTTTTTTTTTTTTTTATAAATTATCAAAATTATAAAATGTTTCTTTAATACAAAACAAATTTGTCGATTTGTTATTAAAATTACATTTAAATTAACAATTTTCTGACCTTGAATACAAAGGTGGTGGATCGTACTCATACACATTACTAAAACAATTTACTACCCACTTTTTAGACTTTTTTGTAAGGTTGCCATTGCTTCTTTTCTTCCCTGCTCTACTAGTTCTTTTTTTTGAGCTTCACTTATTTCAGCCTTTTTTTGTTTGGTGTCTTCTTTTAAACTATAATATTTATCTAACTCATCTAAAATCATCTTAAACTCTTGATCAGATATTTGTGCATCACTCAACGCTTTTGATATTAACTGCTTTATACTATTTAACTTAGCCTCTGCCAAAGTTTTTATTTCATGATGTTTTTGAGCTTTTGCATTAAGCTTGCGTCTGATAAAATTAATACAAACACCTGTAGCTCCACATACTATTGCTGCTATTTCTAAAGGTAATAAAACTGGAATAACAAATCCAATCCCAGCCATAATAACACCTGCTGATATCAAGGTAGTGTCAATTCCATCTGTAATATTAATACCACGTTTATATTTTTTATAAAGAGACTGACGTATATCTCGTTCTGTAATTAACTTTTTTTCAATCTCTGAAATCTTTTGTAATCTATAATTTTGTCCGTTTTCCACTGAATTTTCCACTGACAAATCAGGATATAAACTTGGTGCTGTCGGTTGCTTTGGCATTTTTTTTATTAATAAATAAAAAATTAAATTAATTCAATTAATAATGATGCCACCGTATTTACAGCGGTAGCGTTAGCAACCTTGCATACAAAGTTAACAACAGAACCAGCACCAATCTCTAAAGGTTCATCAAAGTTATCATGATTGCGTGGAATGATGTGAAGCGTTATACCATAATTTGGTTGTTCAACACCATTGACAGAAACTATTACAGTTTCGTCACCAACTAATCGGTCACTGGCTAAACCTATTCCCATAATCCGTCCACGGCGTATCATTACATGCCCCACATTTGATTCTGCTCCACCGTTACCAAATGAGAGTATTCTATTTAACACAAGTGGGCCCTTAGCCTCCGCAAATATTGTTATAATCCCGTATTTAAGATTATCAACTCTATTTCTCAAATGATTAAACTGGTCAACAAAAGGCACAATTCCTCTATATAAATCTTGAACATCATTTATCAAAGTTTCTAAGTCTTCTGTTTTTTTAGAGCTTGGTGGTCCAAATATACTCATTGTTTTTTTTATAAAAATATATTTTTTAAATAATTTCTAAAACATAACTCATAGGCAAACCGTGATTATCTATTTTGTTGCCATACTTATCTCTAACTTCTATTTTCAATTCAGTAATTGCACCATTCATAAGACAGTGATATTCAGGATAAAAACTTGTATATACAATATCTCCATACTGCTTATTTACCACAGGTACAACACCTATAATAGTGCTTGGTGCACCATTGAAATAATTACTACTTGTATTAACTTGTTTCAGATGAACATATAGCTGTTTATAAGGAGCTAAATCCATTGGGTAATCTCCTAAAGTAGTACCTGTCAACCATTTTCTATCCTTGAATCCCAGCATTTTTGAAAGACCGCTTGACATTCGTGTCTCTATTGACGTATCTATAATGGCTCTGCCAATTTGCTCAATACTGTCCAGGGTAATATTTTCATTTAGCTTTTTAAACTTTTTTGCTAAGTATGGAATGTTATAGAGTCCACTTGGAAAATGTTCTATTTTGTCTGGGTTTCTTGTCTTTGCGGTTTCGTGAATAATATTAAACCAACCGATAGTGTATGTAAAACTTTTTAATCCAACGCGCTTAGTTCCATCTCTATTATCGATATACTGTTGTAAATTAATAGAGTTGTCTATGTTTGAAATTGTATGAAACATTTTTTTAATATATAAATATAAAAACACAAATAAAAATGATTTCTAAAGAATTCAAATATAACCCGGATGCTCACTATTCAAATACTTTTAGCAAGAAAGTGATAGATATAATAAATCAAAACATAGTTATTACATCAGACGGTAAAAACTTAAAAGCATCATTTCCAAATGTCTTTGAAAAATACAAACTCTCATACGTCAAATCAGATGCTATAGTCCAACGCTGGGGAACAGATTGGATGTCATTTTGGCAAAACCAGTTAAACTTTGCTATTTGGTGTGCGACAACTGGATGTGGTATTGATTTCAACAACCATCTAAAAGCTGATACTTTGGTTGGTTCGTTATTTCGATTTCATGTCTACTACCAAGTCAGAAGAATATTATTTGAGATGAGTGTAGCAATGCCTCAAGACTCAAATTGGAATGCTTTTAATAACACATATAACCGAAACGCATACGAGAGAATGTGCAAGGAGTTTAACGTTGACTTAAATTCAGACTGGAGACAGAAACAAAGCTATAATGATGGTCTAGGAACAATTTATAATTACTGGACACATATTGGTTATCATCCTTTGGAAAATACTGTATACGACAACAAAACGATGAGTTTTACAGTCTATGAGAGTGATAAAACATATCACATTGATTACATCGCCCAAGGATCTGAGGCAGACAACAGCTGGTCTACTTTTATACTAGATAGCTCATCTGGATTTACAAGGGCAGGAGTAGAAAGAATCAATGACAGCATAAGAACATATTGCTGGGCAATTCTTGGTTCATAATCACAAACAAGAACTGATATACTTGGAACTGGAACGGAATTTGATGCACAAAAACACTTTCTGGCAAATGTAGAGGACGCAATAAATAGCCCCATCGACTTGCCCAGTCAAATTTCAAGATATGAAAACACCTTAAAATATGCAAGAAGTAAAGTAAATTTTGTTTATGGAAGTGGATTGTACATGTCTCCGAGTGACATGGAATTAAGAATTGGAATAATACAAGACTACAATAATGAAATTGTAATAGCAACCGATGCACAAGCATTAGGATTGAATAATGATGTAAATGTAAAACCAGTGCCACCAAAAATTATTCAACCTTTTCAAGGCACCACAACAAAGAAATTTCTGCCGGACTTCGATAAATCATCAATACATAAAACTGTGGAGCATAACCCACCAGAAATACAAAAAATAGCGATTGAACACGAAGATAACAAAACAACCATAATTGTTGGTACCATAGTAATAGGTCTTGCTGCATTACTTATTTACGAGATTTACTAAACCACTCTTTGGCTGCCACATACAACAACCCGGAAACAAACACAAGCAAAGCCCATAGATTGTTACCAAGCCAGTTAATAACATTACCTGTTGCAGATAAAAACCATGATACTATTGCACCAATAACTCCTGGAAGTGCTGCAGCAGCTTTACCAGCTAGGTTGGCAAGAAGTTTACCAAGATTAAGTAGTTGTTTTTTTATCCAATTTTTTACACTTGATGGATCAGGCTTTGGCGTTGGAACAGGTGCAGTCCCCCCTCCTGTTGTAGGAATAATGGCATCAACTAATACCCCAATAATCATACCAAAGGCAGTCAAAATACTAACAATAGTAATACCTTGCTCCCTAAACAAGGTTTTGATCCTCTCACCCAATGTTGTGTCTTTTTTTAACACCTTATTTATAGTTTCTTTTATCCTGTTTATTTGACTGCGTAATGCTTCTTTGTTTTCACTCGCTGCTTCAAGTCGTGAACTTCTTTCATCTTCTAAGTTTTTTGTTCTGTCACGTATGCGCTCTTGTTGAAACTCATCCTCCTGCCCGGGGGTGCTAACCTGTTCTAATTTTTGTTTTTCTTTTGTTATGCCTTTATCAAGCTCAGTGAGCTTTGAGAGATTATTAGTAAGTTCTCCACGAAAGCTTTGCAATACCTTATCTAAACCTCGTATCTCTCGCAGTGTTAGACTTTCTGGTTGAACAGCAGTTTTAGGATGAGTTCATCTATTATATTACTCAAATCACTCTCAAATGTATTTACAGCATCTACTGTATTTTGTACATCTTCAGTTGTTGAAAACGTTTGCATTGGTATATTTTCTCCTTTTTTTGCGAGGGTATTTTTTGTTTTTAATAAGGTTGCAAAGTCTGCCCTACCCCGAGCAACTCTTTCACGTGGAACTAAATAATCATACATTTTTAAAGTGTTTTTGATAAAGCCGATACCATATTTTTTAAGTAGAGTGTCCAGCTTATAAAATTTGACTGCACTATTTCCCTTATGATAAGTAAGTGGAACATCATCTGTTCCCAACTGAACTGCATATAACATTGTTCTACCATTTTCGTCCTTATCCACTTTGAAATTTTTATAATCAATTTCGCTGGTATCATCGTGAAATTCTTTATAAAATTCATCTACTAACCACCGTTTATGTTTAAGCTGTTCATTCGTTTTATCTTCTCCTTCAAGCTGATCAATATAGTTATTTTCATTTACAATTTGTCTCTGGAATTCTTGGTCAGGTTGTATAAATTCGTCTTCAAGTGCTTTATCCGCTTTATCCCAGTCTTCTTCAGTCATATCATCAATATCGAACGCAGGATTTTCAAATCCTCCTTCAGCCATTGTTTATTTAATTTAATTTTAAAAAATATATTTAAAAAATAAAAACAATGTCGGCTTACGGAAACAAACTCAGCCCTCATAGAAAACTAAGAGAACCTCATGGTGCTAAAGGCATCCGCACAAGTGTAGTAATAACTAATAATCCCTCAACAATAGACCAAAACCAGCAACTGCTTGTGAGATTTCCCAACCTAAGTACTAATGATGTGATAGTTCCAAGTACTGCTCGTCTTGCCTTTGAAATAGAACTTAAAAGCAGAACAGACGCCAACGCTACTCTATTTCAAAATCTGGGTAGAACAATTGTGAAAAAAATGACAATAAGAATAAGTGGCAATGAAGTCATGTCAATAGATGACAGTGATATATATCATTGTTATGTAGATTTATGGAAAAGCCCTACTGAACGACAAAACATAGCTTACCAAGGTATTGGTAAACCAAACATGTTAAAACATAGAGTTAGCGCGGGAGATGCTTCCTCAGACACTAAAGATGAAGCTATAGCAGCAGCTTATGGAAATAGATTTTGTATTCCACTGGACTTTGAAATGTTAGAAAGTCATATGCCATATTATCAAGCGGGGCTTGGTGATAGGTTAGAATATGAATTAACGTTTAATGATTATAACAAAGTTATCAAAAGCGCTGATGCTGATGCATCTTATGTAATAAAAAATATCTGCTTGGAATTTGATACAGTTAGTGATGTTGAATTAGCCAGACAAATAAGACAGCAAATCAATGGTAAGATGTCATTTATGTATGATCGTATCTTGCGGCATAGAAAAATAATAGCAAACAAATCTGATACTCTTTGGAACATCAACATTAATGTACCAGCACGGAGCATGAAAGGTATTTTAATGCTGTTTGAAGACCCAGAAAGAACAAGCACAGAAACCTATTACAACCCAAAGATTGAAAAGGTTGAAATGACAATAGAGGGAGTACCAAATCAGTTGTATAGTCAGGGCATGAAGGCATATCAACATTGGGATGAAATTAACAAATATTTTGCTTTAACATCAAAAAGAAACAAAGAGACAGAAATAGTAGCGAGGGACTTAAACTTTACCAGTGTTTCTCTTGAGACTTATTTGACAAAATCATATGCTTTGTGGCTTGACCTTAGAACATGTAATGACAATTTATTACACGGCAGTGGAAGAAGAATAGAAAACGGCAGTGAAGGCATAACGATATTAATAAATAAAAAAGCAGATGCAGATCAAACTTTAAATATTTACATATATATAATACAAGATGCGCAAATCAATTTTGAAGATGGAAGATTCAAAGAAGCAGGATACTAGTTTGCAACAAAAATATCCTAAATATTCACATAGTGCCATTATTTGTGGTCAGACAGGCTGTGGTAAAACAGAGATTGTTCTTGACATACTTGAAAAAGAGTATGTTGGAGTTTTTGAACATATAATTATATTGTACCCGACTATAAAGTGGAACGAGGCTTATAAAAATAGATCCTGGATAGGAGATGTAAGACACCCAAAAGATAAAAAAATAACAATTGTCAATCCTGTTGGTAAAGACGGAAATGAAATGCTACAAGAACTGTTGCGTTTATTTTTCAAAAGATATGCTGGCCAGCCCACATTATACATTATTGACGATTGCTCAGCCACAAAAGAATTAACAAAGAAAAAAGATATGTTATCAGAGTTGGCATTCTCTGGTCGTCACGCTAAACAATCAGTGTGGGTCATTTCACAGAGATATAATTCTGTATTGAAAGGTTTGAGAGAGCAAGCAAAATGGTTGTGTATGTTTTACACCAAAGACAGAGATAGTTTTGAAAATTGTTTGAGAGAGAATGATGTTATTTCTACACTGGAAGAGAGAACCAGAATAAGAAAAGCTTTAGCTAAGACTAAATATTCTAAGTTAATTTTGAGAACTGACCAACCAACTGGTTATTGGGTTGAATAATTTCTACCAGCAATTCCTTTTTTCTAACAGCATTGCTTTGTTGCTAATAGTAATACTAACAGAAAAGTAGCAATGTTAATAGCAATGCTTGCAGCAAATTAACAATGCTAATAAAAAAATAGCAATGTTAATAAAAATGCTATTAACAATACTAACAATTACTAGTTGCATGAATATCGCAGCTAGTTGTTTTGTATTTTATATTTATTTCAAGATAAAAAATAAGATTAATAATATAAAAATGAATGCGGAAGAACTATTACAAAATATATCGGAACAGACGGAACCAGATGAATCAAAGCAACAAGAAACAAAAAAAGAAAGATTATCAGCCATAGTGGCTGGCGGCGGTAGTCGTCAATATTTGGGTAAAGACATTCAACTCACAAATATAGATAGCATGCCCCCAGATGAAATTAACAAACTTTACTGCAGATATGAAGCAAGGTTTGGGGCAAGCATGACTAAAACTTTAGGCAATTCTTTTATTAACTTGTATGTAATGGGAGTATCAAAATATTTTAATGTAACCAGTCCACCAAAGCTAATAGAAGATTTGGAGGAAGACCCATTTATTAATCATGCTTTGACAAGCGCTTGTTGTGAGTTGTATTACAGGTATGGAATGTGCTTAGCACCATTTACAGCAATACTGACAACTGTTAGACATATTGTTTTTAATAAAAATAAAAATACAGATAATATAAATGGAGAACCAAGAGAGTGAAGTTATACCTGTTGTTACACAACCTGTTGAACAACAAAAAGTAAAAAATCCAAAAAGAATAGAAGCTGGAAAAAAAGGAGCAGCGGCAAGAAAGGCAAAGCGTTTGCTTCAAGATGTTACAAATCAAAATGCTGCAAATCAAAATGCTGCAAATCAAATAACAAAAATAACAATAGGTGAAGAAGAACCAGAAAAAATCAAAATAAACGTATACAAAAATTATATTCCACCGTGTCTGGTTTTATTAGGCATTGCTGGGTTGGGTTTGTATATTTATAACAAAAAATCTGCTAAACAACCTGTAACTGTGCAACCTGTTCATGTTGCACCAAAAGACCCGTTTGATTTTTAATAATTTATTTTAAAAAAATAATCATATAAAAAAAATGGCAGCAAGTATTGACGGAAAACAAATTGTAAATATGATGTATCATGCTGGAGTGGAAACACTTCTAACTATTGGATATTCTGAAATTGGCAGAAAAATACTAAAAAGACCAGCACCTAAAGTGAATTTTAATATGGTAGATGTTGGGTGGCTGTCTGTGGATATAATGTTAGCAATGGCTACGAGGGATATGTTGATTAAGCAAGGTATTATTCCTGCGGATATTATGAAATAATTTAAAAAAAATATATATATAAAAAAATGGCAAGTGCAGTAGCAATGATGATAGGTGGCGCATTAACAAATGCATTAGCGTTTAGCGGTTCAAATTATTTCTTTTCAAAAATGGGAAGTCATTCAGATGAGGAAAGACAAAGACATGACAAAGCCGTAGAACAATTAAACGCAGCACAAGCGGAGTGGAATAAAAAAAGAACAGAGAGATTAGATTTTATTAATAAGCAACTGCAAAAAGAGCATCATGCAGAGCAGACTTTTGATGATGTGGATCAGGCTATGAAACAGTATTATTACATAACTGGCAAACATTTACTTTTGGAACCGGAGCCCAAGTTGAGTGATTTTTATACACCATCTCCTGATCAACAGAATAGAGAAATTACGTTTATTGTGGTGGGCATGGCTGCAACTGGATTTGTGGCGTATAAATTGATTTCATAAAAAAAAATAGTTTAAAACTATAATTACTTTAGACTTTTTTGGATTTGAAATGACTAAGTTTACTTTGAAAAAACTAAGTCATATGCATGATACCTATTTTTTTTGTTGTTCTTACATGGTTTCAATCCAAGTGGTCGAATATAATATGGTGGTTCAGCACTCTTCTCTAATTTATTTTTGAGATGATCAGGCGCCCATACTTCACCATTGTCTAATAATGTCAATACCATGGATGGACCATATTCGGTATCTACTATTTTCGTATCTGTAATTTTGTATATTTTATTTAGTTCCAAGTCTGTCCATTTCTTTGTGCTATTTTGATATTGCTCTTCAAGCAGTTCATCAAATTGTGCAGTTGTGATTTCCATTTTTTTCTTTATAGTTATATAAAGTTTATTCTTTAGTAGAAAAAAATGGAAAAGATTTATTACAGCCCAAAAGGATTTTGGAGAGGTTACACAGCAGTTAAAAAATTAGCAAAAGAGGCTGGTGTTAGTGAAAAAAAGGCATTAGAATTTTTAAAGAAACAAGCTGTGTGGCAGATTTATTTACCCGCGCCAAAGAAAATAGTTAGACCCAGGTTTAATGTTTCTGCTAAGAATGGAGTGCATCAAGCTGATTTGTTATTTTTACCGCATGATACTTTTGGGATTGGTCGTGGGCGCAAGACATATAAATATGCATTGACTGTGGTTGATATTGCAAGTAGATACAAAGAAGCAGAGCCACTAACTTCCAAGGATAGCAAAGAAGTTGCCAAAGCATTTGAAAATATATACAGTCGACATCTGAAATATCCAAAATTATTACAAGTGGATCCTGGCAGAGAATTTATGGGTGCAGTATCACAGTTGATGTCAAAACACAAAGTAAATATCAGACGAGGCAGAACAGAAATACACAGAGACCAAGCTTTAGTGGAAAGATTTAACAGAACATTAGCTGAAAGATTGTTTGGCTATCAGTATGCTAAAGAAATAGATTCGCAAAAACGTAATAGAGAATGGGTAAAGAGATTACCAGAAGTTGTTAAAGCCATAAATTCGGAGACAAAAAAGCCTCCTCCTGTTGAAACAAAAATATTAAAAAATGATCCTATCTGTATAAATGCAAGTGTAAGATATTTATATCAACCCGGGGAACAAGAAGGTGGAAGACGCAGAGCAACTGATCCAATGTGGAGTGTAGATATTCACAAGATTAAAAGTTATATGGTGACGCAAGGTATAAGAGTTTATTATTTGAAAGCACCAGCGCCACAGAGAGGATTTGTCAAAGAAGAACTACTTATTGTTCCTGCTGATACCCAAATTCATAAGTTTTTATAGAAACCATGTGCATCAGTTGTAATTCCATCTTCTCGAATGTATCTTTTTGAGTAATCTGGTGATAGTGTAACTTTGTTTACTGTTATGCCAAATATCTGATGCTTTATTGATCGTATCATATTCATATCATGGGTGCATTTTTTCTTGTCAATCAATACATCCTTGTAGTTTTTAAAGTTTATATTTTTTTCGATTACGTATTTTTTTACACCCTTTGCTTTTTTAATGAGTTGTTCATCCGCTCTCAAAATAGAATATAGCTTGGGTCTTAATCCAACATACTCAGCTATAGCAACACCAGCACATTCGTCTTTCATTTTACCCAATACTTTTTTGTTTGTATCATCATGCATTGGGTGATCTTGAGGATAATCACTCAAGTCATACTCATCTTTCATTTCAGCCATGTCTTTGTATGCATCATCTGTTCTGATGTCTACAAGCAAGCTGTCAGTATCTGTGTATAATAAAGTACAGTTATTTTTGTACCTTTTTTTCCAAGTATTATAATACCAATCATACATATGGTACTTTGATAAATCCAATACTGACATCCCAACATAAATTGGTTTGTTTAATGTTAATTTTGTTTTGTTCACATGTATTGCTGATAATTCATCTGAACATTTTATACGCCTGTTAAAGTTGGGTTTGGCTATTATTTTTCTTATTTTTTCATTTTCAGAGACGTCAGTTCTGACTAGTTTTATATCTGTCCGCTTGCGTAGATTTTCCATTGTTTTGCCAAACACAGAGTTGTTCGCAAGTTTGTAAAAATCTTTTTCAAAGGGTGATTTAGCTTTTTTCCTAAGTTCTGTGTTTAAACGAATATATGATTCCATCCATGGTTTTTCATTAAATTCTATTACTCTGTGTACTTTCTTTAGTTTCATTCCCAAAGATAAATACAGTTCCAGGTTTTTGTGATGTATCACATATTTTTCTTTGTCCATAAGATTAGGAACTAGTTGTTCTGTATTTATCATGCTATTATTTTCTAACAGATCTGTCTGGTATTTAGACAACCATTCTTTTTTCACTGCTAATCTTTCCGGTGCAAGTGGATAGTCATTATGAGATTCATGAAGTTCTTTAGAATATTCCAAATCAACTTCTGCAAAATATCCTTTTCCTTCTTTTGACTCTGGCAACTTTCCTGATTCCCCCCACTTAAAGCCAGAATATGGAAGTGGTTGACTCATTGCCTTACCATAGAGGTTACAGGCATCAAAATACATTAAAAAGTTGTTTTCCTCGTTAGGGTTATAATCAGCTACATATGGATTGTTTGCTATGGCATATCGTTTTGATACATTACTAATTCCACCACGCATTCCTTTTTCTATAAATAAGTGCATGTCAATGTCTGTCAAAAGTTCCAATTTTATTTTTGAATGTTTAAGTAAAGCATCATAAAATAATCCAGGTGCTGTGTAGTAATGTAAAGCATCAAGTTTGTATGCATTCATACATGTTTTTCTAAAAGTTTGAAACACATCTGCTAACAGAGTTACATCAGTTTTTAGATATAAATCATGATAGTCTCCAAGAGTTTTACAGTAAAACTCTTTCCATATTTTTTGAGCATATTCGTAATCTTCGAAACTTATACTTTCATCTGAGAGACTACTGTAAAACTTTTCTATAGGCGGTAATTGTGTTTCCTTAAATCTTTCCATACTGTCCATATATTCGTATGGATAAACACCTTTTCGTAAAAGTAAATCTGTTTGTTTCCCAAACTGATTTTTGGTAATTTTGAAATCAGATTTGTCTGTTGCTTTAACCAATTTTTCCAGAGACGAAGCCATAAACTGAAAGCTATCCAAGAATCTAAGTTGTCCGGCACTAAATGAAATATACTTTTCAGCGTTGTTTGGAATGCATGTAATATTACCTGTCATTTTATGTATTTTTTGCATAATGAGATGACTATCATATCCTTTGAGGTTGTGAAATATAACAGGTATAGGTGTTTTGTTTGGTTTTATTTTCAGCTTTAGGTTGCAGTTTTTATGTGCTGCACCTCTATATTCACCTGTAAAATGACAGTGGTCTCTTACTTTACAGTTTTTACCACATTTTCTACCTATTTCATCCTCGCATATCCAGCAGTGTGTTGCTTTTTCATAATCTTCCTCATTTTGTTGTGTCATAATTAAGGGTTTTGGGCAAGCAAATATTTTATTAATGTTGCTCTTCTCACATTCTAAGTGATTTAAAAACTTTTCAACAGCATCTTCACCTCTGTAAATAACAGGTTCTTCAGCTTTGCCATCATATCTGACAACCTGGTATCCAAAACCACAAGCTTCGTGCACACTTGTGATTTCAGATTTCTTTCCAAATTTAGTTGATTGTGGTTTGACTATACTTTCAAAATCAGCATATATTGCATAAGGCACAGACATTTGATTTTGATGATTTTTAAATTTGATGATTGCACCTTTTTTTGGCATTTCTATTCTGCAAGAATTTTTGTTAATACCATCACAGTCTTCTTTGTGTTTGGTAAGTAGTTCTTTTCCAGAATAGCCGTGAAGACAACGATCGCAAAAGTAAGTTTGACCATGGTGTTTGTTTTGGTCCCAGAGTAGTCTATTCAAATTTTTAATCCAGCAATAGTGATATTTTGTTGTTAATGTTTTTGGTTCTTTAGAATAATCATCAGGGTTATAGTTGTCATCTATAATTCCTTCTTCATTATTTGGATCGTCTTCGTTTTCTGATTCAACTTCAGTGTCTTCAGATATTAAGATCAAATTAATTCGTTCAATATCTTTTGGTTGTTCTGATATTTTATATGGAAAAACAGATACCTTTTTATTTTTTCCTGTTATGGTATATGCATAAACATTAATAGCAAGGTTGTTTTGTTTTTCTACTTTGGAAATTTGAGAAATTGGAGTGGGAAAATCAATACCATCCATATTCAACTTACCCATGTGTTTGTTATAACTAGATATCCTAGTTGGATTATTAATATTAGGCCACAAAGCAGAAACCAATGCCACTTCCAAGCACTTATTATCTTCATTATTAACATTAATTATTGCTTTTTTATCAGATACTGCTTTAGGTAGAGGAATATATGAAGAACCTTTTAATGGTTCATACTTTGCAAAGTTTAAGTAAAACGTAACACAGTGATCAATCTCCAGTCCAGATGCTGTGTTTGTAAATCTTTCAAGGCTCTCTTGTATATTTGCAGATGATTCATCGTAAAACTCATCTATTTTTTCAGAGGTTAAAATTGCATTTTGTTCACTATGTAATACTGCTGTGGTGTATTTTTTGGTATCACCATCATCTTTGAATAAATTTACAGTGAGACCTAATTGAAACTTAAATCCATTCTTTGTCAGCTCTTTGCTTATTTTTTTTTGTAATAATAGATTTTTTATCACGAAATAGTTTTTGAGGGTCTTTGTATTTCCCGGCAGATATTTCGTATGCTTTAAAATAGCCACACATTGGTTTGTCAACCAGTTTTAATTCTTCTTTAGATGTTCTATCATTAAGCTCTTTCAATTCATTTATTACATTGTCTCGTGATTTAGCATATTTCTGATTTTGCTCATCTTGTAATTTATCATATTTCTGCTTTTCTCGTTTACGTTGTTTCTTAGCACGTCGTCTCTTGCGTAAATTTTCTAATGTTTGAGAATTAGCCTCTTTTGGAGTTTCCTTTGGAACTTCTTTCAATGCATTTATACCGTTAGATAGTGTTTGCTTATCTATTACACCTGTATCAAACAGGCGTATTAAATTTTCTATAATCTCTTCAGTCTTCATTATTTCTTTTTGATATACTTATATATTTTTTTATTTAATATAAAAAAATATATCAAAAAGAAACAATGGAAATTAATGTTTGCAAATTTCTTAAAATTGGATTACACGATCCGTGTAAAAATAAAACTACAAAAGATTCTAATTATTGCAGTTTGCATAAGTATAGATTAAAAACAAGTCATGTATTGCCGTGCTCAATATGTAAAAAAGGCACAAGAGCAAAAAATAAAATTTGTGCTGATTGTGGTGGAGTTTCAGTCAGAATAATGACACGTTATTGGAAATTTAAAGATTATAATGCTGAGTGCTTAAAATTTAGACGTATTAATGTTTAACCATATTTTATTACAAAAAAATATGTTGTAATTTTGACAACTTATAAAAAAAATAAACTTGCAATCTTCACTACCCCCGTTTTGAAAAAGTTTTAATAAATCAAGTAAAATCACCATTTCATGATGATTTGTTTAAAAAAATTTAAACTTGCAATCTTCACTACCCCTATTTTAAAAAAGTTTTAATAAATCAAGTAAAATCACCATTTCATGGTGATTTATTATATATGTGTTTATTTTGGGGTCGTTCTGCTGCAATTCGAGGAAAAAAAAAATTACAACAGAAACCCCAATTTACATATATATAAGGGTTGACAATAGGGCTACCGCCTTGGAACGGTCAGTGGCAAAGTAGGCCACTGGTGGTTTAAACCGGTTCTAGGGTGCACCAAACCTCACACTTACCCTACTGTCATCCCATTAAAACAGGACAGTGTAAATAAAGAAATCCCCGCCATGATCTAAACTCTAACCAACAAGGCAGCATCAATAGGCAATATAAGTAAAACACAAAAATGCTCGTGTAAATATAATACAAAAAAACAATAGCCTAGAAAGCCACAATGAAGGTAATCAATGACTTGGCAGAAGCCAGAGCAGTAAGAGAATACACCATTAAGGGCACGACAAGAAAGAACATGGACAAACATCAAACGCCACCGCCCCAATGGGCTTTAGGTAGGCGTCATCATAGGGTCCACAGCCTGTCCGGTCATCGTACAATTAAAGAGGAAAGCATAGTGGCGAACTGTAAAAGGTTCCACCACCAAGCATGCAGTACGTTGCAAAATGATAGGGTCATAACCTCTTTTTGATAAACTTTTTAACAAATTTAACAAAGATAGTATGAAAGTGATCATGACCAAGAATCTTACGAAGTTTATAAATCACATCACCATAGAAGTCAGGTTGTGATAGTCCTTGTCGCAGTAGAGTCCTCAAATTACATTTATATTTGGAAAGAAGATCAGGGCTACTATAATACAATTTTGCAAAGGTTTTACGAAGTTTATGGTAACGGTAACCCTGATTGAGTAACTTTTTAGTTATACAAAGATTACGAATATTAAAGTCCTCAACTCGAGTACAAGCTCTAGAAAAACGAATAAATTGAGACAGATACACCCCATAACAAGTTGCTCGGAGAACATCCCCATCCAAGTGGGGATAATTAACAATGTAAAAATTAAAATCATCTCTCTTGTCATAGATTTTGCTAATTATTTTACCATTTTCAATCGAGAGATCTAAATCAAGAAAAGAAGCGTTATTATCAGATATATTTTCTTTATTAAGCCGAAGTTCTTTAGGATAAATATTATGAACCATAGTTGGAATGAAAGGATTGTCAATGTTCAGTATGTCACCCAGATACCGAGAGGTGTCAATAAAAGCTTCAATAACATCTGCCTGGGTATCTGGTGAAAGACTCAACATGAAATCACTTTCATAGCAAAATAAAAACAAATCTGCGATAAGTGGTGCACAGTTCGTACCCATAGGGATACCAACACTTTGTCTGTAAACAGTGGTACCATACCTGACGAAAATAATATCTAATAGGAAGATGAGTGCTTCACAAACTTCATAGCAAGTCCACATAGTATAATTGTCTAAACTGCCGTTAGTGAAAAACGCTTTAATATTATTACATGCCAAAAATGTAGTATTTTCTCTAGCGAATGTTTTTTGAATAAGAGAAATTAGCTTGTCTTTAATAAGATGATGTGGTAAGGTTGTATATAGTGTAGAGAAGTCATAAGTACTTATTGATGAAACTTGACCTTTATTGAACATTTTATCAAGAACGTCTCCTGAATGTTTTATAGACCAAAATAAATTAATCCCAGAGTTTTCATAAGTTTTAGCACAATATAGTTTAACGTGATATTTAACGGCAGTAAGACAAGAAGTTAAAAGTTTGGAGATGTTTGTTGTGGTGAAGGCACTAGAATTAGAAATAAAGCGAGCCTTATACGGATTACCTTACCTCACAACCTTATATTATCAAAGACAAGCTTATTGCTAGTTTTCCAAATATCTTTGATAGAGAACAAACTACATTTGTGGCATGTAAAATAATAAAACATGTTTTGCAAACGACAATTTAGACAATTACACTACGTGGTCTTTCAAAGAGGTTTGTGAAGCAGTTATATTCATACGACTTGTGCAGTGTGGCGGTGGTAAAACATCTCCCCGTGCATGTGATCAATGTTGTTATTTTCACCCATCCTATAGAGATGGCGACGTTCGACGTTGTTTAAGAATGGTTTTGAGCTGTACTTTAAACAGTTTACACCTTATAAAAACATGAGTCGTATATTAAGAACACCAAAAGTCATTATTTCTCCTCTTAAATTTCACTCTGTGTCTACTGTTTATCTTCACCAGGGAAATTCTAATATTTTTACACGTAAATTATCGATCGATTTATCACGAAATAATCTTCATTCGGCATCTACCGTTATATTCAGAAATACTGCTTCTGTTAGTAACCCTGTTTTTTGTCTATTTCATTGTATTATCAAGTCCTTGTTTGCAGTGCAGTGCGGACCTTGAGATTTCACATTGAGTCTTTCGCCAGATAATCAGGCAGCTGCCGCCGAAGCCTTCAATAACACCTCAAGGTATCTGGATGATATATAAAACATTAGAAAACACTTTTCTTCTACTATGTTTAAACACATCAATTGAAAATTGAGAAATAATAAGCAAAATCCATGACAAAAGAGATTATCGTTACTTATCTCCACTTAGGCGGGGATTTCCACAAACAACATCTTATGGGGGTATATATTTCTCATTATGCTCTTATTAGTGTTGAGGACTTTAATATTCGTCATTTTTTTATAGTTAAACGCATTTCCATCAGCGCTTACGCTACCAAAAAAGCAGATATGAAAATCGATAAGGAAAAGTACAAAGAAACAAATAAAAACTATATATAAAAATGAATTCTAACACGAACTGCGCAGTCTTTCAAATACGCAAAGAAGAAAGACAACTGTATGTGATTATACGATAAAATACAGCTGTTCCATTAATTCCCCGCGAATATTTCATCCGTTGGAAGCGCCACGTTATATGATGTCACTTGGTAAATATACGTCACCAAGACAAACTCAACAGTAATTTTAATGAAATGTTAATTACAACAAACTTACCATGCACCCAAACCTTGCTCACACCCGATATAAACCCGTCATATGCCTCAGTAAACATAACATTAATAAACATCTTGAACAAGCTGAGAACGTTTGACGTCATACAGCGCAAGCTATATGACGTAAGCAATGACTTAATTGTTTCTCACGTGACCTGCTAATGTATTTGAACATATTGTACCGCGCAGAACTATGCTACGGGGGCGCACAATTGAACAGCCTGTAAACATAGCAGCCTGATTACCTTAACCTCCGAGATAATATATAGTGCCCCCACGATAGCGTAAACTATGGGGTTAGTGTTGTGTTAGAATCGAAATAATAAATACGTACCTGTATTTTATCGGTGAATGAAATACAGTTAGTCGTTCGGATGCGAGTAATTAAATCACTCGTGATAACGAACTCGTGATTTAATTACTACGCATCCGAACTCCTAACGGTATTTTATTCATCGATAACGTACGTAGTTAATTTTTCTTAATTAAAGGCAAGATAAGATATCACAGACACACAAGGGTTGACAATAGGGCTACCGCCTTGGAACGGTCAGGGGCAAAAAAGGCCGCTGGGGGTTACTGTCACACCTTTGCAAAATGTTAGAATCGTAACACGGATCTGCTTTTAAAAACATATTATCGTGTGGTTTTGCACACCTTGCTTCTATTATTTTCCTTGTAATTGTTGTTTGTGTTGTATGACTGTTTTTGGTTTACTGTGTTCTGCGAATGCTACATTTTCTATTTTATTTGTATACACACCTTTATTCTCTTTATTCGTAGTTATACTCCTCTGCGACAAGAGTAATCACAATCGGACTTCTGTAGGTGACGGTCTTTTATAAACTTCTTCAGTTCCTTAGTCAGGGTCACTTTCATGCAATATTTATCAAACATCTCAGGACAATTAAGAGGTAATGATTCTTTGATCTTGCTACGCACTGCATGCTTAGTTGTTAACCCATGGTCAGCTCGCAATTGTACTTTCCTTTATGATTGTATGTTTGTCTTTAATCTTGTCTTCGCGTGTCCTAATCGTTTTATTCTCGTGTTGCTCTGGTTACTTCCACATCATTGGGTACTTGCGTTGTCGCTTTTCAGATGCTTTATATGCATATTTATATGATTATATTTGTGTTTCACTTATATCGCCTATTAATACTGCCTTTTTTGGTTTCTCAATCAAACCGAGACTGCAATATCTTTTGCATTTATCGTGTTCGGAGGTTTCCAACTTTCTCCTTTCATATCTTTTTGTTAGGTGATACAGCTTGTCGGAATATCCTTATTTACACTGGACCATGTAATTGGGTGGACGATATGGCACCAGTGAGGTTTGGTTCAAACTAGAACCTGATTTGCCACTGACAGTTCCATCCTAAATGACAGCCCCTTTGTTGGTATCGTATACCGTGCTTTTATACCAGTATTTATTAGTTTAAATGTTTCGTTTTTTAACGCGCTTTTGTGATTAGTAGTTCTGTAAATATTACATTTCCTGTTAGATTGTTGTACTACTTTTAAGGGCTATCGGTCAACCATTTAAAAAAACGATCAGACATTGATGGTGTATGTTCAAGTGAAATGTTCAACGAAATGCTTATTTTAGGCATGAGCAATGACAATCATTGTTACTGTATAGTGCATAACAGCAATGCAACATCATTGATGTTAACATAGTATCAGAATGAATTAATATATTAATTATATGACAGAAATTGTGCCTTTTCTATCCGGAAGTTCTAACCATGTGACCACACCATCTAAATTTTGAAGCATAATTGTGAAAAGGAAGATACTTTTCTATACTGACGGTCAATGACAACGCACCATTAACTCCATATGTCATTGTTGGATTATTCGCATTTCTGTTCTGAAGAAAGGACTGTATTCATCAGTGTTTGACACCTGACTCCTTAGAAGATGAGCTTATACACGATTCAGTTGTGTGGGGCCTTGTCGAACTCTTTATCAAAGTCCAGGGCCCCGTTTTATTAAACATCTTACGAAAAGTCTCAAATTTTAAAATTGTTCATATTTTTGCGCTTAAGCATTCAATGTAGACAATTATATGTGCATTATGTGCAGAAATATCAAATGTATAAGAAAATAAAATGAACTCGCGTTTATTTATGAATTGTAAATCAAAGCAAAGAATTTAAGAAATTAACTTACGATCAAAATTGTTTCATAAAACCGGGCCCAATTGTATAATGTCTACCTGGCTTTTGGATGTTAGTCTATGAGTAATGTTGCGTACTGTGGTTATGAGCCCAGTCTCGCAAGACTTTATTTTTGAAAAGTAAATTGAAAGGCCTTACAAATGGTACATATGTTCTTGATAACAATTTCAACCGTTACTGAGATATAGGTGGCTATTGGTGTTTACACCTATCGCTTACCTATGACCTTGACCTTTGACCTGGTGACCTGATTTTCCCAGACTTGGTCGAGGTGACATAGTGGCACACATATGAGAACATTGATGGCGCTAGCTGGTTCGGTTTTCGAAATTTACTTAGAAGTTTCTATTTTAGCCTGTTTAAAATTAAACTAGTATGGCCGACATATTTGATGACGTCATCAGCACATTTTGCATACGATCGATAGAAGATGATAAAAACATGATTGTAGTAAAGTTTCAAATCGGTCATTCAATAATTGTATTTTTGACGATTATTTCCAGTTTTTAAGGGTCTGGCGTCTCTGTTGTCATGACCCGCATGATCTTCTTGCACAACTAGACCGTGACCTTTACAATCTGCGAACGTTTCATTCAAATCCGACAATAAATGTCTGAGATCTAGCGATAACAAGATTTTCATCATGACGTCACTGGCGGCCATCTTGGATGACGTCATGATCCCAAAAGTTTCGGCGCACTATTCCAGCCTGAGCTCTACCACTGTACAAAAGTTTGATACCCTGCGGCCAGTATTACAATGAAAAGTTGCGGTCATAAGAATGAAGTCAAAATGTTGCAGAACGAAAACAATAGGCCGTAATAACGGTTTCGCGTACCTGTATGTGCGTGCAAGATGAGAACTGCGTTACGCCCGACACTGAATATTTAGGTCTGAGCTATGTATTATCTTCACGTGTATACATTCGTCTGCCCCAGGTCTCACCCATACGCACATTATTTGGCGAAGTTTCATCATGATCAGACTGGAAATCTTTAGGAAGAGAAGCGTGAACAAGGTATTTCTTAGATATTCACTGGCGGCCATATTGATAAATACATTATTTTGACAAAGATTCACCAAGAAGGGACAGACAGGTAGTTCTTGAGCAGAAGCGATTTTAATCTTCTTTCTTTTCTACGTTACTGTGACGTCAATAATGATGTCAGCTAAAAATAAACTTCATTTGCAATCATAAGTTCTACAAAACTGACAAATTGTACGTGTCTACGTCAATTATTCAAATTTTACGTCATTGACGTCATCGTATTTTGGTTCCTATGGCAATCATTTACCAACGTTGCGTTTTGAGTGGACATTATTTTTGAAAAGTAAATTGAAAGGCCTTACAAATGGTTATATGTTCTTGATAACAATTTCAACCGAGATATATGTGGTTATTGGTGTTTACACCTATCGCTTACCTATGACCTTGACCTTTGACCAGGTGACCTGATTTTCCCAGACTTGGTCAAGGTCACATCGTGGCCATATAGGAGGAGATCATTGTTGGCGCTAGCTGGTTCGGTTTTCGAAATATACTCAGAAGTTTCTACTTTAGACTGTTTACAATTAAACCAGTATGGCCTCCATATTTGATGAGGTCATCAACACCTTTTTCACACGATCGATAGAAGATGATGAAAACATGATTGTGGTAAAGTTTCAAAATGGTCATGCAATAATTGTATTTTTGACGATTTTTTCCAGTTTTTAAGCGTCTGGCGTCTCTGACGCCATCACGTTATAGCGTCATGACACCGCAAGACCTTCTTGCACAACTAGACCATGACCTTTATAATCTGTGAAAATTTCATTCAAACCCGACCATAAATGTCTGAGATCTAGCGATAACAAGATTTTCATCATGACGTCACTGGCGGCCATCTTGGATGACGTCATGACCCCAAAAGCTTCGCGGCACTATTCCAGAATGAGCTCTATCACTGTGTAAACTTTAAAGGCCGTGCGACCAGTCTTACTATGAAAAGTGGCAGTGAGAAGAATAAAGTCAAAATGTTGCCGAACAACAACAATAGGTCTTTCCACTGGAAGGTGGAAAGCCCTTATAATGGTTTCGCGTATCTGTATGAGCGTGCAAGATGGGAACTGCGTTACGCCCGACACTGAATATTTAGGTCTGAGCTATGTATCATCTTCACGTGCATACATTCGTCTGCCCCACGTCCCACTCATACGCACATTATTTCGCGAAATTTCATCATTATCAGATTGGAAATCTTTAGGAAGAGACGCGTGAACAAGGTATTTTTTTAGATATTCACTGGCGGCCATATTGAATGACGCGGCCATATTGAATGACGCCACGACCCAAAACATTGCAATGCACAACTACAGGATAAGTACATTATTTTGACAAGATTCACCAATAAGGGACAGGTAGTTCTTGAGTAGAAGCGATTTTAATCTTTTATTGTTTCTACGTCATTCAAACCCGACCATAAATGTCTGAGATCTAGCGATAACAAGATTTTCATCATGACGTTACTGGCGGCCATCTTGGATGACGTCATAACCCCAAAAGCTTCGCGGCACTATTCCAGATTGAATCACTGTGTAAACTTTAGAGGCCGTGCGAACAGTCTTACTATGAAAAGTGGCGGTGAGAAGAATAAAGTCAAAATGTTGCCGAACAACAACAATAGGTCTTTCCACTGGAAGGTGGAAAGCCCTAATACGAATAAACAGAACGAAAAGAAAAGGTCTTTCCACTGAAAGGTGGAAAGCCCTAATAAACAGAAAAACGCAATAATGGTTTCTACAGCAATCTGGTATGCCCGTACTAGATTTTGATCAGAACCTGATCAAACATGGGCTTTCCATGCCATGCTTAACATGTAAAATCATACTCAATGACGTCATGACGTCACAATGGTCAGCGATGATAAAGACAATGACCTTGATTGATTTACTGTAAAACTGACGGAGAAAAAACTAATTTACGCGAAATCATTATTAAATATGATAAAACATGCAAGTTTTACTGCGCATGCTAAAAAGATGCGCGGTGGACTTAAAAAAAACAAAAACAAAAACAAAAAAACTTAGACACTGTGTTTGTTGGTGACGTCAGGTAAACATCCGTGTCACATAACACAACACGTGATCAACCTAAACATTCTTACCATCCGCAGTATGATGTTGCACAACAAGCGATAAAGCCGAAAAAGTAAACCATCCGCAGTATGATCTTGCGCAGCACTTGATAACGAGAAACAGTTATAACAAAAATTTCCATTTTTAAATAGTTATATCGTACTGGATGAATCATGACGTCACAATGATCAGTGACGTTAAAGACAATGACCGTGATTGAGTTACAGGCAAAACTGGTCGAAACATACAATCTGCACAAAAATGACTTTTTATGACTTATTACGTCACAGGCCGACGTCACATTTAACGATGTCATGACGTCATTTTATATTGTTGCTCAACTAGACCCTGAACCCTACAATCAATATGCAACTTAGCCAGTGTTGCATTTTAAAACATGTGCCTCATCTAGTAATGTCATTATCAAAACGTTTATCTTATCTTATCGTTCCCCGTACCTATTTATGCATTGCGGAATGTATTACACAGTAATACGTTGTTAAGTTAAAACATATTACCTTTATATGCATTTCTCCCCTCAACGCGGTGAAGAATCCCACTAGTTCCTGCAGTGCCTTAAACGACGCATCGCTTACGTGTATCTTTTGACCTCGAAGCACCAAAAAAATGTACTATTACAATAAATATGCATACGATTTTGTTGACTCTAACACGACTCTGGTTATAGTAATGATGATACTTTAACTAATACAGCAACAACAACAACAACAACAACTACTACTACTACTACTACTACTACTGCTACTACATCTACTACTACTAACTACAAAGCAAAATAACAGTAACAATTTCATTTAGCAGTTTGTTAATCTCAGATGTGGTTTTCATACATTTCAGTACATAATATATGTACGGTATCAAGAGATAACTTATGCATCTTAATTTTAATCATGCATCTAGTCCATATATTTTCCATTTGATGTTATATTTATGATTCTATGTCTTTCATCCGAGCCTTGAAATTAATCATCTAACGCATTTCCATTTTTTTTTTAAAAATGGTATGAATTTAACATCCCTTTTATCCCATGCACATTTGGAGATTATTTTATTTCCAGAATTTGAAGCTAACATACGTTATTGAGCGCTTATTATTTACATTATCTTGTGCCTCGTAAGAATTCTGGAATAAATAGGTCTCTTGAAGTTCTCTCATTCATGCTGACTCTTTGAACTCTTTTCTGTTTACTGACTGTGGTTTGTGATTTGGTTCTTACAAGGACAACACCGTCTGCAATGTTTTAAAAAAGAATTCACACAAACAAATGTCTAATTATGACTAGGGGAAGAAATGTATGATTTATTTCTGAAAGAATAAAAACTGAATTATTAATGATGACCTGTATACATTACCAATGTTGGCTGTGTATCAGTGAGGCTGTGTATCAGTGAGATAAATGTTCAACCTTACCTTATAGTTGCCACACTGAAATACCGCGCTGTAGATACATGCCATGATACCCCACCCAGTCATATTATACTGACACAGGGCCAACCAGTGATATAACTAACCCTTATATGCTAAACATTACGGAAGGGAGCTACTAGTAATCATTTTGTGAAGTCTTTGTATGACCCTGCCACGGATTATACCCTCGACCTCCGACGTTATGTTATAAAGCAGTTGTGGTAAAAGTGTCTATTTCGATCCTATAAATCTTATTTGTTTCGTCATGGTAGAGAAAGAGAACAGGCTTGTGTGTGCATGTATGCATGCCATCTTCGGGATGGTTAAAGTGAATGTAGCGACACAGCCAAACATCTTTATTATTGAGTGTTCTGAAATACTTGAAAAAGGGTGAAAGAATTATCAAAATCGGATGATAAACAAAGAAGATATGATCATTTGAAGTTTCTGTTGAAACGGATATGGAAGCGGCCATGTTGAGAGCTATGACATCACGGTTCTAAATGACCATATATGGAATATTTATAATTATGAAAATGTAATGATTTATAGGGAAGAAATGACCGCAACTGTTTGAAAAATATGTAATACTTAATGGCAATAATGCTTTATATGACCATTAAAAAAAAATCATTCATTTGCAGTGATTTTCTTCGTTTTAAATGATATTTATCAATATTCCATATATGGTAATATGGAACTATGACGTCATAGTTCTAAAAATGGCGGCTCCCATATTCGTTTTAGAACAACATTTCTATGGTCATATCTTTTTTATTTATCATCCGATTTTGATAATTCTTTCAACTTTTTCCAAGATTTTCAGAACTCTCAATAACAGAGCTTGTTTGGCTGTGTCGCTATATTCCCATTAAAATTATGTACTATTGATTTTATGAATATTGAGTTCTGCTCAACCCGGGGCTAGAGGGCCTTAGCGGTAGCTAGCATATTTCACTACCGTTCATGAACTGTCTCAGTCAAACCGAGACTCCAATATTTCGTTTATGTTGTGTTCGGCGCGTTTCGAAAGGTCCACTCTCATACTCCCTTAAAGTAGATTATCGCTTTAAGCCGGTGCTAGGAGACGTGAGAGGTTTGCACTTAATATTACCTCTCATGAACAGACTCAATAAAACCGTCTGCTACTTTTATCTCTTGTTTGTGTTTGTTGTTTTGAAAGGATCCCCTTATCAGTATTTATTGAGAGCGTATCGTTGCTTCCTACATTACCTCTCATGAACAGCATTCCACATCATAGCTGTTATTTTTACTGGTCCGTTGGGACAAACCTTTGAGACGAACGAGACAATATAGATGGATTTAAGGTAGAATACCGTTTAGGCCGGTGATAGGATTCTGAGGGGTCTGCTACTTTTCACAGAGTACTTGCTTTGTGGCTTTTTATGCTTTTTTATATTCATATATATACATGCTTATTTATGTGTTATATTGGCTATTAATGTGTCTTTGTTTGTTAGAATATTATCTGGCAGCGATATCTTTATTTACATTGTCCTGTTTTATTAGGGGTGATAATAGGTTAAGGGTTATGTTTGGTGCACACAAGAACCCGGTTTAAACACCCACTGACCGTTCCAAGACGGTAACCAGCAAGGGAAGGAGGAGACAAACATATAACGTTACCGCCCTTTAAATACATTTGTTTCTTCATAGAGATCCAATATGCCATCGCACAATCAAAGAGGAAAGCATAGTGACGAAATGTAAATCGGTCAACCACTAAACATGCTGTGAATTAAAAAAGTAAGGGTCATAACCCGTTACTATTCAACAAGTTTAATAAAGATTGTACGAAAGGTAAGTATAAATGTAGCTTTCACAGAACACAGTAAACTTTAAATCACGTAAAACGACAAACATAAATGGCAATGTTAATAAGGAATAAAGGCATATGACGGCACAAACACATAAATGGTTGACAATAGGGCTACCGCCTTAGAACGGTTAGTGGCAAAAAAGGCCGCTAGGGTTTTAAACCAGGTTTTAGGGTTCACCAAACCTCATACTTACCCTATTGACATCCCAATAAAACGAGACAGTGTAAATAAAGAAATCCCCGCCATGAACTATTCTCTAACCAACAAGGCAGCATTAATAGGTAATATAAGTAAAACATGCTCGTGTATATATAAAAACAAAATAACAATACCCTAGAAAGCTACAAAGAAGGTACTCAATGTCGTGGCAGAAGCCAGAGGAACAAGAGAATAAACCACTGAGGGCAGGCAAGACAGGATTGCAGACAAACATCAAACGTCATCGTCCTTTTGGGCTTTAGGTAGACGTCATCATAGGGTCCACAGCCTGTCCGGCCATCGCGCAATTAAAGAGGAAAGCATAGTGGCGAACTGTAAATGGGTCCACCACCCATGCAGTGCGCTGCAAAATGATAGGGTCATGACATCGTTTGATAAACCTTTTAACAAGTTTAACAAAGCTAGTATAAGCTAGTCTTACGAAGTTTATAAATCACGTCACCATAGAAGTCAGTTTGTATTTCCTTGTCACAGAAGAGTTATTAAATTACTTTTATATTTGGAAAGAAGATCAGGGTTACGATAATACAATTTTGCAAAGGTTTTACCAAGTTTATGGTAACAGTAGCCCTGATGGAGTAGCTTTTTAAATATACAAAGATTACGAATATTAAAGTCCTCAACTCGAGTACAAGCTCTAGAAAAACGAATAAGTTGAGACACATATACCCCATAAGAAATTGCTCGGGGAACATCCCAATCTACGAAAATGGGGTTAATTAACAAAATCAAATTTAAATTCATCATGAACATGGATCATGTAAAGTTTGTAAATCACATCCCCATAGTAGTCACCTAGAAACTGTTTTAGACACCGCAGCGGCTTTTTTGCCTCTGACCTTCCAAGGCAGTCAACCCGTTTATGTGTGTGGTGTCGCATACTTTGCTTCAGTTTTTCCTTTTATTTTAGTTCTGTTAATGCTACATTTCCTGTTCGGCCTGTATACCTACTTTAGATTCACATTTGAATTCGGATCAGATGTCGACGCATTTGTGACAAATCAGTGACAATCCACCATTTTAAACATGTTACTTACTTTCGCCGCATGATTCCATTCTACTGGCTATATTGACAGTGTCTCCGAAATACAATACCTTGGCATGGAAAGGCAAATCACTCCTGTAACAGGCGTGGTATTGGTATTTGTATTAATAATCTCCCTTAATTGTATTTGTACACTAGTAAGTTATGCATATAGTTCAATACAAAAATGCAGACGCATGTGTATTTGTTAAGGGGGTTGGGGTACTGATTGTGAAATCCCGCACATAAATCAATAAAGTGCAATCTGTAATGTGCTGAAATAACCTATTTTTAGTATCTTTATACATTTTTGTGTGAAATATGATTTTGACCATAGATAGAGTTTGGACACGCGGTAAGGTTGACTCCTTAATATTTAAAATGCTCCTTGATTTGATCATTTCATAGGTCATTTTTTTAAACTGAGCGAGGAGTCAGTGCAAGGGTTGAGTCAGTTGTGTTCACGAATAATTGTCCGTGAAAAAGACATCTCATATCAATCAATAAAGTGCACCTTTTGATATACTGAACGAACCCATGTATTTATAAGTGGTTGTGTTAACCTGAAATTTGATAAACAACATGCCAAGTAGGGTTCGACCCCCACCATACGGAAAGGCTCACCCACAAATATAGAAATGTTTCCTGCATTAATGTTGTACTTCAAAATATTTCGTAGGATAAACGATTCATTTATGACATTTGTACTATTGTACCAATTCGCACTCTCAGCTTTTCCTGCAGCATATGTTTTAGCTTAAATCCCTGTAATGAGAATGATAAAAGTAAAAAATGGAACAGGAAAGGTAGCATTCAAAGACGAGAGTCTACCATAAACACACAGAAACAAGAACAACTTTAAAGATGACTAAAAAGCGAGGTAAGACATCCTAACGGATTGCCAATAGGCCGCTGGGGTTTTAAACCAGGTTCTAGGGTGCACTAAACCTCACTCTTACCCTATTCTCATCCCAAAAAACAGTACAGTCTAAATAAAGATATCCCCGTGAGGTTATAATCTCTAACAAACAAGGCAGCATTAATATGCTATATAAGTAAAACACATAAATGATCATGTATATATAATATAAAAAACAAAAGCCTAGAAAGCAACAAAGTAAGTACTCAACGACTTGGCAGAAGCCTACAGGAAGTCAACAAGAGAATAAACCGTTAAGGATACGACAAGACAAGATTAAGGTCAAACATCAAACGCTACCATCCTATAAGCATTTAAGTAGACGTCAACATAGGGTCAACAGTTTGTCCGGCTATCGCACAATTAAAGAGGAATTAAAGAATAGTGGCGAACTGTAAATGGGTCAACCACTAAACAGGCAGTGCGTTGCCAAATTGTAGGGTCATAATCTGTGTTGATAAACTTTTTAACACGTTTAATAAAGTTTGTATGAAACTGATTATGACCAAGGATCTCTGACGAAGTTTGTAAATCACATCACAATAGAAGTCTGGTTGTGATAGTCACAACTTTCTCGTATACCGTTTTTTCTACACAGATTTATATTATACTATCTTAGATTAATTATAAATGAGAGTGGACCTTTGGAAACGGCCGAATAAAGTTCAGGATGAGAGTTGAATCGTGGACCATATATTGCAGCAATATGGAGTCGATCACTAGAGATACAGCCTTTGTTAAAACACTGACATGTTTTTGGTTGATCTTCATTGCCTCTGGGGTAAAATTGAATACGTTTTGTAATTGATCATTAGCAATTACACATTTCCTCAATGTTATTTCACCTGAGTAGGTAAATGCCATAAATCTAACGACAAGATAGGCATCCCCTATCGTCTCAACCAAATATACAATAAGAAGCAGTTTTGAAAAGAATACTGCTAATAGATGTGACCTTTTTACCCAGTGATTTCTTCAATGTAGTTCAAACAGAATAAGCCTCTTTGGTTTGCGTTTATAATTCCTTATTCGCACAAATGAGCATCGTGTATGCGCCGGTACTGAATATATCAAAGTAATTCAAGTAATGTTTCAGACTACATTAAATTTGGTATAGTATAACGTTGTATCGATCATTAAAAAAACAATTGCTTTTTATTATAATGGAAAATTATAGTTTGTCTTTGTTAACTTTATTTAAAATCTAGATTGAACCATGACTCCGAATACTACTGAAGGTTTATAATTATTCCTTATACATGTTATATGCGTCATTTATTGCTATTATGTTATCAAAACATGTGTACAGGTCATTCAAATTGTCCACGACTTCTATAGGTGAACTTTTTGATGCAATCGTCGTGAAACCTTATATGTCGGAGAACTGAATGTTGTTTAACGGCTCATCAACACAGTATAGGTTATTTAGGGCCGCCCCAGAGAGAGGGGAAGGATATATAGGAATCCGGGAACCTGCCCTACTCTTATTATCGAATAGATTCCTATGGTTCTTTAACGTGCTCGGTGGATAGACCGATACACGGGACCGCCCGGTTTACGTCCCCATCCGACGGACGAAGCTAAGGGAAAGTGTCTAGCCCAAGAACACACCGACAGAACTCTGTGGCACCACGGAAGATTGAACCCGGGGCCTCCGGTTACAAATCCCCCGCGCTACCGACTGCGCCACGCCAGCCCTCATATGTCGGAGAAGAACACAGTTGCTGAAGTATATATCTCGGGAATTATCGGATCTCCAATTTTTAATTAGTGCGCACAACTCCTGCAACAATGGAAATAAGTGACTATTATATAGATAACCCAATACTGACTGATAATTACAATATCAAAGTTGTAGAGTATATCAATACTGTTTGCATCTTGCATTTGGGAAATGCAAAGCATACTTGAACGAGTATTTAAATTAAACGATCCAGTAAATGTATTATTTAATAAGTTTTAAGAAATAAACAAACAAAACCCCAAAACAACCCCAACAAATCATGCAAACAGGAACAAATAGAAAACAAAACAATTTAAGCTTAGAAATATGATACTTGATTTAGATTACATTAACTCCTGTACGAGTATTCTAACCAGATAAAATGTCACCAGTAATATTTCATATTGCAAAGTGTTGATATATCTATAGTAATCTATACTGTGAACCACCTTGCCGTGTTTTATTTGTTATATTGCTAACGTAAGAAATATATTTAATGTTAAGTATATCACCTGATACTCAGGCAGATGTTATCGAACCTTAATGACATCTGACCCTATCTGGTGGTTATAAACAAAATGGAGAATAATTAGCAAGAGTGGCAAGAGAGGCAAGAGAGGTATGGCAAGAGAGGTAGTTTCAATTTTGACATCGTTAATCATTTACCTTTCCCACACGGGTATTTCTAGGAGCAACATCTAATGTGGTAAATATTTTGTTTTGCAAGAGCTTGAAGTCAAGTTTAAGACGTTTATCCCCTGTAAAAATAAAATTCACACCCCAAGACTACCATTCTCATAAACTCTTTAAGACCTTTGCCAAATGGTATCATCGCAACTTGTATCTCTATTTTTTAAATAAATTAGTAGATATTTTATAAACGTCGAGAGGAACAGGTCATTTAACAACACTTCTTCGACACAAACGTGCACACCATTTACTCATGTGGTAACGTGATTTACAACATTCGTAGGATGATACGTTATGATCACTTTAGTACAGTGTTGAGACCTGCATAACTATCGAGTATGTATGACAGTCGAACAAGAAATGTAGCTTATACAGAACACAGTCAACCAAAAGCACGCATTAAAACAAACACAAATTGCAATGTTAATAAGTAAGGCATGTGAAATCACAAACGCCAACGGATTGACAATAGGGCTACCGCCTTGAACAGGTCAGTAAATAGGTAAATATATATATCCCCGCCAGGTTAAATTCTCGAACAAAATGGGCAGCAGCATTAATAGGCAACATAAGTATAACACGTAGATGATCATGTATTTATGAATATTCAAAATAAAACCCTAAAAGTCATAAAACAAGTACTCAGTGACTTGGCAGAAGCCCGTGCAACAAGAGAAACAAACATTAAGGGTACGACAAGACAAGATTTAAGACAAGCATCAAACGCTACTGTCCTTTGAGGATTTCGGTAGATGTCGTCATAAGGTCCACACTCTGCCTCGTCATCGCAGTCAAACAGGAAAGCATAATGAACAACTGTAAATGGGTCAACCACCAAAAAAGCAGTGCGTTGCAAAATGCTAGTGCCGTAACCTCTTTTGATTAACCTGTTCACAAATTTAATAAATATTCTATAAAAGTGATTATGATCAAGGATCTAACAAAGTTTGTAAATCACATCACACAGAAGTGAGATTGTGATAGTCTTTGTCGCTTATATTTTAAAAGTAGATCAAGATCATAATAACAGTTAACACAGTTTTATTGAAGTTTATGGTAACAGTAGCCCTATTGGAGTAACTTATTAGTTATACAAATATTACGAAAATTAAAGTCCCAAGCTCGATTACAAGCTCTAAGGAAACGAATAAGTTGAGAAACAAACATAGACCACCCATAGGAAGTAGCTTGGGGAACATACCCATCTAAGTGGGGATAATTCACAATATCAAACTTGAAATCATCTCTCTTGCCACAGAGTTTACTATTTATTTCACCGTGATCAGTAAAGAGATGTAAATCAAGAAAAGAAGCGACAGTATCAGAAATGTTAGCTTTGTTGAGTAGAAGTTCTGAAGGATAGTTATGATTAACTATTTTAATAATAGTAGGAAAAAAAGATTGTCAATGTACAATTTGTCATCCAGATACCGAGAAGTGTCATTAAAGGCTTCAGTTACATCTGCCTGAGAATCTGGTGAAAAACTGAATATAAAATCTCTTTCATAGCATACAAAAAAACAAACAATTCTGCGACAAGAGGTGCGCAGGTCGTATCAATAGGGATAGCAACAATTTGTATAAAGACCGTAGTTCCATACCTGACGAACATAGTATCTAATAAGAAAACAAGTGCTTCATAAACTTCTTCGCAAGTCCATACAGTATAATAATCCAAACCGCCGTTAGCCAATAACGAGAACCAGAAACACTATGTTGACAATTGTATAATGCCATCTATTACAGTAAAGTCTACGTGCGTGCATTAACATCAGTGACGCATATACAACATTTGGTGCGTGTACACTTTTTTAAAAACAACATACCACACACATGTTACAATTGGCGCGATTCTTCAGTCACAACACAGCATGCAGTATATACCACAACAGTTCTTCACGATAACGCGACACCTACTGTGATACATTGACAGGAGACGCAATGTATGATTGAGACATGTTTCGAATTGTCGCGTTTATATTTTTGATCGCATTCGTCAATAATAAGTGATCTGCTTACTAAAACAAATAGTACTGCAAAATACCCGGTTCTATCAGAAAGATAATCAACACAATTAATTTTGTCAACATGTTCATCATATAAAAAATTATAATATACAACACGGTAATCAAACATCCGGCAGAGAAGTGTGTCTGTTTTCTGCTTTTCCTTCATCAGCTGCTCTGTTCGTTGGTTCACAAGATTCTCTAGATTACTAGCATATTGCTCTAGTCGCTGTAGAACGATATACATTATGCCGGTGCTTTTGAACGAAACATAATGCTTGCTAGAAAATGTCATTCTATGTTGGAAAATTGTCAAACTCGAAAAAAAAACAAAAAACTATTCTGTAAAACCAATTAAAGTATATAAGGTGGTACAAGTGTTTGCTGTCAGTAAATTCATAATGTAAAACATTCGTTTAATAACAGCTTCATAATGCAATAATCCTATTATTTTATAATGTTATCAGTTCATAAAGATCATTAACTGGTATAGATATAATAAAGCATATCATGACGGCACACAGTGGTGTTTAAATTAAGTGCCATCAATCCATATACATTCACTACAGAATAACAATGATGTTATATAATAAATAAGATTATTTCACAATTCCAATAGGTTAAAAATACCATGCGGATACGAATAATTAATAATGAATGGTAACAGTTGGTCCATATACAAAACAATTATATTATCACATTGAAATAGTCATGACTTTTTTGTGCATTTGACTAGCAAGTATTTATAATGCTCATTTTTTTAAAATATTAACACACGTTAGTATCAGAATATCAGAATTATATACTTCCCAGTGAAATAGTGGATTGTATGGTTAGAATAAACCTTATATTCTGATTGTTTATATTTTCACAGTGAGAATATATGAACTTATATTCTCACTGCCGGAAAAAATGGAACTAATTTTTCTACATTTGCTTATAACAGTCATAATTTGTGTCAAAGTTTAGAACTTATTCTATGCGCACTAAATATATGTAAATCGACTCACGCGCTGGCGTTACTATATTTATCATCGAATACGTTAAAGGGGAACTGTCGGAACGAAACGTATTTTCTGTTTGAAACAGTTTGGTAGTGTTGCATGATAAAAAGTATATAATAAATAGAATATTTCTTGGTTTGTCGTGAATACAGGATTTATTTTCATCTCGAAGTGAGAACACTTATATTTTCACTCGTGCTAAAGCACTCGTGAAAATATAAGTATTCTCATTTCTCGATGAAAATAAATCCTATATTCACTCCAAAACAACAAATATCCTCTATATATTTGTTAATATATATTACCATCAGTTAACTATACTCAGCATTTTATACAATAAAGAGCTACAATTTAACTTCTCTATTATATACGTTTTTAATTCAAAAGCTGTATAAATACATACGGAAAGTTTACGTTTATACACTGTATTATTTGTATTTTTTAGTTCAACAATGATCTGTTTCAATATGCCACAAACCCGTGAATGACTTCCAAATAATAACAAAGCAGGACGGATTTCTCAAGGAGCAGCCAAATACTAATCAAATGTCTCCTCCAGGGTAAACCTAAGATGGATGAGAGTCTTGTAATATGAAATAGGAAGTCGAAACTGTCGAATTATTGGGCAGAATAAAAACATGGACTGATACACAGGGTAGGTGAATGGTCTTTGACTAAACTAAACTCTTGGTAAAGTAGAATCCAAAGGTTTATTCATAACATATATTCGACTGAATACATGTGTATAAATCCAATTGCAAATAACCGTAAACACCGTGAATACTGACCGGAACCAACAACAAATAAACTATATGGTTTGAAACACTAATGCTTGTTGAACAAGTCTGTCAATATGCTAACGAATTACAAACATATAACCAGATAAAAACGACCTTAAACTCAGTATTTAGTCAAAGGTAATATTCATAGGGCCCATCTACGCGTTTTTGCAACATTAAACAGTTGCAAGTTAACCCTTAGCAAAAGAAACATTGAGATAGGTTGTATCATATTAGTTATAGAGTATAAAGTTAATGTTTAATATAGATATAACAATCGAACAGGAAAAGCAGCATTCAAGGACGACAGTCAACCACAAACACACAAAGTAACAAAGAACAAATTTAAAGATGAATAAAAGGCCAACTAAGACATCACAAACACAACAGTGTTGACAATAGGGCTACCGCCTTGGAACGGTCAGTGGCAAAAAAGGCCGCTGTGGGTGTAAACCAGGTTCTAGGGTGCACCAAATCTCACACTTACCCTACTGTCAACCCATAAAAACGGGACAGTATAAATAAAGAAATCCCCGCCATGATCTATTCTCTATCCAACAAGGCAGCATTAATAGGCAATATAAGTAAAACACAAAGATGCTCGTGTATATATAAATACAAAAAACAATAGCCTAGAAAGCCACAAAGAAGGTACTTAATGACTGGCAGCAGCCTCAGCAACAGGAGAATAAGCCATTGAGGGCACGACAAGACAAGACTGCAGACAAACATCAAACGTCACCGTCCTTTTGGGCTTCAGGTAGACGTCATCATACACCTTTTTGCCTGCTGGCATTCTAAATCAAACCATTCAGCCTGTATCACAAAAACACGCTCTGCTATTTATTGTTTGCTTTTTTGAAAATAACGGATCTGCTAACTCGCGTATGATACCTGTAAAATTAATGATCAAATTATTTACATCATTTCTACAATCAGTTTCAGTATTGTATAACGCATTATTAAACTGCGGAAGCTTTGCAATTAAACAGCCCGAAATGCATTTTTGTATTCACTATCCCACCTAATCTTAACCCTGTGTTTTTTCATCATTTTCCTCGACATCATAATTACAGTTCAGTGTGAATGTAATCGGTGCATGGTCAATCCATTCATTGAATGAATGAACACAAAAATTATTTACTCGTGCTAAATCACATTCTTTCACCAACAATAGGTCAATCACGGACGCCCCCTGAGTACTTGCAAACGTAATACGTCTAATAACTTCACTCCAAAAGCATTACAAACGTTGTCAAGTGAAGCCCGCACATGGGTGCATCGAGAATGTAATCGTCTTCATCAATATAATTATTATAATTATCACATACAATAAACTCGTGTTTTGTTCCAACCCTGCTGTTCCAATCACCAATCAGATATAATGCACCTAAATCTTAAAAATCATGAACATCACTTTGAATAGTGTCAAATAAATCTACAGATGCATTTATAAGCTGGGGAATCTTCACACCAAATATAAGCTCCGCATATATACACATCTTTTTCAAAATGGAAATAATGTCTATCAAGTTTAAGCTGTATAATGGTATCATGATGTGTTCGTATAATCTTAATATCCTGTTTAAATATGTCTTTATAGTATAGTACTATCCCTCAATTCATCCTCCCCGTATCCCTGTTTTCTCAAATTCACTTATTTTCCATCAACGTAAAGTGTGTCATAGGAGAGCCACGCCCTTTTACCTTCATTCTTAGGTGCTTAGGTGCTTTCAGTTGTGGTAGGAGTTTTCTTCTCTTGTCAGTCACTTCTTAGGGATATTGTTCATGTATAAAGTAGTCCTTGCCTTCAAATGCCTTCCATTGTTTACGCACATTATTTCGTTCCTTGAACATGTTGAAAAGAGTAAACTTTGCCACTTGTTTCTGCATTTGTTGCCAGTCTTCGGTCCCATTATATACACTCGTTCAAACTGCATTCTATCTACTACATTCTGAGACGCAGACATTTCGTCGACAATTAATTTTCATAATATGTTCTCCGTGATTGCCGGTATCTCAGAGGGTGCCTCAGGGGTATTACCAAATACGAGATTGTTCATCATTGACTGAGATTGTAAATACACAATTTCGTCTTGCAATGCTTCTCGTTCTTGTTGTATATGTACCACTTTGTCCTAGCGAAAAGTCCGTACTCTCTGCTTTCTCCTCTACTTTTAATACCCGATCGTTCGTCCGTCCGTTTTATCTTATCATGAAAACAATTCCATAGTTTATTCATTTCTTGTTCAAAGTTGTCAACTTTCCCCCCCCCCCCCCCCCCCCCCCCCCAGGGTTTCTAAAGATTGCAGTCGTTTGTTCATGTCACTCATTGTATTGTCCATACCCTTCAAACACGCCTTAATATCAGCATAGTTTTGTTTGTATTTCTATGCTACTTTTGAATGTTTTTTTCTAGGTTTAAGCAATCATAATTATCCTCTTCGTCGTTAAATAACACTGCATGTGTCTCAAAATGTTACTAACACTTACCCCTGATGTCACCCCTGTTGGCGAGTCTCCGTACTTTCCCGCCTTACATATCCTTTCATAGTTTACACTGTCGTCTCTTTTCTTTCTCTTTCTTTTCTTTTTTTCCTCCCATGAATTCGGTTTTTTCATTAAGTCCATTGAAATAGCTTTTAAATGTCCACATATATGCATCACTAGTGCTCCAATATTTGTATTCTTTAAAGAAAATTATTCATATTGACGCGAGCTATAATAAAACACAAAATTTACACAAACTATTTAATTTGAACTAAGTTTTTGCAAATGTCCTAGCTTACATTTCAATTAAGGAGGCGGGGAGTGGTGGTAATGCCCTACATAACATTTCAGTTGATGGGCAAATGTCCACCTGTGCATTTTTGTACAGGTGGTTGCGGTGGGTGGGGCAAATGTCCCCATGGTGGGTGGGGGGGGGATGGCATGGATTCGTTTTATTTTGACATATTCCGCCTAAAATGGAGTCCTATATTGGTAGAACTCCAGTTTCGAAACTATACAAAAGAAATAGCAACTAGCATCACAATTTAGGCTGGATTTTAGTAAGATGCATTTACTATATATAAGCTGGAATGGAAATGAGTATAACTACATAACTTCTTCCTCATTTTTTTTTATTGTACGGCGATACGAAGCAAACTTTACAAAGAATACAACACATAAGAACATAATAATAATGGTAATTAGGTCTTTTTAGATGTAGAAATAAAAGTCGAACAGGAAATGTAGCATTCAAGGACCACAGTCAACCACAAATAAGCACAGAAACAACAACTACAAAAATAAATAAACATAAAATAGTTGATAATAGGGCTACCGCTTTGACACGGTTAGTGGCAAAAAGGGTCGCCTTGGGTTTAAATTAGGTTTTAGGATGCACCAATAAGGAAAGATATAAAAATCGGACAGGGAAAGTAGCATTCAATGACGACAGTCAACCACAAAACACAAAAACAAACACGCAAACAGACAAACGAGAAGGCAAAAGTAATACAAAATGCAAACGACATCACAAACACAAAAGGGCTGACAATAGGGCTTCCGCCTTGGAAATAAAACCTCACTGTTAACCTATTGTCATGCCAATAAAACGGATTTGCCTATTAATGCTGCCTTGTTGGTTAGAGAATAGTTCATGGCGGGGATTTTTTTATTTACACTGTCCCGTTTTATTGGGTTGACAGTAGGGTAAGTGTGAGGTTTACTGCACCCTAGAACCTGGTTTAAACCCCAGTGGCGTATTTTGCCACTGACCGTTCCAAGGCGGTAGCCCTGTTGTCAACACTTTTGTGTTTGAGATATCTTATTTGGCATTTTATTCATCTTTCAATTTGTTCTTTGTTTCTGTGTGTGTTTGTGGTTGACTGTCGTCCTTGAATGCTGCTTTTCCTGTTCGATTTTTATATCTATATTAGAAGCTTTACATGTATTTATTCGGCTTAAGACTAGCTAGTAGATACATTTGTAAATTGAAGAAACATTATAAACAACTTTGTCGTAAGAAATGAAATGGGTTTGAATTGAAAAAAATATCTGACATTGAAAAATTAAAGCAAATGGTATATCTCTTGACGAGTTCAGGAAATATTTTTTTCGGAGTTAGGTAATGATAATTTTCAAAATGATGATGCATAGGAATTCTGTAATAATCAGAATTTTAATAACTGCACCTTTGAAGAACTAGACAAACGCATCACTGTACAAGAAATTTTAGAGGCGGTAAAACATCTTACGATAGAAAAATGTATAAAAAGTGATTATATAATGAATGAATATTTAATTGAAAGTATTGATATTTTATCTTCTCATTTGTGTGACATATTTAATATTATACTTGATTCTAGGTATTTTCCAGAAAAAATAGACCGAAGGTATAATTATTCGATTACATAAAACTGGGGATTTTAATAATGTTAATAATTATAAGGACATCACTCTAGTCAACCGCTTTTCTAAGCTTTTCGCAACTGTATTAAATAAGAGAATTGTAACTTTTGTGATAATAATCATGTTTTATCTGATGCGCAGTTTGGATTTAGGAAAGGTCGTTCAACCACTGAGGCATTATTTATCTTACTATATACTGTGCAAAAGTTTCTTAATGATAAGAAAAGATTATACGGTGTATTTGTTGATTTGAAGAAATGGTTTGATATGATTTATAGAAATGCATTATGGATGAAACTTTACAACGTTATTTGTTAAGAATATTTTAAGATATGTATGAAAAAGTGAAATCATGTGTTAGGAAATGTGAACAGTAATCAGACTTTTTTGAATATGCGATTGGGTTGAGACAAGGGGAGATAACTTCGCTAATATTATTCTCGCTCTTTATTGAGGACCTAGAACTATATTTACAAAATGACAGTAATACAGGTTACAAATTGATGATATAGTACTTATTTTTACTTTTATTTGCGAATGATATGGTCATTTTAGGTAAATCACCTGAAGAATTGCAACAAAATGTTAATCTACTTTATGATTATTGTAACATATGGGGCTTAGAGGTAAACACGGCAAATACAAAAGCCATGTTTTTTTAGGAAAAGTGGCGGGCTATTGAACAATGAATCTTGGAATTATAATGGTAGAAACATAGAAGTAGTAAATTATTTCAAATATTTAGGAACATTTTTTAATTATACGGGGAATTTTGTCTTAAACCAAGAACATTTTATTGGAAAAGCTCTGAAAGCACTGAATGTACTCTTACATAATTGTAAAAAGGTAAGATTGAAACCGAAAATACTATTTCAATTATTTGACTCCTTTGTTTCTCCATTTTGAATTATACTTCGGAAATTTGGGGATATACACAATCAAAGCAAATCGAGAGATTACATCTAAAATTTTGTAAGCAAATTGTAAAGGTGAGATATAGCTGATGTACATGATGTACAGCAGGAGTTTATGGTGAATTAGGCAGATATCCTTTATTCATAACACGTCATGTAAGAATTGTTAAATATTCTTATTACAATTCTAAAAACAGATAATAACATATTGATTAAAAATGTTTACATATCATCATTAAACGATTGTAAAACGGGTTATAGAAATTGGATATCAAACATAGAAAATATGTTGAATGAATATGGTTTTACTAATGTCTGGAATGATCCAACTTCGGTTGACTTTAAGTACTTTATTAACATAATTAGACAAATAGTTGTTAATTGTTTCATACAAGGATGGTTTGTGAGTAAAGAATCAAGTAGTGTACTTGAATTACATAATCATTGTAACGAAGGATACCTTGATATTTTACCATATATAATTTAAGGCCATTTTTAACAAAAATCCGTATATCTGCACTTGCGTTAAGAATACAAACTGGTCGAAACTCTAGAAATAGAATATCTAGAAATGAAAGATTTTGTCAATGTTGTAAAAGCAGCGATTTGGAAGAGGAGTATCACTTTATTTTGAAATGCACTTGTTATAATAAAGGAATACGCAAAATTTATATTAAGAAATATTATTATAATAAACCAAGTATGTTTAAATTCATAGACACTTCAGACGCAAGATAATAATAATAGTATTAATTTAGTAAAATATATAAGAAAAGCTTTATCAGTAAGAAATTCATTGTTGAATATATAAAAAAGATCTTCTGTATTTTTTTCCTCATGTAATAGTTATTTGCTATATATATATATATATTACTCAACTATTGATATAAAATGTTGCATTGTTAGAATCACGTGACATGTGTATGAACAATTGTATTTATGTATGTTTAAATGGCGATGAACATATGTACAGGTTAAATAAAATATATGTTCTGTTCTGTTCGGATATTTATGACATTTGCCAAACATGTGTGAGTTCTTAAATATTTAGCACATGTTTATCACACACATTGAATGTAAATGGAAGTGTTAATTGATTTCAAATGTTCATGTTAACATACTAATATTGTAAAATATATTACAAAATGACGCCTCCTTTCTTTTTTATTAACAGGGAGTAAGTAAGTATACCTACTCCCTGTTCTTAATTACCGATTTACCATATCAATGAAAAAGGACAAACTGTTTTAGTAATCATCCAAGTTATTTTATGCGTGTTTTTCTTTTACTATGTTCTGTGAAAGCTTTCCAATTCTACTTTTATATCTAATCTAATTAACACAGAATAAAGCAACATTTGACTCTCTATAGTATAAGTTAAGAGAGAATTTAGTTTACTTTATTTTTACTAATCTGCAATTCATTCCCTAAATAAAATTGCTGATTTAAATGACAATAAGAGTACTTATCTTAATCGTGTAGCTTTGTACTTACACTTTGATCTATGCCATTTTAGCCTGGAATTGTTCATTTCCACTTACTCTTTCCTAATTTAATGATAAAATACACATACAAAAAAAATATTGGATATCAGAAGCTGATAATCATATTTTGTCAAACTCATAATAACACCAATTAGAGTTTAATTTACACAACATAGTTTTCTTAACACAATTGAAATAGTTGGCAACTATATTCTCCCCACGGCAGATAATAACAAACAAAAATATCCCATAAGTCCACGCTCTTATTAACAATTGAAAATAAATAAAAAATATAGGTTTACAAGTCGAAATAGCCAGTGTAGCTTTCACATATAGACTCATACCGTAAAGAACGTTGTCAATTCATTCAAGAATTTCCAAACAAAAGGTCAATGATGTAAATTCGATGGCTAATCACGTAATTGGTTGATAAAAAAAAAGAAACAACAAAAAAACAAAATCTAGGAAAATCCTGCACAGGTAAAGCCCACACAGCATTGTTTGTGTTCTTGAAAGTAGGAATAGGAACTGGATACCCGAAAGAGCATGTCACTTGACCTCTGTTTCTGGGATCTCATCTTTAAATGTTCCTTTGATCCAGTCTAGGTAAATACGTCACTTCCGGTTTGTAGCCTGGAATTCATTACGAATCCAGAGCTCATACAAGACAGACGTCAACCCAATACAGTGGAAAACCTCCATCTGACTGTGTCTGACTTCTGATTACGTGAGTTACCATTTGTAATCACTGTATAATATGTATATCTAGGGCAAGATTGCTTTAATGGCGTTGTCGGCAATTGTACCTAGAGGCACATATTGGGAAAATCCCACTTGTGGAATTCACATCGATAGCAAAGTTAGGCTCGATGCAGAATTTCGGTCTGTTGCCGAATAATTCGGTAGACAACTGTTGTAAACAACTGTTGTATGTTGTTTTATGACATTTTATGTCCGTTAGCACTCTAGAAGAGAAAAAACTGTCGGTTTTTATCTTTTATTGTGTTGCGGTAAACGCAATTTGGCGGGAAGGCAGCCATACAATATCCGGCTTGCTCAACTTGGAAGCATGCGCAGTGATATGTATTTAGAACCACGAGGTATTGCAAATTGTAAACATCCGTTTTGCAAACCGGAACATCAAAATCGAAATAAAAACATCGATTAATCAAAGGAAAAACATATAATTTAATGCATAGAAATCTTTAGAGTTCAAAATTATTATATGATAAACTTTAAAAGAAATATTCAAACTCTAAAATAAAATTATCATTATTATTTTTTTTATTACAGAGCACTTTACTCTTGTATTGCTCTTAAAGGGATATATACACTTCAAAAATGTTTTATTTTTTTAAAGCGACGCTTACTCGCTCACACTAAATGAAAGAAATTGTCGGTTTCTTCTCTTTTGGTGTGTTGCGATAAGTAAAATTTTTTAAAAAGGTGATATATTCTTTAGAAAGGGTACATAGTATTCAAGAATATTTTTTTTTTAAAGGGATACTTACTCGCTCGCACTAAACGAGGGAAACTGTCGGTTTCGTCTTTTTTGGTGTGTTGCGGTAAGTAAACTTTTTTAAAGGTGATATATTCTTTAGAAAGGGTACTTAGTATTCAATAATATTTTTTTAAAGGGATACTTACTCGCTCACACTAAACGAAGGAAACTGTCGGTTTCGTCTCGTTTGGTGTGTTGCGGTAAGTAAACTTTTTTAAAGGTGATATATTCTTTAGAAAGAGTACATGATATTCAAGATTTAATTTTTTTTAAAGAAACACTTGCTCGCTCACACTAAATGAAAGAAATTGTCGGTTTCTTCTCTTTTATTGTGTTGCGGTAAGGGATTTTTTTTTATTTATTTTTTTTAAAAAGAATATGTACACTTAAGAACAATTTTTTAAAGGGCAACTTCCTATAAGAATTTTTTTTAAAGGGACACTTACTCGCAAACACTAAACGAGAGAAATTGTCGATTTCTTCTCTTTTATTGTGTGCGGTAAGGAATATATATATTTTTTTAAAGGGATACATCCTATATCGAATTTTTTTTTTATTACTTTTAGATAACTGATATTTTTTTTCCACAGAGTAATTACATCTCTAACTGGTTCTAGTTAAAGTGCAGGACCACGAAGAGCATATTAGTAACCATCCTAGTGTAACACCACAGGATGGCGGGATAAGGGATACAAGACAAAAAGCCTAGTGTGTCATCACAGGCTTATTCATCGATAAGGTTTGGTTTTCAATTAAATCAAAACTACCAGTTATCAATTATACAATATCTTTCGTTATTTATAAATATATAAAATTATTAAAAATGTAAGTAAAATTATCTTTCAGAAATTATGTAATTTTTCATTTTTTTATTTATTTATTTTTTTCTATTTTTTTATTCTCATCACTGTTAATTCTAATCATGTACTCGGGTCAGTCTCCTTCGGGTCAGTCTTACTTGGGGTCAAAGGTTAAAATTAATTTTTGTGCAGCAAGGGATTTAATGACATTACCGGGTATCGGTAATAAAATTGCGCATTATATAATGCAAGTTAGGGAAGCGAATGGGAACCTATCTCGGGAGGATTTCATTTCAATGAACATAAGGTCTAATGTTAACTTGGTCGACT
>JAWPHD010003149.1:0-227059 GCA_037043455.1 Cyrtodaria siliqua | reverse complement strand
ATTTACATAAAACTAAAACTCAAATAACCCTGTATATTTATACACGAAACTCAGTTAAATATAGTAACACTTTCATCAAAAACAAGCATAAAAGTCGAACAGGAAATGCAGCTTTCACAGAACACAGTAAACCCCAAAATACGCAAAAAGACAATCTTGAATGGCAATGTTAATAAATCAAAGCACTGAAAGTGCTGAATGCGGCGGAGTTTGTGTAACGGACAAAATCTGAATAAGATGATAACAAAGTGCAGGAAAAATGAGTTGTTCTTGTTGTTTTTGCATCTTGTCAATTGGTATAGCGTTCAGATCCGGAATGTCCCTTTACCTTTCTGTTCTTGCACAACTAGACCCTGAACTCTACAATCTATGAACGTTTTGATCGAATCCGATCTTAAATACAGGAGATATAACGATAACAAAATTTCTATATATGCTATATTCCAACTCAATAACAATCCAGTGGTGTCAAAACATGTTTCTTCATTTCGTCTTATCATTAATAATATTTCACTGACATCGTGAATCACAAAAAAAACGTTCGAAATAGTTGTTGCTATATAGAGCTATACATAATAAATCAATAATCATCTTGTTTTCACGTTCTACCAGTAAATCGCCATAAAAATAGTTCTCAAAAATGCATATAAATATAATTTTGCTCTTTTTTTTTTCCAAACAATTTTGATATATTGTCATTTGGAATATTATTGTTTTCCTATTACATACATAGCTCGTCTTAGTTAAATTCAGTTCTTCACATTACATTCAGTTCATGCAAACCCGTAGGCACTATTTATCTACGCGGAGGCATATGCTTTGAATGCTGTTCGGCTGCCAATTATGTGCTATTTTATTCTGTTAACATTGCAGCGGGGAGTTTGCTCCCCGCCGCAATATTAAAGGCATATGGCGTCACAAACACAAAATGGGTTGACAATAGGGATACCGCCTAGGAACTAGGAACCGCGACGCCGTAAAACACAATTCAGACCATAAAACCACTCATATACCGTCCCAGATTGAAAATCGTAGCATGGTTATCTCTTAAATGTAATTAACCCATATTCATGACATTGTACAGATAACATACTAAGTATTAAATTATACTCCGTAAAGAAAGACATGGACCAGAGTTGAATGTTTTTGTTAAAACAATGGAATTGGCGTCTTTATGTTACAATCACAGACATATTAATAAATATTATTTGTTATTAGGTCTGTGGTTACAATACATACGCCATTGAACAGATACATTTGTGGTGCTTTAAAAGCAGAAAATGTTATTAAACTCGAGTATAACTTGAAAGTGAAATGATATCGTAAAAAACAAAGAGATAAAATTATGCAAAGGTAGAGGCATTTGTAAACAACTTAAAGCAGAAACCAGTTTTTAATTTCAACGAAGAATCATCGGATAGAAAAAGATTACCATAAAATACCCAAAGAGTTCGTGTTAACAGTATGCATTACATTCGAAATTGAGTATATCCGCCGTTATGATACACTTCTACACGTTTTCAGTAACCTCTATGGTATTTGTGATAACATATCTCTGTCATTCTTGGTTCGAATTAAAACGGTTTTTGGATTTTAACATATTCAGCGATATATTCAGTTTAACAGTCGTATGCATATTTCGGTTTACAGCTTCTATTAAAACTTCTGGTTCATTTAATACTAAATTATACTAAATTATAACAATTTATACTTAATCAAACTAACTATACTAAAAATATAATTATAACCTTAACACTTACATCGTGAATTAGATTAATCCACAATATAAGTTTTAATAATATAGTTAGAGTTTTTACAATTTTGGGAGTTGAGCAATAACACCATGATCTCGAAAATACCTGGTAAATGTATTAAATCATTACCCTTATTAGGATAAATTATTCATATTAATAAACATAGTTTAACGACGATTGTGCGAGTAGGTCTAAATATACTCAGTACATTTAAAAACGCAAACTTTTTGATTTTTGATTATTTATAGTCCACTGTTGTTTTGTTGAAATCAAGCTAGTATTTTATATTAGTACTCAAGTCTCACAAAGGTTAACATATGGCGATAAACAGTTGCGTAATATTTGGCTCCACTTCTTTCAGTTAAAGCACATTTAGCACGAGGAATTAATTTCACTGTAGAAATTAAAAAATACCAAATGTTGCGTTTTCAAATGTACTGAGTGTAGAACAACAAATTAATTATGACCATTATGCTTTTAAAATTCAAGTATAACCTCGACCTCAACTTTAGACTCAGTGAACCCCAAATGCAATAGGCCTTTTTAAACAAGTTAACACAGATGCATTTAATAACAATGTCAAATCTACAGGACAAACGCGGACATCAACACCAGCGGAAATACACAAGCACTCGTATTTTCAAATATGTCGTGCTAAGACGCAAACATTACAAACAAATTCATTGCTGAGGTTTGCTTTAGAAAAACACACGAATAAGCACATCATTCAAAATTATAAATCAGCCAATACTCACCGAGGGACCGCTTTGTGCCGGAGTCGAAGGAATGGAAGAGGTCTCTTCATCGGCATGTGTCTAAAACAGAACAGTAGAGTTAATATGTTATGACACAATTATTAGCATTATAAAGCACTTACCAAAAAAACCTGCAATCCGATTGGCTGACGTTCAAACCATTTGCGACTATTAAATAGTGCATAACTACGGAAGCGTTTTCGTGCCTCGTCTTGTTGGGTTATATTGAATTTCTCCATTTAAAAAAACTCCAGTTGTTATGATATGTATCTATAAATCGATATATGTATGTCGACAAAACGCGACACAATTCAATAAAGGCAAAACAGATACGTTGAAACAAATAAAAATATATCAATATAAAGGTACTTGACGTAATGAGTAGTATCTGTATTACACGAGATATTTATTTGATAAACACGAGATATTTATTTCAAGCTATGTACTGTTTGTCGATTATGTGATCTAAATATGTCGATTTAAAATCTAAACAATTATAAAACAATTCGAGTTAACGTCATGTTTTAAATAAATAAAATGTCAACGGAATGATTAGCCCCGGTCATCCGGCATGCTTCTGATTTCTTTATTACGCTTTGTTACGTCTAGTCTCGGACAAATAAACCCGTATGATGTATATGTCTTATTTGCAAATATCGGTATTGGCAAATTATTCCGATTAAAGTACTCACTAGCGATTAGCCGACTGTATTCGCAATTTTTCACGCAAATAAAATTCAATGTTTGCATGACTCGTATGTTGTGAATAAAGCTACATGAGTTTTCAGCAGCCAAGCAAGTACTCAATGACATGTCAGAAGACAGAGTAACAACACAATATATCCAGTATGGGCATACAAAAACACAAAGAAGATAAACAATAAACGTAACATTCCCTTTCAGGATTTAAAAACTGACTTTGGCCAATCATCGATCATGCCTGTTTTTCGGTATGACCACGTTTTAAGTTGTCAACCTTTTTATAAAAGCTTGACTCTAGCCTTAACTTTAGACTCAGTGAACCCAAATGCAATAGGCCTTTTTAAACAAGTTAACACAGTTGCATTTAATTACAATGTCAAATCTACTGGACAAACGCGGACATCAACACCAGCGGAAATACACAAGCACTCGTATTTTCCAATCTGTCGAGCTAAGACGCAAACATTACAAACACATTTATTGCTAAGGTTTGCTTTAGAAAAACACACCAACTAGCACATCATTAAAAAGTATAAATGAGCCAATACTCACCGAGAGACCGCGTTGTGCCGGAGTCGAAGGAATGGAAGAGGTCTCTTCATCGGCATGTGTCTAAAACAGGACAGTAGAGTTAATATTTTATGACACAATAATTAGCATTCTAAAGCACTTACCAAAAAATCCTGCAATCCGATTGGCTGACGTTCAAACCATTTGCGACTATTAAATAGTGCCTATAAAGCGTATTCGTACCTCGTCTTGTTGGGTTATATTGAATTTCTCCATTTAAAGGGTCCTCCAAACTGAAATAACTTTCCTTTGTATTACAAAGATAATGATTAGCAGTTTCTAAAAATACTTCGGTCAAAATCGTAAACCTATTCGTTCATCGGTAAATCACGAATCCATACGGCACATTTGCCCTAATACACACCTGTCACGGAAACGTAACTGAGGTTTCACGGAAACAGCCGAATGGAAAAATCCCGTTGACGTCACGCATTACCTATGGTTCGTTAGAAACCAAAATGGCGGACACAAACCAAGTAAACAATGCGAGCGAAGTGGACAATCATTTTGTGTACCCCATCCACTTTGATTCTGAGCGTATAAAGAATAAATGAAAACAATAAACGAATAATACAAATAAACTCATGATATTAGATTTTTCAATGTCTTCATCCTGTGACTGTGTCTCCGTCTGTGGGTCTGCAAATTGGAGAATCGGTGAATTGCGTCAGGTTTCAGCATTGGTTTTAAGTTTTGATACCTACTGTATTTACTCAATGAACACTCATTAATTCCGGACAACTAATTTATTGAAGAAAATAATAAAACTAGTGCTCGGACATATTAAGAAATCAATCTTATGTCAATAGTTTTGATGCTTTTATAAATTCAGACATCGGGAAAAGACGAACTATTCGCCGAACATGACAGGTTAAAATTACGATCAACGACTTCTAATTGCTGACTGCATCTCGATAATTACCAACAGAGGCAGCAGAATATACTTCAATGAATTTAATTGTAACTTGTTTGATGCAATTAAATAAAAAGTTTTTGATCGTGATTTTTTACTGTTATTAACGAGCCATTTTGAAACAATTACATTATTACTGACCCATGCTATAATTTTGTGTAATCGGTCAGGCGCGTGTTGAAACAATTGTCTAAACCAGGTAAAACCATTCCAATGTAGGTGTTACGGGTTGTTTTGTGTTGTCGCTGTCGTAGCTAGTGGGTAGTGGGCCATTCCATTATCTGGCATTACCAGCAAAAAAATACGGTCTCGCTCACACAGGTAAAGTGCTGTGCGATTTGTTGTCTGTTTGTACAGACACATGAACTATTTTTTATTTCATACTATAAGCATGGCATGCTTTGTTTTTTAGCTTCGATTTGAGGAATAACATGATGGTGCAATTAAATGGATAAAGAATACGACTATTTTATAATTTTAATTTATTTTCTGCAATACCTTGTATGTTTTTATTTTGGAATAAAATAATCAACATGTTTTAAAATTGCATTGTCTCATTATTCAATAAAGTTCATTGCTACATTTCAAACAAAATATAATAATTTAATATAATAAACAAGATGTCATAATTGTTCATTAGTTCATTGTTTACACAGTTTTTATTAGTTCACTGTTGTGGATTGAATCGCATATAGCCCAGTATACTATTACACAGTCCGCATTAGCCAGCATATAACTACACTTGTGACTAGAACGTGACAGTTCCACAGATTAAACAGTGTACCGCTCACTCACCGCAAAACCCACTCTACCCGCGTGTAAAGTGTGTCTCGGTGTACTGATTTCACAGGTTTTACAGTTTGCCCAAGTTGAGTACCGTAATTTTAGACAGTTTATAGAATAGTCGCATAATTACCAATAAGTGATCATTAATGGATGGATTTTCGAAATTACCGTAAACAACGAAGATGAGATTGCCCCGAACATCACAGTTAAAAATACTTACCGTAGAATGTTAATTTACCGTTCCCTCTCAAAATATTCGGACATTGGCAAATATGAATTAATTTTGGAAAGTTATATTTCCGGACACCAACAAAAATAATTATGTTATCCCGTCTGAACTGATAGAGTAAATGTAATCTCTTTTTCGTTTCATCAGAGTCATCAAAATCTTTCTCAGTAAAATGGTCCGAACATACGCGAGAGTGCTCTGAAAAATTCCATTTCACACCGTTTTGCAAAACAAGTTCAATCCATTTAGTTCGATGACGGCAACATGGAAATGTGTGTAGACTTACACTGCCTTCCTGTTTACTTTTTCTACAAAAGCTTAATAAGCACCTTTTCACCATGATGAAGACACGAACACATCAATAATATTCCAGAGTTTAAAACACTTAGTCTATATGAGAAAAATGGACATCCAACAAGAGTAACGGTTTGTTTACACATAGATACGCGCCATAATTGATTATGTAAATTAGGTAGTTTGTACGGAAGATGTGATTGGTCGTCCCTTATGACGTCATTTTCCGAAGATCGATCGCGCACCATTTATGTTTGTGTACAGGTAAACTTCATACCTGTAAAACTTGCATTTATCAACGGTTTTTAAGAAAACGGACGATGACATTGACATTCTTTTATAATAAGCTTTCATTTAAAATCACTCTATTTTTTAATTTGGAGGACTCTTTAAAAAAACTCCAGTTGTTATGATATATATCTATAAATCGATATATGTATGTCGACAAAACGCGACACAATTCAATAAATTCAAAACAGATACGTTGAAACAAATAAAAATATATCAATATAAAGGTACTTGACGTAATGAGTAGTATCTGTATTACACGAGATATTTATTTGATAAACACGAGATATTTATTTCAAGCTATGTACTGTTTGTCGATTATGTGATATACATCTGTCGATTTAAAATCTAAACAATTATAAAACAATTCGAGTTAACGTCATGTTTTAAATAAATAAAATTTAAACGGAATGATTAGCCCCGGTCATCCGGGCATGCTTCTGATTTCTTTACTACGCTTTGTTACGTGTATTCTAGTCTCGGACAGATAAACCCGTATGATGTATATGTCTTATTTGCAAATATCGGTCTTGGCAAATTATTCCGATTAAAGTACTCACTAGCGATTAGCCGACTGTATTCGCAAATTTTCACGCAAATAAAAGTCAACGTTTGCATGACTCGTATGTTGTGAATAAAGCTACATGAGTTTTCAGCAGCCAAACAAGTACTCAATGACATGTCAGAAGACAGAGTAACAAGACAATATCCAGTAAGGGCATGCAAAAACACAAAGAAGATAAACAATAAACGTAACATTCCCTTTCAGGATTTTAAAAAAATTACTTTGACCAATCATCGATCATACCTGTTTTTCGGTATGACCTCGTTTTAAGTTGTCAACCTTTTTAAAGAAGCTTTACTATAGCCTTAACTTTAGACTCAGTGAACCCAAATGCAACAGGACTTTTTAAACAAGTTAACACAGTTGCATTTAATTACAATGTCAAATCAACTGGACAAACGCGAACATCAACACCAACGAAAATTCACAAGCACTCGTATTTTCCAATCTGTCGAGCTAAGACGCAAACATTACAAACAAATTCATTGTTGAGGTTTGCTTTAGAAAAACACATGAAGAAGCACATAATTCAAAATGATAAATGAGCCAATACTCACCGAGGGACCGCTTTGTGCCGGAGTCGAAGGAATGAAAGAGGTCTCTTCATCGGCATGGGTCTAAAACAGAACAGTAGAGTTAATATTTTATGACACAATAATTAGCATTCTAAAGCACTAACCAAAAATCCTGCAATCCGATTGGCTGACGTTCAAACCATTTGCGACTATTAAATAGTGCATAACTACGGCAGCGTATTCGTGTCTCGTCTTGTTGGGTTAAATTGAATTTCTCCATTTAAAACAACTCCAGTTGTTATGATGTATATCTATAAATCGATATATGTATGTCGACAAAACGCGACACAATTCAATAAATGCAAAACAGATACGTTGAAACAAATAAAAATATATCAATATAAAGGTACTTGACGTAATGAGTAGTATCTGTATTACACGAAATATTTATTTGATAAACACGAGATATTTATTTCAAGCTATGTATTGTTTGTCGATTATGTGATCTAAATATGTCGATTTAAAATCTAAACAATTATAAAACAATTCGAGTTAACGTCATGTTTTAAATAAATAAAATTTCAACGGAATGATTAGCCCCGGTCATCCGGCATGCTTCTGATTTCTTTACTACGCTTTGTTACAAGTAATCTAGTCTCGTACAGATAAACCCGGATGATGTATATGTCTTATTTGCAAATATCGGTCTTGGCAAATTATTCCTATTAAAGTACTCAATAGCGATTAGCCGACTGTATTCGCAATTTTTCACGCAAATAAAAGTCAACGTTTGCATGACTCGTATGTTGTGAATAAAGCTACATGAGTTTTCAGCAGCCAAACAAGTACTCAATGACATGTCAGAAGACAGAGTAACAAGACAATATCCAGTAAGGGCATACAAAAACACAAAGAAGATAAACAATAAACGTGACCTTCCCTTTCAGGATTTAAAAACTGACTTTGACCAATCATCGATCATACCTGTTTTTCGGTATGACCTCGTTTTAAGTTGTCAACCTTTTTAAATAAGCTTTACTATAGCCTTAACTTTAGACTCAGTGAACCAAATGCAATAGGCCTTTTTAAACAAGTTAACACAGTTGCATTTAATTACATTGTCAAATCTACTGGACAAACGCGAACATCAACACCAACGAAAATACACAAGCACTCGTATTTTCCAATCTGTCGAGCTAAGACGCAAACATTACAAACAAATTCATTGCTGAGGTTTGCTTTAGAAACACACGAAGAAGCACATCATTAAAAATGATAAATGAGCCAATACTCACCGAGGGACCGCTTTGTGCCGGAGTCGAAGGAATGAAAGAGGTCTCTTCATCGGCATGTGTCTAAAACAGAACAGTAGAGTTAATATTTTATGACACAATAATTAGCATTCTAAAGCACTTACCAAAAAACCTGCAATCCGATTGGCTGACGTTCAAACCAATTGCGACTATTAAATAGTGCATAACTACGGAAGCGTATTCGTGCCTCGTCTTGTTGGGTTATATTGAATTTCTCCATTTAAAACAACTCCAGTTGTTATGATATATATCTATAAATCGATATATGTATGTCGACAAAACGCGACACAATTCAATAAATGCAAAACAAATACGTTGAAACAAATAAAAATATATCAATATAAAGGTACTTGACGTAATGAGTAGTATCTGTATTACACGAAATATTTAGTTGATAAACACGAGATATTTATTTCAAGCTATGTATTGTTTGTCGATTATGTGATATAAATATGTCGATTTAAAATCTAAACAATTATAAAACAATTCGAGTTAACGTCATGTTTTAAATAAATAAAATTTCAACGGAATGATTAGCCCCGGTCATCCGGCATGCTTCTGGTTACTTTACTACGCTTTGTTACGTGTATTCTAGTCTCGGACAGATAAACCCGTATGATGTATATGTCTTATTTGCAAATATCGGTCTTGTCAAATTATTCCTATTAAAGTACTCAATTGCGATGAGTCGACTGTATTCGCAATTTTTCACGCAAATAAATGTCAACGTTTGCATGACTCGTATGTTGTGAATAAAGCTACATGAGTTTTCAGCAGCCAAACAAGTACTCAATGACATGTCAGAAGACAGAGTAACAAGACAATATCCAGTAAGGGCATACAAAAACACAAAGAAGATAAACAATAAACGTGACCTTCCCTTTCAGGATTTAAAAACTGACTTTGACCAATCATCGATCATACCTGTTTTTCGGTATGACCTCGTTTTAAGTTGTCAACCTTTTTAAAGAAGCTTTACTATAGCCTTAACTTTAGACTCAGTGAACCAAATGCAATAGGCCTTTTTAAACAGGTTAACACAGTTGCATTTAATTACAATGTCAAATCTACTGGACAAACGCGGACATCAACACCAGCGGAAATACACAAGCACTCGTATTTTCCAATATGTCGAGCTAAGACGCAAACATTACAAACAAATTCATTGCTGAGGTTTGCTTTAGAAAAACACACGAAGAAGCACATCATTAAAAATGATAAATGAGCCAATACTCACCGAGGAACCGCTTTGTGCCGGAGTCGAAGGAATGAAAGAGGTCTCTTCATCGGCATGTGTCTAAAACAGAACAGTAGAGTTAATATTTTATGACACAATAATTAGCATTCTAAAGCATTTACCAAAAAACCTGCAATCCGATTGGCTGACGTTCAAACCAATAGCGACTATTAAATAGTTCATAACTACGGAAGCGTATTCGTGCCTCGTCTTGTTGGGTTATATTGAATTTCTCCATTTAAAACAACTCCAGTTGTTATGATATATATCTATAAATCGATATATGTATGTCGACAAAACGCGACACAATTCAATAAATGCAAAACAAATACGTTGAAACAAATACAAATATATCAATATAAAGGTACTTGACGTAATGAGTAGTATCTGTATTACTCGAGATATTTATTTGATAAACACGAGCTATTTATTTCAAGCTATGTACTGTTTGTCGATTATGTGATATAAATATGTCGATTTAAATCTAAACAATTATAAAACTATTCGAGTTAACGTCATGTTTTAAATAAATAAAATTTCAACGGAATGATTAGCCCCGGTCATCCGGCATGCTTCTGGTTACTTTACTACGCTTTGTTACGTGTATTCTAGTCTCGGACAGATAAACCTGTATGATGTATAAGTCTTATTTGCAAATATCGGTCTTGTCAAATTATTCCGATTAAAGTACTCACTAGCGATGAGCCGACTGTATTCGCAATTTTTCACGCAAATAAATGTCAACGTTTGCATGACTCGTATGTTGTGAATAAAGCTACATGAGTTTTCAGCAGCCAAACAAGTACTCAATGACATGTCAGAAGACAGAGTAACAAGACAAAATCCAGTAAGGGCATACAAAAACACAAAGAAGATAAACAATAAACGTAACCTTTCCTTTCAGGATTTAAAAACTGACTTTGACCAATCATCGATCATACCTGTTTTTCGGTATGACCTCGTTTTAAGTTGTCAACATTTTTAAAGAAGCTTTACTATAGCCTTAACTTTAGACTCAGCGAACCCAAATGCAATAGGCCTTTTTAAACAAGTTAACAGTTGCATTTAATTACAATGTCAAATCTACTGGACAAACGCGAACATCAACACCAACGAAAATTCACAAGCACTCGTATTTTCCAATCTGTCGAGCTAAGACGCAAACATTACAAACAAATTCATTGCTGAGGTTCGCTTTAGAAAAACACACGAAGAAGCACATCATTCAAAATGATAAATGAGCCAATACTCACCGAGGGACCGCTTTGTGCCGGAGTCGAAGGAATGAAAGAGGTCTCTTCATCGGCATGTGTCTAAAACAGAACAGTAGAGTTAATATTTTATGACACAATAATTAGCATTCTAAAGCACTTAACAAAAATCCTGCAATCCGATTGGCTGACGTTCAAACCAATTGCGACTATTAAATAGTGCATAACTACGGAAGCGTATTCGTAGCTTGTCTTGTTGGGTTATATTGAATTTCTCCATTTAAAACAACTCCAGTTGTTATGATATATATCTATAAATCGATATATGTATGTCGACAAAACGCGACACAATTCAATAAATGCAAAACAAATACGTTGAAACAAATACAAATATATCAATATAAAGGTACTTGACGTAATGAGTAGTATCTGTATTACACGAGATATTTATTTGATAAACACGAGCTATTTATTTCAAGCTATGTACTGTTTGTCGATTATGTGATATACATATGTCGATTTAAAATCTAAACAATTATAAAACAATTCGAGTTAACGTCAGGTTTTAAATAAATAAAATTTCAACGGAATGATTAGCCCCGGTCATCCGGCATGCTTCTGATTTCTTTACTACGCTTTGTTACGTGTATTCTAGTCTCTGACAGATAAACCCGTATGATGTATATGTCTTATTTGCAAATATCGGTCTTGGCAAATTATTCCGATTAAAGTACTCACTAGTGATTAGCCGACTGTATTCGCAATTTTTCACGCAAATAAATGTCAACGTTTGCATGACTCGTATGTTGTGAATAAAGTTACATGAGTTTTCAGCAGCCAAGCAAGTACTCAATGACATGTCAGAAGACAGAGTAACAAGACAATATCCAGTAAGGGCATACAAAAACACAAAGAAGATAAACAATAAACGTAACCTTCCCTTTCAGGATTTAAAAACTGATTTTGACCAATCATCGATCATACCTGTTTTTCGGTATGACCTCGTTTTAAGTTGTCAACCTTTTTAAAGAAGCTTTACTCTAGCCTTGGTCACCCGGCCTGCTTTTGCTTTCTTGGCAACTCTATGCTACACGGAGTCAGCCAGAGGAAACAGCATAAAGACCTGGATGAAAATCGATGGTTGAACTTGCCACAAACGTTGGTGAGATTTTGGCTAGATTTTGAGAGATTGTATGTACAATAGACATATTTGCATGTTAATTAAAAGTTTAAAAATTTAAAATGTCTTTTGACTCATGAGAAGCAGCACGTGATGGTTACAAGACTGTGTAACTAAACTGTTGTGTTATGCTGTAATTGGCGAAATTTATACTTTTGTTATTTTAAAATAATATTGATTGTTATCTTTTGGTTAATTTAATGTTGTCTGTTATTTATTTATCTTGTCTCCAACTGTCCCCCTCCACCACCTATCGTAAAATGTAAAATTTAGGATTGCCATTTGATTTTATTTACTGTGAAATGTTTTATTTATTGTTAATTCATTGTTATCGATTATCTAGAATCATCAAATTCAATTTGCTGTTATCCTGTTATGAGACCCTTACCCCAACCCCATCCCTACATCATAACGTCAAGCAAACGTTGACTTTTATGTGAGTGAAAAGCGGGCGAATACAGTTAGTTGGCTCTTATTTTATTCTACCCAGATCGATATTTGCCAATAAAAGTAAATATACTAAAGTGAAAAAGAAACGCAACTCGGGAATTTACGCTATATAATTAAAAAAAAAAATGCAGAATGGGCCTGGAACCTTTTCATCTGCAGAACTGTAGAGTTGCTTCAAATTATGTTGTAAAAACTCCTTGTTTTGCTGGAGCTACGACCATTGTTTTCTGCCATCACTCAAGCAGCACCTAAAACAATACAGGGGTGATGATGATGCATTCATCAAAGGAAATGTCACCGAACATGCTACACATTCTTAATTATGGCTTAACCTGAAGAACATTTACACGGAATTGTTGGATGGTGACATTTCCGTTTATGAATGCAAAGCATTAAATCGTTTAATTTAGGGTAACTTATGGGAGTGGCTATACCGTACTACAACTACCAGATAGGGAATTTAGAGAACGGACGTCGCTCTGACGTCACAGTGTTACTAAGTACACCATGTTACAAAAAAGATAGAATATGTCTCAGCTCGTTGGTTATTTATACACCTCGATGTCTACACCCATCTCGGTGTTTAAATAAACCAACTCGCCGAGACCAGACACTATCTATTACATATTCTATCTTTAAGCATTTGGATTTCGGCCATTTTGAAATGGGCTAAAATGGTAACAGAGGAGTGGGGTGAGATTGTGGTGGGCATTTATTATATTATAGAAGAGCTTAAACCTAAATCAACAGTAAAATAAACATTTCTATGTAAATTCGGGTAAGCAACATTTTGCAATGTGCCGAAAATATTTAACATGTGGTCGGGGGACATTGAATATATTATAGAGGAGCCTAAATCGAAGCCAAAATAAAATAAAACAGTTATGTGTGAATTTCCCTTTGAATGGCGGCCATTTTGAGATATACTAAAAATAGTAACAGAGTGATCTGTGACTTTGGGAAACGAATTGAATTGAATTTTGTTTAACGGCTCATCAACACAGTATACGTTATTTAGAGCCGCCCCAGAGAAGGATACATAGGAATCCGGGAACCGTGCCCTACTCTTATTATCAAATAGATTCCTATGATTCTTTAACGTGCTCGGAGGAAAGACCGATACACGGGACCGCTCGGTTTACGTCCCCATCCGAAGGACGAGGCTAAGGGAGAGTGTCTTTGCCAAGAACACACCGACGAAACTCAGTGGCACCACGGGGGATTGAACCATGGCCTCCGGTTACAAATCCGCCGCGCTACCGACTGCGCCACGCCAGTTGAATTGAAAATATGGACTTTATCGTGGGGATTGAGGTAGGTAGTATACACCATAATCACGGTGTAAGACTATTAACACAGACATATTTACTCTTTTTTAAATAATAACTGGATTAGGATTGATGTTATCTGTTAAGAAAAATAGATAAAACATTCATTAGATAGTGTACCCCGCCATCCTCTTCCTCATCCACCCTATCCAACATCAGGCACCATAGTTATGATGTAATAATAAACAAAACTAACAACGAAGAAATATTTACATTTTCCCCACTCTCGCCCCTTCCCCACACTCCCCACCATCGCCAGGCCCAGAGATGAGGATTGGGTATTTTTGAAGAAAAAAATACTAAACCAAAAACAACATTTGAGAGTGCACCCTCCCCCCCACCCCATCCCACTACTCACCAACTCCCTTACCTCCATGCGAGGCGAGCCCATAACTCAATATGGTTTGAACTATGAATAAGAAACGTAAACATATATGTTCAGTATAAATATAAAGGACATGTTCCGTGTCTTTGGAAGTCGAATTTCGTTTTATTTTAGAATGTACACTATATATACTGATTTAAGGAAAAAATACATAGTTCATATTTCTGGTTTAGGCCAAATATTCATAAGTACATTCAGTTAATAACATGTGAAAATGGAACAACTATAATAAATCTATATACATATCTTATGTATATGAGGGGTTTACACTAAGAAATTCTATTATGTATAATAATTGATCATAATATTACAAATCAATTAGTATAGCTCTTGTTAACCATTGTTTGCTACTAACACTTATAAGTATTAAAATCTGTTGATATTTAAAAAATACATGTGCAATCAAACTTGTTTTAGCGGTCACGTAAAATGGATAGACACCTGTCTTAAGCAGACGTATATTTATCTTAAATTTAATTTAAAGGAGCCCTTTTATACCTCTTGTTTCTTGTTTATATTTATTACTGAACACTATATAAACACAATGCAACTAATTTTTTTTTTGGTGATATATCTCTTTCCGTGCTTTTTATCGCCAGGTAAAAAATCACCTGTTGACCGATACAATATCCGTATTCGCCTCGGGTTTATTTCCGCTGATTTTCGGTGTATGACGTCACACAAAGTACCGCGCCATATCTGATAGATTGACAACACAGACAGGTTCTCAATATTTTATTGAGATAACTTAGATCATACTTTCTTGAAGTATTAAAGGCAACTGTCACTGAAAGTATGAAATACCAGGGCTTTATATGACAAACCCAATTCGATATTCAGAATCCCTTATTGTACGTTAAAAACGAATATCGATCTCAGCGCTAGCTCGAAGTTCAAATCCAACTCGATATTCTATCTCACTTTTTATACAGTTTAACCGAATATCGATCTCCGTACGGAGCAAGCTTGAAAATGTAAACTCAGCTTGATATTGAATGTCGATCTACGATCTTCGATCTCACAGCCAACTACACACACCTGCAATTTTTTTGCAAAAAAAATCCCACGGAGTGTACGTGTTTGTGCGTGACCATGAAGCATATATCATTTACGACAACGCAGTTATTCATCGACTTTATAACAACTAGTCCATGTATCTAGGTAGTTATGTCAATTACATTACTTTAAGAAAGGCTTTCTTTGACGAAACGGAATTTAGCTTGAAAGCAAGTGTTAAACAAGACAAGAGCTATTGAAAAATTGGAGAAATAACCTTAAACCAATTTGTTCAGTATTGTGAACGTGTCTAAGCCTAAAAATTATGAAGGGTAAATGTCAAAACTGTATTCAGAAAAAAAGAAGAAATACCAATTATGTTCAATAATAATTGTGATATTTTCTACGAGGAGTGCAAATACTGATTATATCTGTGGGAAAAATATTTAGATTTTTAAAATAGATTGACAACACAGACAGGTTCTCAATATTTTATTGAGATAACTTAGATCATACTTTCTTGAAGTATTAAAGCAACTGTCACTGAAAGTATGAAATACATAGGGATGAAATTGTTTATTGATTGCAGACTCATTTCTGAGAAAAGCTTGTTGCATCACAGAAGTGCAGGGATTTGCTCTCCTATAACATGAAGCCGTGGCTTTACGTTTTCTCTGACCATTGGCAAGTGCATTAAAAACATGTCTACGAACGGCAAGACGATTTTTGAAATGAACAGTCCTCCGACGTGCATAAGCGTTTGACTTTTTAATGTGTGGACTTCCCGTAGAGATTCTCTGCCCTAGACATACACCGATACACTGGTTTTTATAAGTGTACAGCTTACCTAAAATGATCATTTGTTATATATTTCACACTAAAATGTTAATAAAAAAAACACATTATGATATGAAATACATTAGTTTAAATCTATTATCTAGGTACTATGCACTGTTTGAACGGCAAAATACAGGTGTCAGTGCTGTGACGTCTTACAAGAAACGTTTACATTGTCCACACGTATTTTTGGTCAAACGCAAGTCACATCGTGCATATGTAAACGTCCTTTTGTAACAGAACCAGATGTCAAATAAATGAGTCTAACCGATTGCATACTTTCATAGTTTGTCTTTGTTGTTTGTGTTTATTAACATATCATTTATTATGCGCCTATCAACGTTTTCCCAACTGAGGTGACGGCTGGCATAAACAGTGGGAATTGGGCACATGTACACATTGATCGCATAATTGTAGGGTAAGAGTTATATAAATATCCCCATTCCATGTTCTATCCATAGACATCAATCTAAATGGTATCTATGTCTATGTTCTGTCCAAGTTCTTCTCCAGAATACTCTATTTTTATCATAAGTAATAAATCGGGCTACAGGTATTGCTAATTCGAAGCATGTGTTACCTTTTTTCAGGCATGTTAATAAGACCTCACATATTTACCCCAATATTTTTTATTTTTAATTATTTATATAAAAAGACTGATCCAATAAAATTATGTTCCGGTTTCTGACCAACCCCATTTTTAAGGGCTGACCTCAAACATTTTATGCCAAATCTAATTTCTGTATCCTGTAATATATGATGATATCAACACTTATCTACCCTAGTAATGAGCCACATAGCCTATATAATTTTATTTGGTATTATAATATTATGTCTAATTATAAGGTTTATATTCCCACCGCCATTCATTTTTCTTATTAGTAGCCTCTTTTTTGTGTATATATTTATAAATGAGAGCTCTATAAAGTTATATTGGCCTAATTATGCTTTGTTCCATACAGCACTGAATTCACCACCACTGTCTGATGGTGAAATACAAATGGTAATAAAACTCTTTGATGCCATATAAGCTGGCTAAAAGTGGCTAAGTACTGCGAAATACCATAAATGCCATAAAACCCTTACTGGCCACTCAATCTAGAATATGCAGGGTCATAAAACTAACTGACTGTGTTACAGAAAGGTGATAACAGGATATGGCTAGGATCATAAAACCCTTCTTTCACTTGTTACGGAATACACAGTGTCATAAAATGACTTTGTTCTGGCTGTTTCAAACAATTTGGCCTAGAGGTTCATGTACTATAATTATTAAAAAAAAAAAAGAGAAGATTTATAAGACATTAGTGAAATTAGCAAGCAATAATCTGATCAGATCAGATAAGCATTTATTGGGGAAAAAAACAGATTTAATCATTTTAATCAGCTTGAAAAAAAAAGAGTACACTCTCAGAAACTGAAACATCCGAGTCGCTGATTGAATCGGGGCATCTGTGTGACGTCATCGCCGAAGTTGGACTTCGGGTAAACTCGTAATATTTCGGATTTTATCCCGTTGATTTCCGTAAAAGTGTGTCGTGTGATATATGGAAACGTAATAATAACGTGTTTCAGCTGTGATTTTAATCGTGAGAAATATATCAATAGTTTTTATACAAATAGATTTATCAAATAAATATAAGTTATAAGGGTATTAAAGGGCTCCTTTAAGTTACATATATTATTATCTTAAATGTAATTGAAATTATATATATTTAGTGGCCAAATATATGTGTGTATATATGTATGTGTATATATATAAGGGTGAGAAAATACATACATCTACAAAAGACCTTTCAAAAAGCACTGGATCCCCGAGGGGATACGATACGAAAATGTTGGAATACATTAATAGATGGGGGAAAAAACATTTATACAGTGCTACAGTTTATAAAAACCCAAGCGCTTTCGGCTTACGCTTTCATCAGGGTCACACAAACACGAAAAGAACAAATACGGAACAAAAAAACACTAAAATTCAGGCAGTTTAAATACAACTCCTTAAAAACAACTTATCATTTGGCAGTGTTGTAGGAACTGGTTACTTTGAATAGACACTCTGGAGCCAAATGTGATACTAATAAAAGAACATATTTGGATGGATGAGGGTAAAACTGTACGCTGAAATTTAGTTATGAAGAGAGAGTGAAGATAAGAAAAAGATAACACAAACCCTACCTCAAAACCTAAAACCGATACTGCAGGATACAGTACAAAGCAACTCCAAAGCTAATAAAAACAATGAATAAGGCTAAAAATAAAAAAATATAATAAAATAAATGGAGATTTTTAGATCAAGGGAAGTAACAAAATTACTAATAATAGAACTTCTCTGGTTGAATGAAGGTAAAATTGTACGCTGACATTTATGATTAGTTATGAAGAGGGAGTGTGTCAGTGAATAACCCTACCTCAATACCGAAGACATAGAACCGATACTGCAGGAATATTTGTAATACATAATATATATATATTGTCAAGTGTATTGTGTATTTGTAATACATACTATACTATCCTCTTTACCCTCTATATATTTATTTAACATATCAAAGATTAAGATACTGTATAATTTAAGGGGCCACTTGGAAATCTTGATTAGTTTAAAACTATCAGCGTCCTGTTAGTCTTCCATATGATTTGCATACTTTCAGTCATTAATATTAAGTATTCAAATAATACATAGAAAATTGATTTTATTTATTAATAACTTTTGATAATAATGCACCAGTAGTATACTTAAACATTTGATAGAATATGGCAGAAAACTGAAACCTTAAGTTTAATGTTATAATGAAACCTGTATCATGTTCCCCGTCATATGCATAACATCTTTGGGAATCCTAACATGTTCGTACCATTGACATTTTAAATATTGGTTTCTGATAAAAGTGTTCTAATATATTATTTTACAATATAAGGCACAACTTGTTTGCCTTAGGGATTTGTTCCCACGATTTTAGTGTTTAGCAAATTAAAACAATATCGTTTGTGGATTCCGTTTGAATATTTCTATGTTTCGAACAACAAAGCAAACTGGAATTTATAACTAGTGTTCACATGCTTGACCAAACCATTAAAACAAAAGGGCGGTAGTCAAGTTGTTCAAAATGTGTTGCAAAAAGGACAATAGACGTAACAGTATGGGGTTTGAAATTCACACGATCTACGGATAAGTAACATAAACTACAATATCATTGTTATAAATGATAAATGTAGCATATTGAATCACCTTAATAATTTATCGATATTACACCAAAGACATAAACACAGAAGAAGTATTATCGAAAATCTATAGTCCTTTGTGAATCAAGTAAAGACCTAAGAATATTAAAAACTAAACATTTATATGAAGGTTTTATATGATTTTAACGAACCACCTGCAATAAGATGTTACGATGAGAGTAAACGGTATACTACGTGTTAAACGGCATACGCGTAGATTCAAAATCATTTAAACAGATTTGAGCTTCGCATCTTATAAACAGTCGGACAATGACATGGTCGCACTCACCATATTTAACCAACCACATGACAGAAAAGGTTTGAACGATAATACGGTTTACGTGTAGCTTCATAACATAACTGCAACAGCTGAGATAAATATGACTCAGATAGGGTTCGAACTTTACACCTAAATAATAGCTGAACACTTACAGGGACGTTTGGGAACAAACTGGCATCAATCGGGGACGTCATTGCGTTTTGGTCATACTCATGTCAAAAGTATTTGGGTAATATAGAAGTTGTTAAACATAACGCATGTAATGGAATAACTCATATGAGTCAATATCACTCGTCAGCAGCTTAAATGTCATTTTCTTTTCCTTGCCACAGGAGGAATGTATGCATAATGTTCGTAATATCATTGTAACATGATATGACGCTGTTCAGACCATAAACAAACTGGTATCAGTCAGCGTTCAATATGGTTCTTCGATTGCTTTCAACAATATATTGAATGATAATGGTACATATTAATTACTAAAACTATTGCTAGCATAAACTCGTATGGAGAATGTCCCTATCATCACAGCGTTCACACTGAATTTGTAGTTTTTGAGGTACTACCATTTGAGTATGCATGCTCCGTTGATCATGCACACGGACACGCACTCACGCACGCACGCACGCACTCTCTCTCTCTCTCTCTCTCGCTCACACACACAACACACACACACACACACACACACACACACACACACACACACACACCTGGTGAGTTCTAATCTAATCACAGTTAGATGATCATTTGTGTAGACAAATAACACAGCTAATTTCACATACAAATAGTAACATAAGTATGGTGATAGTGATGATTCATCATATTGATTGACGACGATTATGATTGTTGATGATTGATGGAAATTATGATTAAAAGAGATGAATAAAATGGTGATGATATCGGATGATTATATATTTCATGGTAATGAATGGCGATGGTGATGATTGCGGATGGTTATGGATGTGATGGTTATGACTAATGACTGTGATGATGGCGGTTGATTATGGATTTGATGGTAATTAATGATGATGGCGATGATTGCGGCTGATTATGGATTTGATGGTAATTAATGATGATGGTGATGATGGCGGTTGATTATGGATTTGATGGTAATTAATGATGATGTCGATGGTGGCGGATGACTATGGATTTGATGTTTATGAATGATGATGGTGATGATGGCGGCTGATTATGGATTTGATGGTAATTAATGATGATGGTGATGATGGCGGCTGATTATGGATTTGATGGTTATGAATGATAATGGTGATGATGGCGGATGCTTATGGATTTGATGGTAATTAATGATGATGGCGATGATGGCGATGATGAAGGCTGGTTGTGGATTTGATGGTAATTAATAATGATGTCGATGATGGCGGATGACTATGGATTTGATGGTTATGAATGATGATGGCGATGATGGCGGCTGATTGTGGATTTGATGGTTATGAATGATGATGGTGATGATGGCGGATGATTATGGATTTGATGGTAATTAATGATGATGGCGATGATGGCGATGATGAGGGCTGATTGTGGATTTGATAGTAATAATGACTATGGATTTGATGGTTATAAATGATGATGGTGATGATGGCGGCTGATTATGGATTTGATGGTAATTAATGATGATGGTGATGCTGGCGGCTGATTATGGATTTGATGGTTATGAATGATGATGGTGATAATGGCGGATGATTATGGATTTGATGGTAATTAATGATGATGGCGATGATGGCGATGATGACGGCTGATTGTGGATTTGATGGTAATTAATGATGATGGCGATGATGGCGATGATGGCGGATGACTATGGATTTGATGGTAATGAATGATGATGGTGATGATGACGGATGATTATGGATTTAATGGTAATTAATGATGATGATGAAGATGATGATGATGATTATAGATTTGATGGTAATGAATGATTATGGTAATGATGACGGCTGATTAGTGATTTGATGGCAATTAATGATGGTGATGATGCTGGCGGATGATTATGGAGTTGATGGTTATTAATGATGATGGTGATGATGGCGGCTGATTATGGATTTGATGGTTATGAATGATGATGGTGATGATGGCGGATGATTATGGATTTGATGGTAATTAATGATGATGTCGATGATGGCGATGATGACGGCTGATTGTGGATTTGATGGTAATTAATGATGATGGCGATGATGGCGATGATGACGGCTGATTGTGGATTTGATGGTAATTAATGATGATGTCGATGATGGCGATGATGGCGGCTGATTGTGGATTTGATGACAATTAATGATGATGGCGATGATTGCGGATGATACATTATGATATCCACGAAATTGCGGCATATGCAATTGATGAATATAAAACAGTCACATGAATATCGCATAACATTTTGGTAAAACGTAAATATAGAGGTAAAAAATAAGATTGGAAATAATTTTATATTACTGTAAAAAAGACACTACCAGACGGATGTTCAGCTATACTTACATATTAAGAAGAAACAAATAGTGTAATATCTAATTAGATATAAAAATGTACTTACCCAATAAGCGCACATTCAACACTGTTTTCCTGGCACAATCTTATACAGTATACTATCCGGCAATGCGAGTGTGCAGTCAATTGATCAATGCTCCCAGACAAACTAATTTCTAACAGTTACACAGAGTACATACAACGGAGAATATGTAATTTAACCTAACGACCAACGTAGTTATGTCAATATTATGTATTATAGGCTCCCCGAGCCGCGTTGCACACCTCCCGTATTAATGATTCGAATATGCACTATGGGCTACCGAGATATTGAATATTGATTTGAAATGTACAGGTGCATACTATCAATTGAAATTTGTCATAATTGCATACTGTGGATGTAATTCAATATAGTACATGAATAGCTGCGTGCGTGATTATATCACAACTATAACATTTCTTTGTTAATAAAGATTTTAGGTATTAACCACATTGAATTAGATTAGAGGATTTGCAACGTTAAAGGACTTACACATTAATGCGAAAAAGGACACAGAGTTTGCAAAATACAAGAAATGTTACCAATAAGTTACAACTGCCGCCGAAATGTTGACATATTTGACATTTGGGCTCCTCGTGTGACTTTGATCTTTGATGTACTGACCCAATTCTTGCCCAAGACACACATTCTCATTGTGGTTAACATAAGTGAAAGCCCTTTAGTTCTTTCAACGTTATGGCTGAGACATGAATGTTTCGGACGTAATTGCTTAAGACGGAAGACAAACGAACGAATGAACGAACGGACCAACAGACGGGCGGTTCGATTACTATATGCATCCACGCGGGAGCATAAACATCTCTACATATCAATCTAGATAGTACGGGGGACAAGAAATAGTCAAATAAATCCATATACAGTTTATAAAATACAGTTCTGTCTATTTTAATGTTATTTAATTTAAAACACAAAATGAGTTTCCCAATACAAGCACACACGGACCATTGTTAAGTATTGTTAATTTTGAAAAGGATTAGAGTGATGGCAACAAAAGATATATGTACTGTTTGTTATTGATAAAATAGTTTATATATTTGGGTTCATTTACACTCTAGTTCCTTAATGTTTAATTTGATCATCACCAATATTTTGCTGAATGTTAAGTCTTATAAGTTAGAAAACAAGACATATCTGCCAAGAAACAGCAGAGTTATGGCTACTGAATTATTTAAACATTCTATATTTTACTACTTTAACACATTAGCACTGTCATGTTTCCCATGATTTTTTTTATCAAACTTGGTCAAAGTGTTTTTATCAATGAAGGCTTAAAGAACCAGCCAAATTTGAAAAGAAACATAAGACTGATGTCCACCCCATCCCACTCTACCGCTATCCTCACACCTCCCCATCCCCCTACCCTGACCCCGCTCACCCCAACCTCACCTCATGTTTTGGTATATTTTATTTTATAAAGTTATCTCGGTCATATTAAAAAGACTGGACAACTTCAAAAATGTGTTATGTCAGAATGGAAACAGCAGAGTACTGGCCCTTGTTTCAATTTGCAAAACTTTACTTTGGTAACTTGTTAGTTCCTTAATTTTCCAATTTTCCAAAACATATTTGTTCAAATACATATATAATGATGGACCCATAGCTCTGGATTTATGTTTACAAAATATCTGACCTTAATTTAGTCAATAGTTAATGATTAACATGTTGTATGTATGCTTGTATTTACAACTATTATCCGTTATAAGTTGTTATGAAACGGCACACATACAAGTTTTCAACAAAACAGATGTACCAAAGTGATATTACTCGGCGTTGTATTTTTACAGACGTATTTACATCTGGGTGTTATCCAAGGATTCAATTTATTGTAAAATGTCAGTTGTTTAAAAAGTGATTTCGAATAGTCGAACGTGCGAAATAGTATTATACTATCATTCGATGCATTCCATCTCTTCGTGTTAATGCATTATTCTCAAATATTCTTTACAATGGTAATCTAGCTTATCGAAAAAAATGGAATTCATCTGTATTTTACCGAAGCGAAGATAATAGAGCACAGAATGTACATAATTATTACATTTTGGATCTTCTTTTATAACGTTTCAATCTATATAGAGTGCATTCATATTATCGTACGCTAATGCGTTTTGTTTTTTGAACTACTTGTCGAAACATGGGCTAGTTAAAAAATATACTTGATTTAAAATTAAATGGCGTAAAAATATCTCTGAATCAGCCCGCGGGTAATTATTGATAGTTTGGCTGTTTTAAAATTGCTGAATGGATAAACTGAGAGAAAAAATGTCCATGTGTTTGTCGGTTCACGCTTCTATTGAATAACAATTTAAACAGAGATTGTGTTCGAAAATTGATATTGGCAAAACAAAACATTTTAACTTCACGAATAAAAGACGCCCTTGTACTAAAGCGTTGATACATGTAGGACCATTTCGAAATAAAAGTATCTACAAAAACTTGACTGAACGAGACACGTTCTTTTATTCAAATTGTCAATAAAAATGAATACACTTGATTAAACAAGAGGCCCAAGAGGGCCTGTGAACGCTCTACTGGCTGTTATACCATTGATGAATCGAGTCGTACTACATGGTGTCTAGAGTGTACACAAGGTTTTTCAAGTATTTGACCTAGTGACCTAGTTTTTGACCCCATGGGACCCATTTTCGAACTTGACCAAAATATAATTAAGACAACATTTCGACAAAGTTTCATCAAGATCGGGTCAGAAATATGGCCTCTAGAGTGTACTAGTGACCTAGTTTTTGATCCTGTGTGACCCATTTTCAAACTTTAGCAAGCTATAATTGAGACAAATATTCTGACAAAATTGCATCAAGATCGGGTCAAAAATATGGCCTCTAGAGTGTACACACGGTTTTTCCAAAGTTAGACCTAGTGACCTAGTTTTTAACACCATGTGACCCATTTTTGAACTTGACCAAGATATAATTATGACAAACATTTTGACAAAGAGTGTACACAAGGTTTTTCCAATATTTGACCTAGTGACCTAGTTTTTAACCCCATGTGACCCATTTTCAAACTTGACCAAGATATAATTAAGACAAACATTCTGACAAAGTTGCATCAAGCTTGGGTCAAAAATATGGCCTCTAGAGTGTACACAAGGTTTTTCCAATATTTGACCTAGTGACCTAGTTTTTAACTTCATGTGACCCATTTCCGAACTTGATCAAGATATAATTAAGATAAACAATTTGACAAAATTTCATCAAGATTGGGTAACAAATATGACCTCTAGAGTGTACACAAGTTTTTTCAAGTATTTGACCTAGTGACCTAGTTTTTGACCCCACATGACCCATTTTTGAACTTGACCGAGATTTCATTAAGACAAACATTCTGACAAAGTTTCATCAAGATCAGGTAAAAAAATATGGCCTCTAGAGTGTACACACGGTTTTTCCAAAGTTTGACCTAGTGACCTAGTTTTTAACTTCATGTGACCCATTTCCGAACTTGATCAAGATATAATTAAGATAAACAATTTGACAAAATTTCATCAAGATTGAATAACAAATATGACCTCTAGAGTGTACACAAGTTTTTTCAAGTATTTGACCTAGTGACCTAGTTTTTGACCCCACATGACCCATTTTTGAACTTGACCGAGATTTTATAGAGACAAACATTCTGACAAAGTTTCATCAAGATCGGGTCAAAAATATGGCCTCTAGAGTGTACACAAGGTTTTTCAAGTATTTGACCTAGTGACCTAGTTTTTAACCCCATGTGACCCATTTTCAAACTTGACCAAGATATAATTAAGACAAACATTCTGACAGAGTTGCATCAAGCTCGGGTCAAAAATATGGCCGCTAGAGTGTACACAAGGTTTTTCCAATATTTGACCTAGTTTTTGACCCCACATGACCCATTTTCGAACTTGACAGAGATTTCATTGAGACAAACAATTAAGATAAACATTCTGACAAAGTTGCATCAAGCTCGGGTCAAAAATATGGCCTCTAGAGTGTACACAAGGTTTTTCCAATATTTGACCTAGTGACCTAGTTTTTAACTTCATGTGACCCATTTTCGAACTTGATCAAGATATAATTAAGATAAACAATTTGACAAAGTTTCATCAAGATTGGGTAATAAATATGACCTCTAGAGTGTACACAAGTTTTTTCAAGTATTTGACCTAGTGACCTAGTTTTTGACCCCACATGACCCATTTTTGAACTTGACCGAGATTTCATTAAGACAAACATTCTGACAAAGTTTCATCAAGATCAGGTAAAAAAATATGGCCTCTAGAGTGTACACACGGTTTTTCCAAAGTTTGAACTAGTGACCTAGTTTTTAACACCATGTGACCCATTTTTGAACTTGACCAAGATATAATTAAGACAAACATTTTGACAAAGTTTCATCAAGATTGGGTCAGAAATACGGCTTCTAGAGTGTACACAAGGTTTTTCAAGTATTTGACCTAGTGACCTAGTTTTTAACTTCATGTGACCCATTTTCAAACTTGATCAAGATATAATTAAGATAAACAATTTGACAAAGTTTCATCAAGATTGGGTAACAAATATGACCTCTAGAGTGTACACAAGTTTTTTCAAGTATTTGACCTAGTGACCTAGTTTTTGACCCCACATGACCCATTTTTGAACTTGACCGAGATTTCATTAAGACAAACATTCTGACAAAGTTTCATCAAGATCGGGTCAAAAATATGGCCTCTAGAGTGTACACACGGTTTTTCCAAAGTTTGACCTAGTGACCTAGTTGTTAACACCATGTGACCCATTTTTGAACTTGACCAAGATATAATTAAGACAAACATTTTGACAAAGTTTCATCAAGATTGGGTCAGAAATACGGCTTCTAGAGTGTACACAAGGTTTTTCAAGTATTTGACCTAGTGACCTAGTTTTTAACCCCATGTGACCCATTTTCAAACTTGACCAAGATATAATTAAGACAAACATTCTGACAAAGTTGCATCAAGCTCGGGTCAAAAATATGGCCTTTAGAGTGTACACAAGGTTTTTCCAATATTTGACATAGTGACCTAGTTTTTGACCCCACATGACCCATTTTCAAACTTGACCGAGATTTCATTGAGACAAACAACAATTAAGATAAACATTCTGACAAAGTAGCATCAAGCTCGGGTCAAAAATATGGCCTTTAGAGTGTACACAAGGTTTTTCCAATATTTGACATAGTGACCTAGTTTTTGACCCCACATGACCCATTTTCAAACTTGACCGAGATTTCATTGAGACAAACAATTAAGATAAACATTCTGACAAAGTTGCATCAAGCTCGGGTCAAAAATATGGCCTCTAGTGTGTACACAAGGTTTTTCCAATATTTGACCTAGTGACCTAGTTTTTAACTTCATGTGACCCATTTTCGAACTTGATCACGATATAATTAAGATAAACAATTTGACAAAGTTTCATCAAGATTGGGTAACAAATATGACCTCTAGAGTGTACACAAGTTTTTTCAAGTATTTGACCTAGTGACCTAGTTTTTGACCCCACATGACCCATTTTTGAACTTGACCGAGATTTCATTAAGACAAACATTCTGACAAAGTTTCATCAAGATCGGGTCAAAAATATGGCCTCTAGAGTGTACACACGGTTTTTCCAAAGTTTGACCTAGTGACCTAGTTGTTAACACCATGTGACCCATTTTTGAACTTGACCAAGATATAATTAAGACAAACATTTTGACAAAGTTTCATCAAGATTGGGTCAGAAATACGGCTTCTAGAGTGTACACAAGGTTTTTCAAGTATTTGACCTAGTGACCTAGTTTTTAACCCCATGTGACCCATTTTCAAACTTGACCAAGATATAATTAAGACAAACATTCTGACAAAGTTGCATCAAGCTCGGGTCAAAAATATGGCCTTTAGAGTGTACACAAGGTTTTTCCAATATTTGACATAGTGACCTAGTTTTTGACCCCACATGACCCATTTTCAAACTTGACCGAGATTTCATTGAGACAAACAATTAAGATAAACATTCTGACAAAGTTGCATCAAGCTCGGGTCAAAAATATGGCCTTTAGAGTGTACACAAGGTTTTTCCAATATTTGACATAGTGACCTAGTTTTTGACCCCACATGACCCATTTTCAAACTTGACCGAGATTTCATTGAGACAAACAATTAAGATAAACATTCTGACAAAGTTGCATCAAGCTCGGGTCAAAAATATGGCCTCTAGAGTGTACACAAGGTTTTTCCAATATTTGACCTAGTGACCTAGTTTTTAACTTCATGTGACCCATTTTCGAACTTGATCAAGATATAATTAAGATAAACAATTTGACAAAGTTTCATCAAGATTGGGTAACAAATATGACCTCTAGAGTGTACACAAATTTTTTCAAGTATTTGACCTAGTGACCTAGTTTTTGACCCCACATGACCCATTTTTGAATTTGACCGAGATTTCATTAAGACAAACATCCTGACAAAGTTTCATCAAGATCAGGTCAAAAATATGGCCTCTAGAGTGTACACACGGTTTTTCCAAAGTTTGACCTAGTGACCTAGTTTTTAACACCATGTGACCCATTTTTAAACTTGACCAAGATATAATTAAGACAAACATTTTGACAAAGTTTCATCAAGATTGGGTAAGAAATACGGCTTCTAGAGTGTACACAAGGTTTTTCAAGTATTTGACCTAGTGACCTAGTTTTTAACCCCATGTGACCCATTTTCAAACTTGACCAGGATATAATTAAGACAAACATTCTGACAAAGTTGCATCAAGCTCGGGTCAAAAATATGGCCTTTAGAGTGTACACAAGGTTTTTCAAATATTTGACCTAGTGACCTAGTTTTTGACCCCACATGACCCATTTTCGAACTTGACCGAGATTTCATTGAGACAAACATTCTGACAAAGTTTCATGATGATTGCATCAGAAATGTGGCCTCTAGAGTGTACACAAGCAAAAGTTAACGGACGACGGACGGACGACCGACGGACGACGGACGACGGACGGACGACGGAAGACGGACAACACACCATCCCATAAGCTCTGCTGGCCCTTGGCCAGTAGAGCTAAAAACTAACCGTTTTAACATTATTCAGATGCTTGTATGCTAAAAAAGGCTATTTTACGCAAACTTTGGAGGTCTAGGTCTTGTAATTTTTGACCTTGTGCGCAAAAACCAAAAGTGCCAAACGGTAGTCCGCCGTGCACTCTACAACGCCTACTACGTGTAAACCCATTTCTTAGGGTCTAAGTGGGGTCTACCGGCTGGTCTAATTTGAGTTTTCACAGCTACAAAAGGCGAGTTTACGAAAACTTTGTAGGTACCGTCTTGGAATGTTCAACCTTGTGCTCTCAACCAAAAGTGCCAAACGGTAGTGGGCCGGGCCTGCTACAACGTCTACTAGGTGTAGACCCATTGTTTAGGATCTAAGTGGGTTGTACCGGTGGTCTAATTTTCGTTAATTAAACGGTAGTGGACCAGACCCTCTACAACGCCTACAAGGTGCAGACCCATTGTTTAGGATCTAAGTGGGGTCTACCGGGGGTCCCAGCACTGCATTCAAAATTACTTGGTTCATGTTTAAAACGAATGTCGATCTCAGATCCATCTCTGAATTCAAACCCAGCTCTGTATTCAAAATGACTTCTAATAGAAGTTTAACCGAATATCGTCTCAGAGTCAGCTCTGTATTCAAACCCAGCTCTGCATTCAATATGAATTGGTTTACGTTTTAAACGAATGTCGATATCAGAGCCAGTTTATTCAAACACAGCCCTGCAATCAAAATGACTTGGTTTACGTTGAAAACGAATATCGATCTCAGAGCCAGCTCTGTATTATTACCCAGCTCTGCATTCAAAACGACTTGGTTTACCTTTAAAACGAATGTCAATCTCAGAGCCACCTATGTATTCAAACACAGCTCTGCATTCAAATCAACTTGATTTACGATTAAAACGAATGTCGATCTCAGAATCAGCTCTGTATTAAACTGAGCTCTGCATTCAAAATGACTTGTTTTATGTTTAAAACGAATGTCGATCTCAGAGCCAGCTCTGTATATAAACCAAGCTCTGCATTTAAAATGAATGTGTCTACGTTGAAAACGAATATCGATCTCAGAGCCATCTCTGTAGTCAAACTTAAAACTGCATTCAAAACTACTTGGTTAACGTTTAAAACGAATGTCGATCTCAGACGCATTTCTGTATTCAAACCCAGCTCTGCATTTAAAACGACCTGGTTTACATTAAAAACGAATGTCGACCTCAGAGCTACCTCTTTATTCAAACCCAGCTCTGCATTCGAAATAACTTGGTTTACATTTAAAACGAATGTCGATCTCAGAGCCAGCTTTGTATTCAAACCCATCTCTGCATTCAAAATGACTTGATTTACGTTCAAAACGAATGTCGATCTCAGATCCAGCTTTGTATTCAAAACGACTTGGTTTACGTTGAAATCGAATGTCGATCTCAGAGCCAGCTCTGAATTAATGACTTGGTGCTTGTTTAAAACGAATATCGATCACAGAGCCAGCTCTATATTCAAATCCAGCTCTGCATTCAAAATGGCTAGGTTTACGTTTAAAACAAATATCGATATCAGAGCCAGCTCTGCATTCAAACCAGCTCTGTATTCAAAATGACTTGGTGCATGTTTAAATCGAATATCGATATCAGAGCCAGCTCTGTACTGAAACCCAACACTGCGTTCAAAATGACTCGATGTATGCTTCAAACGAATATCGATCTCTGAGCCAGCTCTGCATTCTTACCCAGCTCTGCATTCAAAATGACTTGTTGCATGTTTTAAATGAATATCGATCTCAGAGCCAGCTCTGTATTCAAACCCAATTCTGCATTCAAAATGATTTCGTGTATGTTTAAAACGAATATCGATCTCAGAGCCAGTCTGTATTCAAACCCAGCTCTGCATTCAAAATGACTCGGTGTATGTTTAAAACGAATATCGATCTCTGGCCCAGCTCTGCATTGGAACTCAGCTCTGAATTCAAAATGACTTGGTGTATGTTTAAAACAAATATTGATATCAAAGCCTACTCTGTATTCAAACCCAGCTCTGCATTCAACATGCCTTGGTTTTCGTTTAAAATGTATATCGATCTCAGAGCCAACTCTGCATTCAAACCCAGGTCTGCTTTAAAACTGACTTGGTATATGTTTAAAACGAATATCGATCTCAGAGCCAGCTTTGCATTCAAAATGACTTATTGCATATTTAAAACGAATATCGATCTCTGAGCTAACTCTGCATTCGAACCCAGCTTTACATTCAAAATGGCTTGTTGTAGGTTTAAAGCGAATATCGATCTCTGTATTCAAACGCAGCTCTGCATTCAGCATGACTTGGTTTACTTTAAAATGAATATCGATCTCAGTGCCAGCTCTGCATTCAAACCCAGGTCGGCTTTCAAAATGACTTGGTGTATGTTTAGAACGAATATCGATCTCAGAGCCAGCCCTGTATTTAAAATGACTCGGTGTATCTTTAAAACGAATATTGATCTCTGAGCCAGCTCTGCATTCAAAATGACTCGGTGTATCTTTAAAACGAATATGGATCTCTAAGCCAGCTGTGATTCGAACCTATCTCTTCATTCAAAATGACTTGTTGTATGTTTAAGAAGAATATCGATATCAGAGCCATCTCTGCATTCAAACGTAACTCTCTATTCGAAATGACTTGGTTAATAATATTTATCCTAAAGAATTTCAGCTTAACAAAGCTAATATATCTGATAATAACGCTTCTTTTATTTATTTAGATCTCTCGATTGAAAATGGTAAAATAATCAGCAAAATCTATGACAAGAGAGATGCTCTTAATTTTGACATTGTTAATTATCCCCAGTTGGATGGGAATGTTCCCCGAGCATCTTCTTATGGGGTGTATGTGTCTCAACTTGTTCCTTTTTCAAGAGCTTGTACTCGAGTTGAGGACTTTAATATTCGTAATTTTTGTATAACTAAAAAGCTACTCAATCAGGGTTACCGTTACCATAAACTTCGTAAGACCTTTGCAAAGTTTTATTACCGTAACCTTGATCTTCTTTCCAAATATAAAAGTAATTTAAGGATTCTTCTGCGACAAGGATTATCACAACCTGACCTCTATGGCGATGTGATTTACAAACTTCGTAAGATTCTTGGTCATGATCACTTTCATACTATCTTTGTTAAACTTGTTAAAAAGTTTATCAAAAGAGGTTATGGCCCTATCATTTTGCAACGTACTGCATGCTTGGTGGTGGACCCTTTTACAGTTCACCACTATGCTTTCCTCTTTAATTGTACGATGACCGGACAGGCTGTGGACCATATGATGACGCCTACCTAGAGCCCATTGGGACGGTGGCGTTTGATGTTTGTCTATGATCTTTCTTGTCGTTCCCTTAATGGTTTATTCTCTTGTTGCTCTGGCTTCTGCCAAGTCACTGAGTACCTTCATTGTGGCTTTCTATGCTATTGTTTTTTGTATTATATTTACAAGAGCATATTTGTGTTTTACTTATATTGCCTATTGATGCTGCCTTGTTGATTAGAGATTAGATCATGGCGGGGATTTCTTTATTTACACTGTCCTGTTTTAATGGGATGACAGTAGGGTAAGTGTGAGGTTTGGTGCACCCTAGAACCGGTTTAAACCCAAGTGGCCTACTTTGCCACTGACCTTTCCAAGGCGGTAGCCCTATTGGCAACCTTTTTGTGTTTGTGATGTCGTTTGCATTTATTATTACTTTTGCCTTCTTGTTTGTCTGTTTGCGTGTTTGTTTCTGTGTTTTGTGGTTGACTGTCCTCCTTGAATGCTACTTTCCCTGTCCGATCTTTTTATATTTCTTTTTTGGTGTATGTTTAAAACGAATATCGATCTAAGAGCCAGCTCTGTATTCAAACCGAACTATGTATTCAAAATGCCTTTGTGTACGTTTATAACGAATATCGATGTCAGAACCAACTCGAAATTCAAACCCAGCTGTGTATTCAGTATGCCTTCTTATAAGTTTAACCGAATATCGATCTCAGAGCTAGCTCGACATTGAAAACCCAGCTCGATATCGAATGTCGATCTACGATCTTCGATCTCACAGCCAACTTTACACAGCTTGTCCGAGACTAGAATACACGTAACAAAGCGTAGCAAAAAAATCAGAAGCATGCCGGACGACCGACGCTAATCATTCCGGTGTAAATTTTATTTAATTAAAACATGACGTTATCTCGAATGATTTTATCATTTTTGAGATTTGAAATCGACATACTTATATCACATAATCGACAAACTGTACATAGGTTGAAATAAATATCTCGTGTATATCAGATAGACATCTCGTGTAATACAGATAATACTCATTAGGTCGAGTACATTTATATTAATATATTTGTATTTGCTTTGTTTCAACGCGATATGAATAAAATTAAATCATGTCAAGTTCACTAAAAACGATTTATTGTAAAATAAAGAACCATTTCAATGTATTTGTTTTGCATTTATTGAATTACATCGTGTTTTGTCGACAGAATTATATCGATTTATAGATGTATATCATAACAACGCGAGTTATTTCAAATTTAGAAAGTCAGTATAACCCAACAGGGGGGGGGGGGGGGGGGGGGTAGGGGGGTAGGGGGTAGGCAAGGGGGGTAGGGGGTACACATGAAAGCTTCCATAAACTCCTGTTAGTCAGCTGAGCGAATGTATTCCCTGACCGGTTTTGTTCAGTAGGTATGAACTCTTTAGAGGACATACCAGTTGATCTTCAATAGAAGGAGTGCCCAACAATAAGTCGTCATGGCTAGATATATTGTAATATATCAACATAGACAATGTCAACATAGGATTATATATCGTGACATGTCGTTATATTTATAGTCATAAACATCACATCATCTGGGCTTCCATATATAACTGCCGTCGTGATAATTTAGCCGCGATACTTTTTAACAACTTTTAAGCCCTAAGTCGACTTATAAGAACAACTACTCCAAAAAGTATCGTGACAAATTACTTTGCTCTGGAATGACAATCAAGTTAGACTGCTACACAGCATTGAGTAAAACGGGACATGCGCAGTGAAGCAGTCTATCCCCTCCCTTAAAATCCGAGTGGTTCGAAGATTAAAAACTAAGGCGACATATTAATCGAGCATGTCACTTTAGAGCATTATCATGACTTCATGGTTAAAGTTTGTCGTGATACTTTGTTCTTATAAGTCGACATATAAGGCCTTAAAACTCGTCTTAATAGCTGAAAAAAGTATCGCGACTAAATTATCTCGACGGCAGTTATATGCCACCGTAGCGATCGAATGAAGAACGCTCTGCCTGGTTAAAAAAAAGCTAATGCTCAATATTTGAAGGTATCAACATGGATGGCCATAATTATAATTGTTGATAATCCACAATAATACAATGTTTACAGCATTAGCATATTATAGCGTACAGCTCTTAAAGAAAAGAGATAAATGTAAAGCAAAAAATGATGCTCAAAATTACAGAATTTTAAGAAATAAAGTATGAAATTTGATTAAAGAATCTAAGAAGTCCTCTTATGAAAGAAAAATTGAAGAAGGCAAATCAGATCCAAAGTCAATATGGAAAATATTTAAAGAGCACGGTGCCTCCACAAAAACTTCTCAAAAAGGAAATTCTGTAAATCAGATCAATAAAAACAGTGAAGAAATAACAGATAATTTTGAGATGGCAAATGAGATTAATATTTTTTTTGTAAATATAGCTGCAAATTTAAAAGAACCTATTTCAAACTCAGACTTTACAAAAGTAAAGCAATTTGTAAATCGCACTGTTCCAGACAAAATGTACTTTAACATTCCTCTCATAACGGAAGAATAAACTCGTAAAATGCTTCTCAGCCTAGATACATCCAAATCTACGGGACTTGACCAAATTGGTCCTAAATTACTAAAATTATCAGCCAATATAATATCAAAAAGTATTACATATATTATTAATTGTAGTATAGGACAGGGAATTTTCCCAGATACGTGGAAAGCTGCTAAGGTTAGTCCCTTATTCAAATCAGGTGCATCTGATAATGTAAACAACTACAGACCAATTTCTATTTTACCAACTCTTTCCAAGTTGATTGAAAAACATGTGCACAACTCATTTGTAGAGTTTTTAAACTATTACAAATTACTATGTAAATCTCAAAGTGGGTTTAGAAAAAGCCACAGCTGCGAAACGGCTTCAGTTCATATGATTGACAAGTGATTAAAAGGATTAAATGAAGGTAAATTTGTTGGTGTAATAATGGTTGATTTTAGGAAAGCATTTGACTTAGTGGATCATAACATTCTTTAAAAAAAATATGCAGATCTATAAATGTAGTGACACTACAGTTAAGTGGTTTAAATCTTATCTAACAGATAGGAAACAAAATGTTTCACTAAATGGGGTTCTCTCTGATAAACAGTTAATAACATGTGGTGTACCACAAGGCTCTATTTTAGGACCTCTCTTATTCTTATTATTCATAAATGACCTTCCTATATGTCTTGATGGTACTGTATCTAATACAGACATGTATGCGGATGATACCACTATCTACGATGTTAACACATCAAAAGCAGTAATTGAGCAAAACCTTCAAACTGCTTTAAATACCCTCAATACTTGGTGCCTAAATAATGGTATGGTTTTAAACACAGAAAAAACTAAAGTGCTCTTAGTTACTACACCTCAAAAGCGTGCAAGACTTGTTAATAAAAAATTATAATTAACATACAATAACATTGAACTGCAACTTACAACAGGTGATAAAATTCTGGGAATGCATATAGATGAACACTTGAAGTGGGATAATCACATTATGTATATTCGTAAGAAAATATCAACCAACATCTGGCTACTGTCAAGAATACAATCATAATGTTATTATTGTAAAAGTATTGTTATGTTTGGCAGTTTTAGATAATTATTGACATCTTGTGTACTGTGTGGTACTTTATTATGCACACCACCACCTCAAACCATGTATATAATTATGTATATATATATTAAGAATGATGTGTACATGGTTGTAAATGTGTGTGCATGTGTGTGTATTTGGATGTATGTGTGCGCAATAATGTAAGTGCGCAATAATGTAAAGGAAATATCACTGTTTTGTTATATATGTTTTACATTGTACATGTATATGTATGACTTTGCAGAGGGCCCCAAGGGAGATTAGTGTTGGCTAATTGGGTCACCCTCTATAAATAAAGACATTCATTCATTCATTCATTCATTCAAAGAAACCAACCCGCCAAATAACGACACAATTACACTACAAAACCGCTTATGAAACCTCTATCCAGGGCCCGTATTCATAAAGCAACTGAAGTGGAAAATATTACTTAAGCCAAAATTTAGATTTTTATGTATTTTTAAATATCCTTATTTGAACCTCTCAGGGACACTACAAACCATCTATTTAAAGATAAATACTTGGATGTTTTTTTGTTTGTTTTTTGTTTGTTTGTTTTTTCGGGTTTTTTTGCCGTCTTTTGACGACCCGTTTAATCTCCCCGTCAATAGGTGAAGCAAGGGTCGGGGAGGACCATCCCTTGCCACACTTTACAATATTTTACAGCATGTAATATTCGTTTACTAAACACATACATATATATTTACAATTCAGCATCATAAAATGATATAAGAGTAATACAGAATAGATACATGTATTAGATGGTTGAGGCAGGGGAGATGTTAAAAAAAAAAGAAGAAGAAAAGAAAAACTCTTTAAACTACATTTTGATTGCCGTCCACTAGCCCATCTAATTATAAAGTTGTATAAATTAAAGATGGATAAAAAGGTCTGCTAGATTAATTTAAAATGGTTTTAAGATGTATCCATGTATTTTCAAAACTTTCTAGTTGATTGTTTCTGACTGCGATATGTTTATGCGTTTCCTATAAATAACGAAGTCTGTATATCATTGGAGTAACAGAGAGCATTGTTTTCAGTCGTTTTGAAGAAAATATGTAATATTTAATTTCTAAGATAATTTGTAGCTCTACAGTTGATTGTTCTTTTACCTATGTTAAAAATAAATGCATGCTCTGATAGCTTCAGATTTATGTTTTTTGATAAGCAGAGCGTATTTATCTGTGTTAAAAATGTCTGAGTTGAAGGGCAGGTCCACAACATATGAACAATAGTCTCGTCCTGGTGGCAGTAGTGACAATAAGGGTTTTCTGCTTTTTTTTAATTTTGTGCAGATAATGCTGTGTTGAAAGAAGCCGATGATTAATCCTTGTTTGGAACCATTGTAGTATTGTGCTAGTAGTTATTTTGAAAGGGGATGAATAAATGTTTTTCCATGCTTCTGTATTAATATCATAAATCTGTTCCCATTTAGCTTTTGATGTTGGACTTTCATTATTTCTGTTAAGAATAAAGTACATATCAGTGCAACCTTTCTTGTTTTTGATGAGTGGTTTAATATTCGCAGGTAGAACTGGGTTTTCTATTTTTTTAATTGTAAAATTGTGTAACCTTTTCTTAAATGTTGTAATGGCAGCAACTACGCCTTCATAAATTAGAAAATTTGTTTTAATACCAGTATTTTCTTCAAACTCATTTAAAGAGTAAAAATCACTATTTTCCTTGATAAGGTCATTTATAAACCTGATGCCATTCATATACCATATTTTATTAAAGAAAGGCTTAGAGCCAATCAGAATATTATTATTATAGAATAGTGGGGTTGACCCAAATTCTTCTGGTGAGTTAGGTATACTATACTCAATAAGTTTAGTATATGAATTTAGCACATCAATCCAGAAACTGTTTTTCGTTTTTTTTATTAATGTTTCACAGTAATCTTTACCGAAAGATGTTAATTGTTTAATGTCTATTAGGTTTTCATTAAGCTGCTTCCAAGTCCCCTCATTAGTTATGAGTCTTCTTAACCAGGTTGATTTAAGACTAAGTATGAAAGCTTTCAGATTTATCATTTTGAGACCGCCCTCAGAATATTGTTTAACTATAACTGTTTTTTTAATTTTTGCAGGCCCTTCCCATAAAAAATCATAAAATATGTTATTAATTTTTGCAATTATGTTTTCATTCGGGTTTGGAAGAGATATAAATATATGATTTAAAATAGGAAGTAACAGTGTTTTTATAACCGTTATTTTACCAAGTGGCGTTAAATATCTTCGCTTCCATATCTTTACTGTATTTTGGATTTTTAAAATCTTATCATTATAGTTTAATTCTATCATTTTACCTAAGTTGACATTAAAATGTATTCCTAGTAGCTTAAAATTATCTTTTCCCCAGGTAAGTTTCCATTTTGTTTTGATTGTATCTGAACTGTATTTTTCCTTCCCTATCCATACCACTTGTGTTTTGTCAAAATTTAAGTTTAAACCAGAATATTTAGAATATTTATGATGTTCTGATAGTGTTTCATTCAGGGATGTATCAGATCCATCCAAAAGAACAGATGTATCATCTGCATATTGCGAAAGTTTAATTTCTACATTCTCTATAGTAATACCTTTAATCTTATTGTTATTTCTTATCCTAATCGCCAGTATTTCAGCGCACAAAATAAAAATATAAGGTGATAAGGGGTCCCCCTGGCGGCAGCCCCTTCCGATGTTGAAAAACGATGACAGGTTGATAAACAGCCAATTTGGCATTTTTATATAAAACCTTTATCCATGAAATAAAACGTTCTCCAAAGTTGAAACAAGAGCTGTCGGAGAACAGCGCAGCTCGACTATTCGATTTTTCGGAGAATAATAAATTTATAGCTAGTATATACCATCAGAAAACAAGGCTACAACAATGTGGGGTGGGGTTGGGAGCACAACATATCTATGTGTAAGAATTGACCAAAACTATACAGAAATATGTATAAAAAAATAAAATAAAAATAAAAATTCGAGTTTTGAGTGGGGTGCGGGTTGGGGGTGGGAGAGAGGCGGGGGTGGATGGTTGGGGGGGGGGGGGAGTGGGGGTGGTGAGGGCAACATATATGTGTAAGAAGCTATGTAATAATTCACCAAAACAACACAAAAATATGAAGAAAAAAAATAATTAAAAAATCGAATTTGAGTGGGGATGGGGTAGAGGCGTGGGGTGGGGAGGGCAACATGTGTAAGAATTGACTAAAAAAACAAAGAAATATGTAAAAAAAAAAAAAAATCAAGTGGGGCGGGTGAGAGGGGGGGGGGGGGGGGGGGGGGGGGGGACAACATATATGTGTAAGAATTGACAAAAGCAACACAGAAATATGTAAAAAAAAAAAAAAAAAAAAAAGTTTCAAGTGGGGTTGGGGTGGGGGGGGGAGCGGGGGTGGGGAGAGGCGGGAGTGAGTTGGGGCTGTGGGGAGGGTGCAACATATATGTGTAAGAATTGACAAAAGCAACACAGAAATATATCAAAAACGAATATAATAGTTCCAAGTGGGGGTGGGGGGTAGGGGTGGGGGGGTGTGTGGAGCGGGGGTGAGGGTGAGAAGCAGCAGTGGGTTGGGGGGGGGGGTGGATGGGGCAATATATGTGTGTAAGAATTGACTAAAACAACAAAGAAATATGTAAAAAAAAAAAAATGTGGGGCGTGGTGGGTGGGGTGATGGGGTGAGAGGCGGGAGGGGGGTGAGGGGGGGGGGGGGGCAGGGAGGGTTGCAACATATTTGTGTAAGAACTGACAAAAGCAACACAGAAATATGTTAAAAAAAAAAAGAGTTTCAAGTCTGGGGCGGGGTGGGGGTGGGGGTGATGGGATGAGAGGCGGGGGGTGTGGGGTGGTGGGGGCGAGGAGGGTTGCAACATATATGTGTAAGAATTGACTAAAACAACACAGAAATATGTAAAAAATAATAATAAAAAAATAAAAATAAAAGGTGTGGAGGGGAGTGGGGGCGGGGGGTAGAGGTGGGGGTGGGGAGGAGGGAGCCCATGACCCAATATGGGTGAAGTAATAAGATGCATAATGCTATAACAAATCCCAAACCAAAATTATAGATATATACATGCTTACATGCAAACCTAGATCTGCATTTATTGCACATTTTATGGGCCATCACAATTTGGGTTCCATGGGAGCCCAGAATTTGCAGAAGACAAAATTACTTATCCAACCCTTTACAACATACTATAAGGAAACCAATTCCAAAATTTAGTTCAGCTAGAACAAAAAATGTAAGAGATAATAGACCTGTAAACACAGCTTACACGCAAAATTTGATATGAAACAGACATATTTTAAGGGCTATCAGAATTTGGGTTCCATAGGAGCCCAGGCGTTACAGGAACCAACATTACTTAAGCAGCCCTAACGATAATGCTATAAGGAAGCTAATGGCCAAATTTGGTTGTGCTAGGGTAAGAATTGTAAGAGATATAGACTTGTAAACACAGCTTACACGCAAAATTTGATGTGAAATGGGGCACATTTTATGGGCTATCATAATTTGCGTTCCATGGGAGCCCATGGGTTACAGGAACCAAAATTGCTTATGCAGCCCTGAAGATAATGCTACAAGGAAGCCCATGAACAAATTTGGTTGTGGTAGGATAAGAAATGTGAGAGATATAGACTTGTAAACACAGCTTACACGCAAACCTTGATGTGGGACGCCGACGCCGACGCCAACGCCGACGCCGACGCCGACGCAAACCCCGGGGTGATTACATAAGCTCTCTTATTCTTCGAATAGTCGAGCTAAAAATTAAGTACTTTTAATATAAAGGCCCAAGATAGAGAGTCGAAAGCTTTTTCAAAGTCAATCAAGAGAATTAAACCCGACAGATTATTTTCTTCTGCGTATTGCATAACATCGTATATAAGTCTTGTATTTTCTCCTAAGTATCTTCCTGAGATAAAACCGGATTGATCTTTGTTTATCAGCTTAATAAGTGTTGATTTAATTCTGTTTCCAATAGATCCTGAGGCAACTTTATATATACAATTAAGAAGGGAGATTGGCCTATAGTTTTTTATTTTTACATGCAGTCTTGATTTATTTTCTTTTGGTATAACAGTTATTTTCCTTCTATTTGAGTTATTGATAGTTCTCCCTTAATGAATCCATAATTTAAAGATCGTACTATAAAATGTCCTATTTGTCGCCAAAATACTTTAAAGAAATCGGCACCGAAACCATCTGAACCTGGGCTACGGTTATTTTTCATTTGTTTAAGTGTTGCCAAGGCTTCTTCAATAGATATAAGGCCTTCAAGATTAACTGATTCACTTTCTGTAAGTTTAGGTATATCGAATTCTTTCAAATCCTCTTCTAAATTTACGTTTTCTAGTTCGTTGTCTTTGCTAGTATAAAGTTGTTCGTAATAATTTTTAGTCTCAATTAAAATTTCATGTTGATCTGTTATGATTTTTCCATTTTCTTTTTCTATTTTGGGAATTATCTTTGAAGCGTTATTATGGGATTCTAAATTGCAAAAAAATGATGTTGGTTTTTCATCGTTCTCAATAATATTTACTCTTGATCTGATTAGGTAGCCATTCATTTTTTGTTTTCTTAATATTCTTAATTCATTTTTATATGTTTCTAATGTTTCTAAATTATTTGAAGACAGGTTATTTTCTAATGTTTCTATCTCAGCAATCAATTATTTTTCTCTTTTATCTGTAATTTGTTTCTTGTAACTAGAATACGATATTGATTTACCCCGTAATTCCATGAGTAGTGTTTCGAGAAATAGTTGATCATTAATTAAAAATTGTAATTCATTATTGGGGATATTATGGATGTTCTCCATATTGTAAATTGGGACTGCATACTGTAGTTTAATGTCCTGATTTTTTTTATTTATTACGTTTAAATATTCAATATCACTAAGAAGAGAATTATTATGTTTCCAAAGGGGTTTACCAGGTATAAATTGAGTGAAATTCAATTTTAGTACTATCATTGAGTGGTCTGAGCGGTAACTGGATTCAATGGTACAATTTTCTATTGAAGAAAACATATTTTCTGAAACTAGGAAAAAGTCGAGTCTGGCTTGTTTTAAAGGAGTTTTTTTTTCTCCAAGTATACCATTTTAGATGTGGGACTGTCATGTCAGCTATGAGAGATTACCTTCCTTATCTGTTATGTGAGAATGTCCTTTATAATCTAAGTGTTTGTTAAAAAGTATCGCCACGCCTCTTGCGTTTGCAGTTCCTGAACTAAAAAGGCAATCATTCCCCCACTGTGTACGAATACAATTTTCAGTTGCTGTAGTAGAGTGAATATCCTGAAGGCAATATATGTGACCATTTTTACTTTTTAGGTAGTTAAAAACGTCAATACGTTTTTCGACTGCACCAAGACCCTGACAATTAACTGACAATATGTTTATACTAGTCATAAGTGTTGATGAAAAAAGATGGGAACCGTAATGAGACAGCAATCAGCAGTTGTAAAAAAGAGAAGTGCAAAAATTAACAAACAGTATGCATTCTGTGAAACATAATTCTTTAAAAAATGTATGTTTAACATAAACTAAATAATTATACTCTATTGTGGTGTTTTTGGTAATATTTGTAGTAATACCTTATTAGTATATATTTAGTAGCTCACTCCAAAGTATGGCATGCACTATAGTATATCTCAGGAAGCAACACATATAAGTAAGCATATTATATAAAGGGAGTATTGCATCTAAGTGTCTCATAAAACATATTAGTAAATATAACTCAGGCAAAATTGCATAATTTTTAAGATAATATTATTTTCCAAAAAAACAAAATTCGAAAACAAAAACAAAGAACAAATCAGCTTATCTCAAGCCGCAAACTTATATAAAGTAATTCTACCAAAACATGTAGTGCATTTTCATATCTTAACAGATAGCTATAAAACATAATAAAGCATATGAATGGCAAAGATAGCATAAGTATGATAAGTAGATACATTTTAAAGATCATTGTACTATTATGCATGTATCTCAAATATTAGCATTATTATAATAACTCGGGCAACAAACTTCACCTAAAGCAAATCATATCTCAAAACGTAGTGCATAATTTTCTCAAAAGATATCTGCAAAAAGTCAAATATGCATGTTAATTGTCGTATGATAAGTTCAGTTTAAAAGATCTTTACAAAATAAATAGAGGAAAAGAAACAATCACATAAAATATTGTATCTCAGGTAGAAAAGCATAAACATGATAAACAGTATTATATTTCAGGTAGCAAAGCATATAAAGAGTTATATTTCAGTATCAAAGCATGTAAAGTATTATATTTCAGGTATCAAAGCATGTAAAGTATGTATATTCCAGGTAGCAAAGCATATAAAGTATCATATTTCAGGTATCAAAGCATGTAAGGCATGTATATTTCAGGTAGAAAAGCATATAAAGTATTATATTTCAGGTAGCAAAGCATATAAAGTATTATATTTCAGGTAGCAAAGCATATAAAGTATTATATTTCAGGTATCAAAGCATGTAAAGTATTATATTTCAGGTATCAAAGCATGTAGAGCATGTATATTTCAGGTAGCAAAGCATGTAAGGCATGTATATTCCAGGTAGCAAAGCATATAAAGTATCATATTTCAGGTATCAAAGCATGTAAGGCATGTATATTTCAGATAGAAAAGCATATAAAGTATTATATTTCAGGTAGCAAAGCATATAAAGTATTATATTTCTGGTATCAAAGCATGTAAAGTATGAATATTTCAGGTAGCAAAGCATATAAAGTATTATATTTCAGGTATCAAAGCATGTAGAGCATGTATATTTCAGGTAGCAAAGCATATAAAGTATCATATTTCAGGTATCAAAGCATGTAAAGTATGAATATTTCAGGTAGCAAAGCATATGAAGTATTATATTTCAGGTAGCAAAGCATATAAAGTATTATATTTCAGGTATTATATTTCAGGTAGCAAAGCATATAAAGTATTATATTTCAGGTAGCAAAGCATATAAAGTATTATATTTCAGGTAGAAAAGCATATAAAGTATTATATTTCAGGTATCAAAGCATGTAGAGCATGTATATTTCAGGTAGCAAAGCATATAAAGTATTATGATTCAGGTAGCAAAGCATGTAAAGTATGAATATTTCAGGTAGCAAAGCATATAAAGTATTATATTTCAGGTAGCAAAGCATATAAAGTATTATATTTCAGGTAGCAAAGCATAAAAAGTACTATATTTCAGGTAGCAAAGCATATAAAGTATTATATTTCAGGTAGCAAAGCATATAAAGTATTATATTTCAGGTAGCAAAGCATGTAAAGTATGAATATTTCAGGTAGCAAAGCATATAAAGTATTATATTTCAGGTATCAAAGCATGTAAGGCATGTATATTTCAGATAGAAAAGCATATAAAGTATTATATTTCAGGTAGCAAAGCATATAAAGTATTATATTTCTGGTATCAAAGCATGTAAAGTATGAATATTTCAGGTAGCAAAGCATATAAAGTATTATATTTCAGGTATCAAAGCATGTAGAGCATGTATATTTCAGGTAGCAAAGCATATAAAGTATCATATTTCAGGTATCAAAGCATGTAAAGTATGAATATTTCAGGTAGCAAAGCATATGAAGTATTATATTTCAGGTAGCAAAGCATATAAAGTATTATATTTCAGGTATTATATTTCAGGTAGCAAAGCATATAAAGTATTATATTTCAGGTAGCAAAGCATATAAAGTATTATATTTCAGGTAGAAAAGCATATAAAGTATTATATTTCAGGTATCAAAGCATGTAGAGCATGTATATTTCAGGTAGCAAAGCATATAAAGTATTATGATTCAGGTAGCAAAGCATGTAAAGTATGAATATTTCAGGTAGCAAAGCATATAAAGTATTATATTTCAGGTAGCAAAGCATATAAAGTATTATATTTCAGGTAGCAAAGCATAAAAAGTACTATATTTCAGGTAGCAAAGCATATAAAGTATTATATTTCAGGTAGCAAAGCATATAAAGTATTATATTTCAGGTAGCAAAGCATGTAAAGTATGAATATTTCAGGTAGCAAAGCATATAAAGTATTATATTTCAGGTAGCAAAGCATATAAAGTATTATAATTCAGGTAGAAAAGCATATAAAGTATTATATTCCAGGTATCAAAGCATGTAGAGCATGTATATTTCAGGTAGCAAAGCATATAAAGTATTATATTTCAGGTAGCAAAGCATGTAAAGTATGAATATTTCAGGTAGCAAAGCATATAAAGTATTATATTTCAGGTAGCAAAGCATATAAAGTATTATATTTCAGGTAGCAAAGCATATAAAGTATTATATTTCAGGTAGCAAAGCATATAAAGTTTTATATTTCTGGTATCAAAGCATGTAAAGTATTATATTTCAGATATCAAAGCATGTAAAGTATGAATATTTCAGGTAGCAAAGCATATAGAGTATTATAATTCAGGTATCAAAGCATGTAAAGCATGTATATTTCATGTAATTTTCATTTTAAACACATTACTAATAAATTTAGTTTGTCAAAAATGTAAGAGAAGTGAATCAGCCAGTCATCACTTCTCAATACCCCTAGGCTTAGATGTAGGTTTTGTTTATCCATTACCTGATTAACACTATTAAGAAAACATCATAAATCGATAGAAATAGTTGTTTAAAAAATTGATAAAATTGTTGATTTAAGTTAAGATATTGCTAAGTTAAGAAGCTTTATGAATATGGACCCGGGTGTTCAGGTCATATAATAATGTATATGCGCCAGATAAAATTAAAAGTTCATTCGAGGGTTCTTAATGTATCCGTGATTATATTGCATAAAATTAATTATTCGTTGGTAACTCTTAATTCGACTCTCCAGTTTTGGAATTCGGCCTGGCTGGTTAACGACGTTTATATTGTGTCTACATGCAGAGTTTGGATTCTCAGAAGATACGAGCCTCGTCGTCCGTATTGGTTTAGAAACGACGTACACATAATGTAAAATGTGGCTGTTGTTGGCGGGCTAGCTACTTGAAAGTCTTGTTGGCGGGCTAGTTACTTTAAAGTGTTGTTGGCGGGCTAGCTACTTTAAAGTGTTGTTGTCGGGCTAGCTACTTTAAAGTGTTGTTGAGGGGCTAGCTACTTTAAAGTGTTGTTGGCGGGCTAGCTACTTTAAAGTCTTGTTGTCGGGCTAGCTACTTTAAAATGTTGTTGGCGGGCTAGCTACTTAAAAGTGTTGTGGCGGGCTAGCTACTTTAAAGTGTTGTTGGCGGGTTGGCGGGCTAGCTACTTTAGAGTGTTGTTGGCGGGCTAGCTACTTTAAAGTGTTGCTGGCGGGCTAGCTACTTTAAAGGGACAACTGACACTCTTGAAGTTTGTACCAAGCATTAAATTATTTATTAGTTCAGTATCAGATTGACGTTAAACCGGCTTGTATATAATTAAATAAAACAGCTTTTAATTTGTCTTTGTTATTCTACCATAGGTTTAAATATATTGCTGGTATGATTTAAGCAACAGTATTTAATAGACGAAAAAATAATTTGCTTCTTTATTGTCATAATTAATATTAATGATAGAACAAAATGCCAGTTTTGCAGAAAAACTAATGGGACGCCTTGAGTTTAAAAAACATCAATATTGCAGTTGTTTTAACACATTCTGATTTTTGTCCCATGAATGTCTCCTATTATGATTATTTGAATAGTTATGCCTTCGTTTATATAATAGACTGCATTTGATGCAGGTGCGTAGCCAGACCTAAAATTTAACCGAGGCAAATCCCTTTCTATGGAGGTCCGATGCATGCATCCCACCCACATTCCGATTCTGTAATTTCCTGCGTTTTAAATAGTGCATGTCGCTGGTAAGATTTCAGTTTGAAGCAAGACATTTAGATTATTTATTGATATATGTTAAGTAAGGTATGTACTTCCCAAAATTCAACCGAGGCAACTCAAGGGCCATAACTTTGGTTGTTATTTATCATATCTAGCTGGTTTGGAAATTTATACGAGTTTTCATAATATCAACAATTTGGTCGAGTTTGTTAAAGATCAGATGTAAAATGAAGGTGCTAGAGCGCTAATAGGGTAATATAAAGCATTTTAAATAATTCAAGGGCCACAACTCTGCTATTTCTTATCCCATATATCTAATTTTCTTCAATTCCGAGCTTTAAATGATATTGAAGTCCTGCAAAATATTGGTCTTAACTGGAAGGAAAATGAAGGAGCTCGAATGCTAACGAAGCAAAATATCGCATTTCTCAATAGTGTTACGGGTAAAATGTAACAAGAAAGGAAGTAAAACTAGCAACAACTAATTTTATAATATAATCAACACATTTACTCAAACAATACGTAATGGTAACAATAAGAATGAAAAATATTCACTTACATAAAATGGATCCAGTATTTCTTTAAAATCCGATATACGAATACAATCCAAATAATATTAGCACGTGTCCCGTTAATCTAAATTGTCAAGTGTCCCTATAATTAAAGTTGTCAAGTGTCCCTTTAATTAACGTTGTCAAGTGTCCCTTTACTTAATGGTGACAAGTGTCCCTTTACTTAAAGTTGTCAAGTGTCCCTTTAATTGACGTTGTCAAGTGTCCCTTTACTTAAAGTTGTCAAGTGTCCCTTTACTTAAAGTTGTCAAGTGTCCCTTTAATTAACATTGTCAAGTGTCCCTTTACTTAAAGTTGTCAAGTGTCCCTTTAATTAAAGTTGTCAAGTGTCCCTTTAATTAACGTTGTCAAGTGTCCCTTTACTTAAAGTTGTCAAGTGTCCATTTAATTAACGTTGTCAAGTGTCCCTTTACTTAACGTTGTCAAGTGTCCCTTTACTTAAAGTTGTCAAGTTTTCCTTTACTTAAAGTTGTCAAGTGTCCCTTTAATTAAAGATGTCAAGTGTCCCTTTACTTAAAATTGTCAAGTGTCCCTTTAATCAAAGTTGTCAAGTGTCCCTTTAATTAAACATGTCAAGTGTCCCTTTACTTAAAGTTGTCAAGTGTCCCTTTATTTAACGTTGTCAAGTGTCCCTTTAATTAAAGATGTCAAGTGTAACTTAATTAAAGTTGTCAAGTGTCCCTTTAATTAAAGTTGTCAAGTGTCCCTTTACTTAAAGTTGTCAAGTGTCCCTTTACTTAACGTTGTCAAGTGTCCCTTTACTTAAAGTTGTCAAGTGTCCCTTTAATTAACGTTGTCAAGTGTCCCTTTACTTAAAGTTGTCAAGTGTCCCTTTAATTAACGTTGTCAAGTGTCCCTTTACTTAACGTTGCCAAGTGTCCGTTTACTTAAAGTTGTCAAGTGTCCCCTTACTTAAAGATGTCAAGTGTCCCTTTAATTAAAGTTGTCAAGTGTCCCTTTAATTAAACATGTCAAGTGTCCCTTTTATTAAAGTTGTCAAGTGTCCCTTTACTTAAAGTTGTCAAGTGTCCCTTTAATTAAAGTTGTCAAGTGTCCCTTTACTTAAAGTTGTCAAGTGTCCCTTTAATTAACGTTGTCAAGTGTCCCTTTACTTAACGTTGTCAAGTGTCCCTTTACTTAAAGTTGTCAAGTGTCCCTTTACTTAAAGTTGTCAAGTGTCCCTTTAATTAACGTTGTCAAGTGTCCCTTTACTTAAAGTTGTCAAGTGTCCCTTTAATTAACGTTGTCAAGTGTCCCTTTACTTAACGTTGCCAAGTGTCCCTTTACTTAAAGTTGTCAAGTGTCCCCTTACTTAAAGATGTCAAGTGTCCCTTTACTTAAAATTGTCAAGTGTCCCTTTAATTAAAGTTGTCAAGTGTCCCTTTAATTAAACATGTCAAGTGTCCCTTTAATTAAAGTTGTCAAGTGTCCCTTTACTTAAAGTTGTCAAGTGTCCCTTTACTCAACGTTGTCAAGTGTCCCTTTAATTAAAGATGTCAAGTGTCCCTTTACTTAAAGTTGTCAAGTGTCCCTTTAATCAAAGTTGTCAAGTGTCCCTTTAATTAAAGATGTCAAGTGTCCCTTTAATTAAAGTTGTCATGTGTCCCTTTAATTAAAGATGTCAAGTGTCCTTTTATTTAAAGTTGTCAAGTGTCCCTTTAATTAAAGTTGTCAAGTGTCCCTTTAATTAAAGATGTCAAGTGTCCCTTTACTTAAAGTTGTCAAGTGTCCCTTTACTTAACGTTGTCAAGTGTCCCTTTAATTAAAGATGTCAAGTGTCCCTTTACTTAAAGTTGTCAAGTGTCCCTTTAATTAACGTTGTCAAGTGTCCCTTTACTTAAAGTTGTCAAGTGTCCCTTTAATTAAAGATGTCAAGTGTCCCTTTACTTAAAGTTGTCAAGTGTCCCTTTAATTAAAGTTGTCAAGCGTCCCTTTAATTAAAGATGTCCAGCGTCCCTTTACTTAAAGTTGTCAAATGTCCCTTTAATTAACGTTGTCAAGTGTCCCTTTACTTAAAGTTGTCAAGTGTCCCTTTAATTAAAGATATCAAGTGTCCCTTTACCTAAAGTTGTCAAAGTGTCCCTTTAATTAAAGTTGTCAAGCGTCCGTTTAATTAAAGATGTCCAGCGTCCCTTTACTTAAAATTGTCAAGTGTCCCTTTAATTAAAGTTGTCAAGTGTCCCTTTACTTAAAGTTGTCAAGTGTCCCTTTACTTAAAGTTGTCAAGTGTCCTTTACTTAACGTTGTCAAGTGTCCCTTTACTTAAAGTTGTCAAGTGTCCCTTTAATTAAATTTGTCAAGTGTCCCTTTAATTAACGTTGTCAAGTGTCCCTTTACTTAAAGTTGTCAAGTGTCCCTTTACTTAAAGTTGTCAAGTGTCCCGTCAATTAAAGTTGTCAAGTGTCCCTTCAATTAACGTTATCAAGTGTCCCTTTACTTAAAGTTGTCAAGTGTCCCTTTAATTAACGTAGTCAAGTGTCCCTTTACTTAAAGTTGTCAAGTGTCCCTTTATTTAAAGTTGTCAAGTGTCCCTTTAATTAACGTTGTCAAGTGTCCCTTTACTTAACGTTGTCAAGTGTCCCTTTACTTAACGTTGTCAAGTGTCCCTTTACTTAAAGTTGTCAAGTGTCCCAATTTCACTTCAAATGTCCTGGTTTATTTATTCAATATAGTCCAAATGTCCAAATATTCCAATAATCCTATGTCCCTAGATGAGCACAATACTTTTTATCCTCTCACAATATATTTTAATTCATAGCATCCAATGTTTTGTAAATTTCCAATTCCCGAATATAAGTGTTTGTGGGCGCTTGAGGAGTGCATACATTGGAGGAACAAATGAAACATAATTATATAAAGGAAAGCGGACGCATTTCATAATCAACATTTTAAATGACACTAATTGATTATAACTATGCATAAAACATACTAGGCTGTGAGCTAATAGGAGAAACCCTCCCCCCCCAGGGGGAATTTTGTACAGTATGATTTTCTGAAAGAACATACAGTAAGTTTTAAAATGAGACATGTGTGCCATGTGAGCGTTGGGGCTTTAGTGAGTTTTGGGGTAAAACGTTGCGTTTTTAGACGAAAATCGCCGAAATCTGGAATTATTTTTTAGAAAAAGAATGGAATATATTAGAACCAATTTGAATTGATGGAATCTTTCTCGGAACGTATCTCTACGTGTCCCACCATAAAATTTATGGATCCGATACTTAAATATTGAGATTTTGGGTAAAAATGTTAAAAAAATGAATAAAATCGCTGATTTCTGTAATACATTGGGGGTATTTAACTAAAAATTAGAAAAATATCTAATACAATAGAAAAAAGAAATATTGTAACCTTTTTGGGCAGGGTAAGGTCCAGTGATTAAACAGAAAAAAGTTCCAAACCGCATGATGTTTGGAAATGCCTTAATTTTGAGGTGAAAAATGTGCATTTTTGTCAAAAATCGTCGGAATCTGGAATTATTTTTTAAAATTAGTTTCAACATAAACTTATCAAATTGAAGCAATAGAATGTTGCACAGCATGCATATTCTAGTTTTTCTTTGCATCATATATAACATATGTGCTCAGATATTGGCATTTTAGGGCAAAATGTTGGGAAAAATGACAAAAATCACTGCTTTCTGTAATCCATTGGGGGTATTAGGTTAAAATCTAGAAACAAATTTAATACAATTGAATAAGGACACATTGTAATATTTTTGAAATAGACTAAGGTCCAATAATTAAGTAGAAAAAAGTCCCGAACCGTATGATGCTTGAAAATGCCTTAATTTTTAGGCGAAAATGTGTATTTTTGTCAAAAATCGACGAAATCTGGAATTATTTTTGAAAATAGTTTTAACATAAACTTATCAAATTGAATTAATATAATGTTGCACAGCATACATATTCAAGTGTTTCCTGGCATCATGTATAACATATCTGCTGAAATATGTTGGAAAAAAGGACTAAAATGACTTATTTCTGCAATCCATTGGGGGTATTTGGTTAAAATCTAGAAAAATATATAATACCGGTACAATAGAAAAATAGACTGTAAGCTAGTAGGAGTCACCCTCACCCCAGGGGGAATTTTGTACACCCTATTTTTCTGAAAGCCCATTATGTGTAGAGCATTCTGGAACATGTCATGTACCAACTGGCGACTTGGACTTTACCACGTTACCGGCATTTCGAACATGGTACATAGAGCTAGATACAGTATAAGTTATAAACAGAGAAATAGCGTTGAGCGACCCTCTGCATACGGCCACTGGGCCGACCCACATATTTTGCAACACAACGGGACCGGTGGCCAGCTGTCAGCAAAGGTCCCCAGTACATGTGGCACTCGGTCAGTAGTCCATATTAGGGGAAAGGCTACCCGAGTTCGAGTTTCGAACATGGGACATAGAGCTATATACAGTTATATAGGAGGATATAGCGTTGAACGACCTTCGGCCGACGGCCGCTGGGCCGACTTACAGATAGGGTGACAAAACGAGACTAGTGGGCAGCCGTCGGCAAAGGTCCCAGCAACGCGTGGCATTCAATCGCTAGGCTGTATCAGGGGGGAGGCTACCCTAGTTCGGGTCTCGAACCTCGTAACTCACCTAGAGCTTTATACAGTATAGTTATATATGTATAGAGGGAAATAGCGTTGAGCGATCTTCGGTCGATGGCCGCTGGACCGATCCACATATTTTGTGACACAACGGGACCGGTGGCCAGCCGTCGGCAAAGGTCCCTGCTATGCGTGGTACTCGGTCCCTAGGGCTTATCAGGGTGAGGGCTACCCGAGTTTGAGTCTCGAACAAGGCACATATAGCTATATACAGTTATATAGATGGAAATAGCCTTGAACGACCTTCTGCCGATAGCCGCTCAGCCGATAGCCGACCCACATATTTTGTGATATAACGGGACCGGTGGCCAGCCGTCGGCAACGTTCCTCGCTACGCGTGGCACTCGGTACCTAGGTCGTATCAGGGGAAAGGCTACCTGAGTTTGCGTCTCGAACATGCCACCTAGAGCTATATAGTAAATAGCTTTGAGCGACCTGCAGCCGACGGCCGCTGGGCCAACCCACAGGTTTTGTGACACAACGGGAACGCTGGTCAGCCATCGGCAACGGTCTTGGCTACGCGTGGCACTCAGTCCCTAGGTCGTAACAGGGGGAAGACTTCCGGGTCTCGAACATGGCACCTAGAGCTATATACAGTATAGTTATATAGAGAGAAATAGCCTTGAGCGACCCACAGCCGACGGCCGCTGGGCCGACCAACAGGTTTTGTTGACTCAACGGGAACGGTGGCCAGCCTCGGCAAAGGTCCCCGCTACGCGTGGCACTCGGTCGCTAGACCGTATCAGGGGGAGGGCTACCTGAGTTCGGGCCTCGAACATGACACCTAGAGCTATATACAGTATAGTTATAGAGAAATAGCTGCTGGGCCGACCTAAAGATCATGTGACACAACGGGACCATCTTGGACGCCATGTTTGATTTATTTTTATTGTGTTACACATAAATTTCAGCTAGTATACATATGCATATTATACATAGTCTAAAACAGACGAACACCAGTTTTTACAGCCACCTATTTGCACTAAAAATAAGTTTGATTTTGGTAATGAATGTGGTGTAACGTAAATTACAGAATAGTTTCATTAAGTTTGAAGCGCTTCTCAACTTATATTAATAAAAGTACATGTATTATGTTTTTTACATGGTTTTGATTTAATTTATATTCAACATTTTTAATGTACAAATTTTAATTGTTATGTAAGGTAACATAGTTTACATGCACGTTACTCACTAAAGCCCAACGCTCATAATTGATGGCACACCTGTCTCATTTTTGAAACTTATTGTATGTTCTTTCAGAAAATCATACCCTACAAAATCCCCCATGGGGGAGAGTGTGGGGGCTGGGTGGGGGGTGGGGGAGTCTACAGCCAGCTCAAGAACTAGTACATGATGTGTTGTATTTGTTCGGGAGGTTCTTTTTATAAAAAAATCCCGTAAGGTATCAGCTAGAGCAGGCTTTAGCAAATAAAATGTCAGCGTGCCATGCACTCCTTGGAAACATATGATGGGTCAATGGCAATATCACCAGGTGAGAGTAGGAATTTTCCATAAAAAAAGAAGGTTTTCTGGTATATTATTGCACATTGGACTGCAGAAATGTTATAAAAAAAAAATCCGTTCTTTCTTATAATGCACTTTTAATTGTTTTCCAATACCTCAATGTATTACAGTAATCAGCGATTTTAGTCATTTTTTCAACATTTTGCCCTAAAATATAAATACTTGAGCATATATGTTATATCTAATACAATAAATGACTTGGATATGTATAGTGTGCAACATTTTATTGCTTCAATTTGATAAGTTTATGTTCAAACTATTTTCAAAAGATAACTCCAGATTCCGTCGATTTTTGACGGAAATACACATTTTTCGCCTGAAAATTAAGGCAACATTTTAAGCATCATATGGTTCAGGATTTTTTTCTACTTAATTATTGGACCTTTGTCTATCCAAAATGTTACAATATGTTTTTATTATATTGCAATAAATATTTTAACCCAATACCTCAATGGATTACAGAAATCAGTGATTTTTGTTATTTTTTCCAACATTTTGCCCTAAAATGCCAATATTTGAGCACATATGTTATATATGATGCCAGGAAAAACTTGAATGTGTATGCTATGCAACATTCCATTGCTTCAATTTGATAAGGTTATGTTCAAACTAATTTTAAAAAATAATTCCAGATTCCGGCGATTTTTGACAAAAATACACATTTTTCACCCCAAAATTAAGGCATTTCCAAACATCATGCGGTTTGGAACTTTTTTCTGTTTAATCACTGGAACTTACCCTGCCCAAAAAGGTTATAATATTTCTTTTTTCTATTGTATTAGATATATTTCTAATTTTAGTTAAATACCCCCAATGTATTACAGAAATCAGCGATTTTATTCAATTTTTTAACATTTTTACCCAAAATCTCAATATTTAAGTATCGGATCCATAAATTATATGGTGGAACACGTAGAGGTGCATTCCGAGAAAGATTCCATCAATTCAAATTGGTTCTAATATATTCCATTCTTTTTCTAAAAAATAATTCCAGATTTCGGCGATTTTCGTCTAAAAACGCAACGTTTTCCCCCAAAACTCATTAAAGCCCCAACGCTCAGATGGCACACATGTCTCATTTTGAAGCTTAATGTATGTTCTTTCAGAAAATCATAGCCTACAAAATTCCCCCTGGGGGGGGAGGGGGGTCTATAGCCAGCTCAAGAACTATACAGTGCCTCACTTTTTTAAAGTCAAGCATCCTTATAGTCTAGTCAGTCCACATACAGGGTATAGATCCAGGTTTTAACAAGGAATTCCGCAATTCGAGGTTGGTGAGTATTTTTTCGAGGATTTATATAGGCGCGACCCCTGCCACCCTTCCTCTTTCCACTAGAACCTACTCAAACTCGGACACAGATGGGTGACAATTAAATGCCAAGTTTGTCGTACTTCTGAATTCCGAAGTCTATAGGTGAGCTATTATTCCGTAATAAGGCCAAACCAAAAAATATGTGTGTTTAGGCAGGGCTCTATATTTCACCCCAGGTTTGATTTTTATTTTTTTTCTGGTAAATTGGAAAAAAATGCTAGGTTTCACCAGGAAAAATAGGTAGTGTCGGGTTACCCTAAACACATAACTTTTTGCAAGGCTTAAGTTGAACGCTCACATCAAATTAATTAGAATTGAACAAAGCAGGTTTTCATCGCATCTTACCATCGATAATCGCATCTTAACATCGATCATCGCATCTTACTATCGACCATCGCATCTTACCGTCGACCATCGCATCTTACCATCGAAGATGGCCCTAACAGGACACCGTGCATTATTCAGTAAAAGAAATGTCCATAACTCTGGCGTTACTAATAAATTCGATCTGGCTGTTTTTCAAACTTTGATAAAGATCAAATACAAAATGAAGGTGATAGAATGCAGAATATGGTATTTTTCATTAAAACAAAAGTCATAACTCTGAAATTATTAATCCGATCTGGCTGTTTTTCGAATTTATACGAGCACTGATATAAAATTGCAATTAGGAATAAGTTTTCCTGTAAAAGATACACAATTGTAGATGGACAACGAATTCAGCATAAAATCTGAGCAACATATCCTTAAAACTATCTAACTATGTGTCTTGCTATAACTTTTAAAGTTTGAAACTCTGAAACTAAAAATGAAACAACTTTTATTTAAAAGAACAAACATATATAGAAACGGTCTACATCTAATATACACCAAAACTCCTCAATTATACCTGGGCTGATAATTACGTCATATAAAGCCCTGATTATACATAACGCGCCGTAAAGTAATTTTGTGAAATATATGTGTAACGCACCGCACAGATTTGGGTTCTGAACGCAACGTACAGTAGCAAATTTGCTAAGCCTAATATTTTTTGAATCAGAATTTTGCTTATTTATTGCACAGTTTACAAGAAATAAGTTATCTGGTCATTTAGATATCATCACAAAGTAAGTAGTGCAAGTTATTTCGCTTTGATCCGTGAAGACACAAGCCAGTAATGGTTCAAAACAGGTGTGACTCCTCGCTTCGATTTCAGATCGACAAAAATTGACATTCTTCAGCGATAATTTTTCGAAAAGTAGTAAATCGTATGCAGCCGAGTGTAAAGGAATCATTTATCTTACTGTCAGCATACATATATATGCATGTCACGCCGAATTAAGTAAGTAACGAGTAAAAATGTAAGGCATTTACTTTTCGGATGTTGACATGTCCGCCATCTTGGAAATAACAAAATCGGCTAGCCGTACAGTAGCCGTACAGGTTACACGATAGTGGTTATGTGGTATGATGTGTAATTGGAATACCGCTTTGTGTTCAATGTTTTCCAATATATTGTGTTAACTAGATCAATTTAGATACTTGACTATATATAGATATCAGTTCACCGGCATAGGGCATATTCGCCGCACAGGGAATATTGTTCTGAAGCAGTGTTTGTTTAGGAATGTGTTATCAATGACAAAAGGACATTGACCGACAAAAGGTGTATTGTTTATAAACAGGGACAGTCTGTGTAAAATTAACCCAAGTCATGGCGGACATAAAAGCGGGTCGCGTTGTGTATGTTAGCAGAACGGAAACATTCAGCGCGTGTCATCGACTGCATTCAGTCGTTCTTAGCGAACAGGAGAATTTGAGATTATACGGAAAGTGTAACAATACTAACGGTCATGGACACAATTACAAAGTGGAGGTAACTCTAAAGGGACCAGTCAACCCGGTGACAGGGATGGTGATAAATCTGGTTGATCTAAAGGTTTGCATGGAGAAAGCATTCATGTCAACATTGGATCATAAACACTTGGACAAGGATGTCCCATACTTCAAGGATGTCGTTAGTACTGTTGAGAACATCGCTGTCTATATTTGGGACCGAATGAACGAACAGTTGGATCACGGGTTATTATATGAGGTCAAAGTTCACGAAACTGACAAGAACATAGCTATATACAGGGGTGATGTTTGTGAATAAGTCGTATTTTACCTTCAGTTTGAATAACAACATGGCTGTTTTAAATGATAGTTCTTATCTATAAATATTGCATTCATCAGAAGGAAATAAATACTTTTTGTTTGATTTTATTTGTGATGCTAAAATACATCAGTATTATTAAAAATGACAATCAGGTCACGCTGTCTCGCCGGCCATGTTATTACTATTATGACATTACACTTAAAATAGAAATACACACTACATGTATTTTGTTTTGGTTGCAAGGAGGTCCTATTTATAAACTTAGTATTATCGTGAGTTTTAACAACCACGAAAACACGACAATTGATATTGTTTGATATAATTCAGTATTAAATAATTGAAAATGTTTGTGATTTGTGTTTTGTTTTTTTCAATAATAATTATTCAAGAAATGTGGCTAACAATAAATCAATAACAGTTAACAATACTAACATTGTTACATTGTATATAATGAAAATGCATTACGTTAATTTCATCCCATTAAAATACACCAGACACCGGCATATACAATTAATCACAGTATACTATATATACTTAACGCAATTAAATGTGGAAGTTTTTTTATTTTGTGTTTATTTCCAAGATCGATTGTAGTGTTATGTACATGTTAGAAATTATCCACATTCCCTATAAATCTGGTGACCATCAAATTCATGTATTGAAAGAAGTAAAATCGGAATTATGCAATCGATCTTGGAGACATTTTAATTACAAATAAACACAAAATAAAAAAAATTGCACTTTTAATGGCGTTAAGTATATGTGACAATACACCACTGGAAATAAATACGTTTATTTTACTATGAAAAATAACTTTTGTTGAAATTGAATGAGTACTGTTTAAGGATGAATAGGTCAGAGTGCATAGACATTTTGAGGAGAGTTCTTTCAATGATTAGGACATGCATATAACACAGTATGCTTCTGCTTGCACCTGTAAACAATATTCTAGCTTCAAGGTAAAGTGAACACAATTATTTCTATTGGTGTATAATTTTCTGTCCTAGATTGAAAAGTAGATTGCACTTGGAGACAAGGGCGCTTTAAGAATCAACTCCCCATTATGTGTTAATCAAGTTAACATATTAATATATTATAAGAAATACTCGTAGTACTCAAACATACCTGTGTACTATTTCCATGATATGTTCTATATATTCTCCAACGTCTGGTCTGTACTACCTTTAACCCTTAACCCGCTACATATATGTATAATGGACTGTTCTTTCTTTGAATTAAGACCATTCCATTTGTGTGACAAAGGGGTGTTTTGGGGGAACATGACTGATCAGCAGCCGGACATTGTAAACCCTGTTCTGGGAATCATATTGGTTTGGTCATACTAGCATGACGCGCGTCAGATTCCCGCCAAAACGAATTTACATTCACAATCAAAGCTATCATCAACGTTTTGCAATGTCATTTAGCCGATAGTTCACTCTATAGTTTATTTCAGTATATGAAAGTAGTGATAAAACCTTCATCTGTATTGTAAAAACAAACATGCAACGTAAATCATACATCAACATGTGTGACAAACGCCCACGTTGTTTATTTACCAACAGCTAAGCAACAGTGTACCGTTTTCTGTGCCGTTGCCTTCCGGCTAACAAAATGTCAAAAACTTATTTTTAATGGCGTTAAGTATATGTGACAATACACCACTGAAAATAAATACGTTTATTTTACTATGAATTTTTTTTATTTTTTTATTTTATCTCCATTTATTACTTCTTAGTATTTGTAACAGGTATAAATGAAATTAAAAATGTCTTATAATGTCCGAAGCGTCGATATACACACGAGACCAATCTTGAACGCTCGGCCAGTCCCGTCATTCTTCGGGATCCCGCCTCGTGTGTATCATGGCGCTTCGGTATGTTCAAAATCTTGACATTTTGATCGCCGGAAGGCAACGGCACAGAAAATAGTGCACTGTTGCTATGTAAACTATATAGCCGCTTGCCACACATGTTGATATATAATTTGCGTTGAATGTTGTTTTTTTTACAATGCAGATGAAGGTTTTATCACTGCTTCTATTGATGGAGCAATCGGCTGAATAACATTGCACCATGTGGATGATAACTTTGATTTTGAATGCAAATTTGTTTTGGTGGGAATCTAAGGCGCGATGACGTAACCAACATGGAAACCTGCGTATTACATTTGAGTAATGCTGCGAAGCAGTATACGATATGTTGCGAATGCACACGAGACGTGTTTTAATTTTACAATATGCAAACTTTTTAAGCCAAAATTAAGGGTTTTATTACCCCCAGCCAACCCCTTCTCCAAGAACAGCCAATCCCTTTTCCCTTCTTGGAGAAGGAGTTGGATGTGGTATGAAAAATAATATTTGTAATGAATATATTTGAGATTATGTTTGATAAGTTCCACTGGAAGGAGAAGTAATAAATGGAGAACACTTGTTATTTTCCTTCTTTACTAAATTGAGCAAATGAACTGACATGATAAACACATTGCGCTTGGAATATAAATGCAGATTTAACACTATAAGACGAGTGTTACGAATTATGTACACTTCCGGAAAAACAACTTTGTATCGAGTGTTAACCAATACTACGATCTCCCAAATACGTGTCTAAAATACGGCCTTTATTCATCTATACTAATTGGTAATTGATTACTGGGGAATCAGCCTACATCTTAATAACACATTGATGTCCCAGAACTAGCCGATTAGCAGCTTAATATAATATAGAGAGCTGTTTTTAGAACAGAGCCTATTATGTAAGACTGTCTTATGGGATTATTATGCTAGTTCTGAATCAACAAAGATCAAGTAAAAATGCTCAGAATAAAGATAGAGTCTGTCTCAGCTCTTTGGTTATTTAAACACCTCGATTGGCTACGTCCATCTCGGTGTTTAAATCACCCAACTCGCTGAGACCATTTATCCTAAAGTACTTCGGCTTAATAAAGAAAATATATCTGATAATAACGCTTCTTTTCTTGATTTAGATCTCTCGATTGAAAATGTGACATTTTGTGACAAAATAATTAGCAAAATCTATGACAAGAGAGATGATTTTAATTTTGACATTGTTAATTATCCCCACTTGGATGGGGATGTTCCCCGAGCAATTTCTTATGGGGTGTATCTGTCTCAACTTATTCGTTTTCTAGAGATAACGGAATGTACGGTACGGTCTGATAATGGTAGGCTTTTATCACCAAAACATTGCTTATATTACCTATATGGTCATACTACACCAATTCATTTACCATAGGTCTACCTTATAGCTCTAAGCTCTGTACTGAGTTCCCTAATATAGGAAGCTATAATTTTTATTACTTGTTTTGAAAGACCTATCTTAGTTTTATCAAAAAAACATACAGAAGCCATACATTGAGTATGTTTTGAAAAAGCTGTTTGGGTCGGATGGTGCTGACCCACCTACTTGCATGTAGAAACATGAGGAAAATGTAAAATATACTTCTTTCTTTGATTATGCAACACATTATGAATACATTGCACAAATGTATGATTTAACCTTTATAAGTACTCTTCAAAAGTTGAATTTTAATTTTTTAGCAAGATTTTTTGGTTTGATTACCTTGACAACCAATCAAAATTAAGAGATTCTGTGTAATAGCTCCGAATTTACCCTGGAACTTTTTCCCTGCCCGCTGATTGGATGGTAATTGGTGTAGTCTGATCTATATACTATTTTATTTTATTAACATTATTACATCTGTAATATGTGACAAGTGTTTAACATTCATTTTACATCGTAAATTATTGGTATACGCTACAAGCTTCGATAATCTCCGTACATATAAGCACCTTGTAACAACGCTAAAGGTAACAATTCCGCTAAAGGTAACAACCGCCGCTAAACGTAACAATTTCAATGCTAAAGGTAACAACCTCCGCTAAAGGTAGCAATCACATCTTCCGCTAAAGGTAACAATCACATCTTCCGCTAAAGGTAACAAGGCTGAAGCTAAAGGTAACAACTTTTTTCAACATCTAAAGTTTCAATGAAAATTGAGTAAACGGGTTATTTTTAGTTAATGTGGCACCAGTGGCGTAAGCGCGCTGTTACTTTTAATGGTACAGGTAATTGTTACTTTTAATGGTACAGGTGATTGTTACTTTTAGCGGTACAGGTGATTGTTACTTTTAATGGTACAGTTGATTGTTACTTTTAATGGTACAGGTGATTGTTACTTTTAGCGGTACAGGTAATTGTTACTTTTAATGGTACAGGTGATTGTTACTTAAAATGGTACAGGTGATTGTTACTTTTAATGGTACTGGTGATTGTTACTTTTAGCGGTACAGGTGATTGTTACTTTTAGCGGTACAGGTGATTGTTACTTTTAATGGTACAGGTGATTGTTAATTTTAGCGGTACAGGTAATTGTTACTTTTAATGGTACAGGTGATTGTTACTTTTAATGGTACAGGTGATTGTTACTTTTAGCGGTACTGGTGATTGTTACTTTTAGCGGTACAGGTAATTGTTACTTTTAATGGTACAGGTAATTGTTACTTTTAATGGTACAGGTAATTGTTACTTTTAGCGGTACAGGTGATTGTTACTTTTAGCGGTACAGGTAATTGTTACTTTTAGCGGAGGTTGTTACCTTTAGCGTTGAAAACGTTACCTTTAGCAGCGGCTGTTACCTTTAGCAGAATTGTTACCTTTAGCGTTGTTACACAATTGTTGTGTCCGATAGTTTTTGTTATAAATGCTACAGACGAATTGATGCTTCAAACATTTCTTGTAGTAAATTCACCCAACAAAGAGCTAGTATCAGACTTCATTTTAATAGTAACGGCTTGCTTGACACAGCTTGCTTCGTGCACCTTCCAGATTCTCCATTAGCCTAACGACATAGCTCAACAAGAACGCACGTGTTTCCCAATGTTGTTACTGGCGACGAAACCTGGGTTCACTATTTTGAACCAGTTCGAAAAAATGGGTAACAAAGTATGGGCAAGTAAAGAGTGCAGAAGGCCATCAGTTGCCAAACAAACCATGAGCGCAAAGAAAGTTTTATATGCAATCGTTTTCACATGTGATGGTTTGGCGATTCAAATTCCGGAGAGAAAGGGAAAAAGCGTGACTAGAAGGTATTATCGTGATGTTGTACTGAAAAAACTGAAGAAATATTATTTATAAAGGCGCCCAATCACAGGATTCAGAAATGTCCGTCTTCGACGACAATGCCCCAGCCCATACCTCACACATTGTAACCTCTTACTTAAAGTCAGAAAAGGTTACTGTCCTACCCCATCCGCCGTACTCGCCAGATTTCGCGAAATAAGCGAACATAACCGATTTCTCTGGCTGTCTACTTGCAGGTGTACTGAACCAATAATATGTTTGATTTGTGTACTTTTTTCAAGTGCTGTTTTTTAACGATTTATCGTCTTTTCGCAATTTATAATTTTAGTTCTATTCTTTTACAATGTTACGTTACACACATGTATCAACTTTTTATATGAATATGAAATCCATAATATTTAAAGATTAAGTAATTGTTTACTGGTCTATTTTGTTGTCTTTAAATTATTTTGAGGAGTGTTGAGGAGTATTCAACATATGCGTGCCTCTATGAACAGTTCAGGGACATGTACAGTGTGTTTAACGCATTGAAAATAAAGGGACATCACCTAAAATGAAAGCATGTTGAGGCATTGTGTGTGTTATCTATCCTTAGATCGTATTCCTTATTATCATGAGCCTATATGTCAACACATAAATTAATGCATTTTTATGCAGTGAAATGTTGAGGGAATCCCATTTTATTTTGGGCAAAAGTCCAACTGATGTATGATCTATGGGTTTCGGGTTATCGTCGTTCTCTGCCAGATACTGGAACCACGTGACAGTATTTTTTTTTTATTAAAGTATTTAGGACCATCCGCATTAGTTCGTCGATATTATGATGAAGTTTCCGTCTTTGTTTGTTTATACAATTATTGACTTTCTGCCTTGATAGCAGGTGTTTCTGTCTCAGCCAATCAGAAACCTTACGAGTTTATCGGTAAAAATCAAACTTTGTTCAGGAGGACTGTTCTAGACGTTTGTCTTGAAAACAAGCAAGCGTCGCAGATGATCTAGCCTATATATCCTTCAGTATGGCCGCGTCATACCATGACTTTAAAAATGGAGTAGTCACTTGTAACCCTTGCCTGACGAGCAAATAATGGGTAGTGCTACGACTGATTGACCAGTGTCACAATAATGTGACTGGGTGGGTGGGGGTATCATGTCTACTACGGCGTGGTATTCCAGTGTGGCAGCACTATAAAGAAACCATTGAGTTCGCTGCTTCAAGTAGACATATCATCACATCACACAACAACACACAGATAAAAGTCCAGACATTGTGCCTATAATCGTCGGGTAGGATGCCTGTCGTAGGTGGAGGGACTATACTCCTTAGAAATACACACACACTGTATTTGTGTTAAGAGTCATGTACATGTAAACACATCAATCAAGTAACAACATGAATAGGTATTTTTCATCTATTACATGCATTAATCTTTACGTATTGATAATTATGGCTTGTTTACAAATCAGTATTTGCTTTCACGTATGTTACTGTATTAACAAGAAGCAGGGTCACAATACGCGTAGTGTCCTAAAAACAACGGAGGAATTCTTTTCTTTGAATGTCGAATTTCGAGTAGAGAAATTCGAATTTCGAGTAGAAAAGATCGAATTTCGAGTAAATAAATTCGAGTTTCTTGTAGAAAATATCGAGTTTCGAGTGGAAAAATATCGAGTTTCGAGTAGACAAATTTGAGTTTCGAGTAGAGAATATCGAGTTTCTTCTTTCTTCTTCTTCTTTTATTGTAATGGCGTACGCTCATAACTGAACATGACAGCCATGCGTGGGGGTTAAAACAGATAAAAGGTTGCCTGCCTTCCGGCTACTCAATCTATCAGGAGATTGCAGACCACTTGAAGTGAAAAGCAGTGACCTGGTGTATGCTTCAATGTGCCCAATACTACGTGAAAAGAGATTAGTGCAGTGCAACTAAAAGATAAAAACGAGAAGAGAATATCGAGTTTCGAGTGGGGAAAATCCGAGTTTCGAGTTAATCGAGTTGGCACATCACTAACGAATTTTCGTTAGTGTAGGCATGCGGTAAAGATGTCTGGACTATTTTCCTTTACTATATACATGTTTAAGACTCTTAATCGTGAATATATGTAACTTTTACTGTTTTAAATATTGAAGCAATTTATAGTAGATAACTATTTAAAGACAAAATCATTTTTGTTTAAACAAGAAAAAATGAAGGCACCTATTCGTACTCATGCATTTAGGGGCGAGGAGTGGGGGTGAAGGGCATTTAGAATGATTGCATTGCACATGTGTAAAATACGTGTGACAGGCCCGTAGCCAGCCTGAAATTTAACCGAGGCCAATCCCTTACTATGGAGGTACGGTGGCACCCACCCACATAACAACATAGTCACAGGTAGCTGCAGCAAACAACGCTTGGTTGTTTCTAGATAAGAACTAGTGTGTTGACGGTTAAATATGTTTTCAAAATATTAAAATCTAGTCACAAGATGACATTGTCGGTTTTTGAGTCATCTAAACATGAGAGACATAAAAAGTCGACTGTGACTTTCTCGAGTTTCGAGTTGACATTATCGAGTATCAAGTAGAGAAAATCGAGTTTCGAGTAGAGTAAATCGAGTTCCGAGTTGACATTATCGAGTTTCGATTAGAGAAAATCGAGTTTTGAGAAGACAAATGTCATTGTAATAATGGTTATATTTACGGTAATTTGATATTAAAAAATATTTATAAAATACATTTAGTCATTAGTATTTTAACAGTGAAAGAAGTAAAGTCAATACTAATTCATATGCGTTCGGGCTCTTATTGTGTCGCCTGCGTTTCGCCCACACTTAGGGATCAATTTGTCCGTCCGTCCTTTACACGTTGACCTGCAACATAACCTAGGCCATAAATTGCAAAGTATTTGACCTATGTTCATAAAACTTCACACATGTATTCATCTCAACGAATGCTGTTACACATGTCCAATAACTCGGGTGACTTTCATTTTGTCAGAGTTATGCCCCATCTTATAAAACTTTAACCTACAATTTAACGTTGGAAATGAGCACACGACAGAGGCGACACAACAATCTCCACGCAGTGTTATCGTTCCTTGCACTCACATATATCTCTGCTAACTACTAAATTACAAGATTTTGGTAAAACCTGTTAAATTGGAATAGGTTTGCCTGAAACTTATTTATTTCTTGTGTAAATATAATTTTCAGAATATCTGCAAATTAGATGTTGCAAGATTTGAAATAATGCATGAAAACAATTTAGTTTTGATCGGGAATATTTTACTACAAAAATAATAATACGGTCTCCTCAATTGAAACGCATATGTAAACATTAAAAAACGAAGCTCGATAGCAGAAAATGACTAAAAAAAAACTCATAGAAATAAAAATTGAAATTATTTAATCTATGTCTATATTTTATCTTTGCAGATCACGCATAAACATCGTCATAACTTTTTTGAATAATCACGTGACCTTACCGTTCGCTCTACTTTCTTTGACGTTGACAGAGTTAAATGAGGAACGAGTGTACTCTGGGTAGAGATTGTCGACACAAGTGTTCCATAGAACACCCTTATAGTTACTCTCAGGTGTCAACATCGTGCATGTACTATACAATATAAACAAACGTATTAAACATTGATTCGAATGACCGACATGATAAATATATTATATAGAAAGGGAGTAGTCATATCTGAATTCTAATTACTATTAATATTATAATTAGTATTTAATATTTTCAAAGAAGAATACCGCTAGGTACCCTTACGGCATTTACCTTCAATCATAGTGGGTGATGAAAACACAGAAAACACGTATAACAATAACAAGGGGGTAGACATAGAGTGAGAAAACAATGAACGGTTAAAATAAATATTAACAAAACAAATGTATGAACAAAAAAGAATACAGTAATGGAATGGTATGTAGCAATTAATGTCCATGGTTTGACTGTTTTCTGTTGGTAATTGTCAAACTTAGATTTTCTCTACTCGAATCTCGGTATTGTCTACTCGAAACTCGATTTTCTCTACTCGACCTTTAATTATCAAGAGTCAAATATCAAACGATCATTGAAACCAATCTTTTTTTTGTCCTGGAGTAAAATCACAAGTCATCATTTTTGATATACTGTACAAAATAAACTTGGAAACTTGATTTACTGTTACAAGGGCTTAATTAAGTAAGGGGATGTGATTATAAGATAAAGATGAAAATACGTGGATACATGTCTGCTGCCTCTATAACACCACTGCTGCTCATAGTTGACTGTTTTCTGTTGGTAATTTTAAAACTTAGATTTTCTCTACTCGAAACTCGATTTTCTCTACTCGAAACTCGATATTCTCCACTCGAAACTTGATTTTCTCTACTCGAAACTCGATATCCTCTACTAGAAACTCGATTTTCTCTACTCGAAACTCGATACTTAGATAATGTGAACATCAAAATAACGTATCAAACTGTATTAGCAGCAGCAGTAGACGTGATAATCATGGCGCTTATGGTGGTATGTACCTACCATGCCTTGAATAAAAGGTAGAACCCAGTACCGACCTCAATACGCACTTTTCCGGCGAGGTTTCCGAAGACAGCACGCAATGCCTGCATAAGCATACTTTCCTATCCCGTCAGGTGCACGTCTGGGTATTTTTGAACGGAAACAAATCGAAAAAAGGTTAATTAAATGATTTTAAAAAATGAACATGATAAATAAAATATCATATTAGTGTTGTCTGATCATATCCGGTTTATCGGCACAGCCTCGGGCTTCATTCTTTTTCTCAGCCTCGCCTGATAAACTGGATATGATCAGGCACCAACATGATATTCTCTATATCTCTACCTGACTGACATATAAACAATGCTGTAACGATAGCTCAACAGAAACGTTTTAGGCGGTATGCACTTTAACATAATTATGAATAATTCATGACCTGGATGTATCTTGATGTATACACAGATATACGAAGAAGCATGTTTGAGCAAGATTAATTAACATGACGCCAGTACTTAGACATCTTCGCCCTGTTGTTGATGTCTGAGTATATTGACAATAGGTTTGATTATAATACAGTTGCACGTGCTTTTGTTTGTAAGTGACATCTGACGAAAATAATGTATTTTGTATGAATATAAGTGATTCACACACTTGATATCTAAAATATATTGTTTGATATCCTTATATTGTCTTCAATGCAATAATTTAACAAATTAATGTTTGTAAAAAAATCTTTAAACTGTAATGCACATTTCTTAACAAATACATTATTTTTATTATGTTTAATACTTTCATTAAAGTTTAACTTATCATAAACTGTACATTTAAACTGTTTATTTCTATTATAAATGTCATTGGTGCACCTATGCTGAATTAACTGTTAATCTGGTTAAGCGCCTTTATTGATGTTTAAGTTTTGGTTAAGTATGCTTTCAATTTAATCTCCAGTAACCGGGTAACCACCTCTCATTAATAATCTAGTATACCACCTTGTCTTGAGAGAATCTTGCCGGGGGACAAAAAATATGATAAACAGATAAATATTAACATGTACGGGACTATGTGACTTAGGAATTGAGTTCAATGGATCAAGTGTTGTTACAAACAAATGAACCTAATTCTCATTTATAAACAAACATGCAAACTGTCATGCGATTTTTTTTTAATATTAGTAGTCGGAGGTTTTCAGCAATAAACATTATCATCCCTTGCTCCTCACAAACAAACAACAAAACTAAATGAGGAATTAATTCAAAGTAACCAAAATCATCATAAATAGCACAGTAATGGTTCTGACAGTGTTGTGTGCAAACCCTGGTATTTTATGTAAATTCAAATTATATGTGTTGTTCATCCCCCACCACCCACCACGACTCACATCCCACCACCCCAACAACAAATAAATAAGACAGGAATATGGCCACTGCTTATCCAGGCAGAGGTGTAAATCCCACCGAATTATTCATGTTCATTTTGTCATTTTTGTCACGTTCGTTAAAAGTCTTTATCATCATCCCTGTGTTGTTTTAGTTGCTACTGGATTAGTGGTAGAAAACAATGATCATGGCTCCAGCGAATTATGGAGTATTTACAGCAGAATTTGCAACAACTCTGTAGGTGAGAAGATTCTAGACCCAATCTATATAATTTTATCTCTATAGAAATAGAGTTTGGGCTTGGAATGTTCATTCCCCTAGGCGCCATATAACATTTTTATGTTGGTACACCGTAAAACAAAATTTAAATTGATGTTTCCAAAATCGACTGAATGTTTAAGTTGTTTTCGGTTTTTTTCAAGTCGGCTGGAATCTGTTACTGTGTTGCTTTTTTTCCAAATCAAGCAAACATTCAACCGACGAATTAACTCGAAGAATTTAAATCAAAATGTTAACTACAATCTCAGAAATATCTGAAGATTCACAATTTTTAAAAACTTATTTTCGTTTCTACAACATTCTATCCATGGTTGTCACATTATCTATAATAAGACAATAAACGTATGTGTCGCCCCTTCTTGCAGCATAATACAGCACACCGACATTTAACCACATTCCTTAAACCCCGTAAGATTTCATCTATAAAATGAGGATTAAATGCTATATATACACTTTATTAAGAAGACATCTGCTTCAAGATATTCTTTTTTTTTAAATGTCACTTATCATATATAAACTGCAAATTGTTTGAGATACTCCGCTATGTTGATGATACTATTACGGTGTTCCGTTAGGGCCATCGCACCATCGCGTATTGACCTTTACAAGTCAATGGCACAATGGTACGATGGCGATGGAACGATGGTACGATGGCGATGATACGATGGTGATGGTACGATGTTCCATCGCGTCATCGACATCGTACCATCACCATCGTACCATCGTACCATTTCGCATCGACCTTTAAACGCGAGGGTACGATGATACGATGGTACCATCATCGATTTGTAAAGGTCGATACGCGATGATACGATGGCCCTAACGGAACGCCGTATACTATTAAGTAAAACATTTCAGCATTTTTCTTTTAATGCTTGTTAACAGGGTTAGACTTAAGCTTTTATAGCTTAAGCTATGTCTTTTAACTCCAAATGACTGACGAAAAAACAACCATTCAGGCGTGGTACGCAGGCAAGGTATGAACACTTATTTTGTTATTTTTCTATAAAGTAAATGTTCATAGTTTCGGCAAATTATAACTCATTCATTCAAAGTTGTTATTCAACATAGGTTATTATTTTTTAATAAAATGTTAGGAAATATTAAATGCTGTTAAACAGGAAAATTTGGATATATATATATATTTTATTTATCACATAACTTACGGTGTGGGAGTGGAATAACACCATTCTACATTTTCGATATACCACTAGTTATATAAGTATGCAAATAAGCCTAGTATGCGCTGTCAAACAAAATGGATAATATGATCCAATTCCCACGGTTTATGTCGGTTTCGCGTGTTAAAGCGACAGGCAAAATGCATTAAAAGTCAATATGTGAGTTATGTGATAAATAGAATCTCGCATTATATCATTTTGCCAACTCGTTTAATAAATTCAATAATGAATGAGTACTCGTGTAAGATCCTCTATATATTAAGCCTAATTACTTGAATGATTAAAACATTCATTAAATTGAATTGAATTGAATTGGATAGTGTACATCTGTAGAGGATTACAGGAATCAGTTTGTTAAAATCATCAAAATAAAGTGAAACACGTCGGACCGATTTTTTTTTAAAAATAGTTTAAAACAAATTGGTTTTGCATATATCTAGTTGACTTTATTGGACCAACAGTATATGATTTTAACATTGGACACATTCGCCAATGTTGAAAGTCAGAATATTTTCGGGTTGAATGTCGAAAGGTAAACTTATTTTAATATTGGATATTTGGTTCAAACGTTTAAAGTCAAATTATTTTGATATCGGCATTCATTTCCGCTGTCCAGTGTCAATAGGTTCTATTTACGTTGCAGATTCAGTCGAATGTCCAGTCAACTTATTGTAATATCGGATATTCTCCAATGTCCAAAGTAAAAGAATTTTGCTATTAGCGATTCTAATCGAATGGCCAACGTCAAATTATTCTGATGTTCGAGATTCGTTTCCAATGTCCAATGCCAAATCATTTTAATATTGGAGATTGGCCAATGTTCAAAGTCAAATTATTTTGATATTGGAATTACCCAATGTCCAACGTCAAATTATTTTGATTTTGTAGATTCGGGTTGAATGGCTAAGTTCAAATTATTTTAATATTGAAGATTCGGGTCGAACGTTCAAAGTCAAATTATTTCGATACTGGAAATTACCCAATGTCCAACTCAACTTATTTTAATATTGGACATTCTCCAATGTCCAAAGTAAAAGTATTTTGCTATTAGCGATTCTAATCGAATGGCCAACGTCAAATTATTCTGATGTTCGAGACTCGTTTCCAATGTCCAATGCCAAATCATTTTAATATTGGAGATTGGCCAATGTTCAAAGTCAAATTATTTTGATATTGGAAATACCAAATGTCCAACGTCAATTATTTTGATATTTGAGATGATTCGGTTTAAAACATAAAATATGCCGGTATCTAAGCATAAAAGATCATAAAACTGATGCCGGTATCCAAACATAAAATATGCCGGTATCCAAACACATACGGTGCTGATAGTCAAACATTTGGAACGAATGAGTGTCACTTATTAAACAATTCGTATAGCGTAATCATGTTTAATTTAAGTAATACAATGTATATTTTGCAAATATTAACGCACAATAAACAAAACAGAAATACAGAAACTATTTACCTCTTGTGATACAAAGTGTAAAACCGGTAGAAATAATAACGTTGAAAGAAGTGTCCTAGAGATTCGGATGTCGTAGTTTTACGCGTATGACAAAACCCAAAGCATGGCATCTACAATACAATTTTAAAGTATCATTACAAACGGTCCAGGACAAACCGCAAAACTGGAGTGTTGAATAAAAAGCTACCAACTCATTTTATTCATTTTACGCATATTCAATCACGGGTCTGTTAAGAACCCGTTAGCAAACCTTGACTTTAAAATTGGCACATATAAGAAACCGTGATTGAAACTATGCGTATAATCGACACATATGCATTACTATATGACCTGAACACCTTGATAGAGTTTCGATAAACGGTTTTGTAATGTAATTTTGCCGTTATTTGGCGGGTTAGTTTCTTTAATGAATATAACATAATTATTATGTTTTGTCTGTTCAAGTGTTTCACAACTTGTATATGTGCACTAATTATAGACCAATATCCTAGATTTCTTCACCGTTGTACACTTTCCGATATCATGACGCAAATAAACATAAAATAATTGCATTCACCTTTAAAATGAGTTTTTTTAATTAATAACGTATACACACATTTTAAAAGAAATAAATTAATAAATGATGTGAACAAACAGTCAGTGTATATTGCTTTAAAAAGAACGCTGATTTCATTTTAGGTATCAACCGGACACGGTCAATTGCGCATGCGCATAAAACAGTATTAGACGCCCGAGCAAAAATGTCCGATGTCACTAAAGCATGGAAACATTTAGAATGCTCTGGAATGTTCACAACTATCGTATTACTACTAATGACTGCATCGTCGATTGTAGCGACTAACATTAGAACACTCGGTACTATTGAACCTGCGCATTCTGACACAACTCTAACTTTGAGTGCAACCGCCATGTTCAAACAAGCGCAAACAACTACTATGGACGGATCAGGATATATAGATAGATCAGAGTCCGAGAATATAGAAGGATCAGAGACTGGCACAACGCTAACTGTGAGTACAACCGCCATGTTCAAACAAGCGCAATCAACTACCATCAACGGACCAGGGACTATTGACGGACCAGGATATGAAGATAGATCAGAGTCTGAGAATATAGAAGGATCAGAGACTGGCACAACGCTAACTGTGAGTGCAACCGCCATGTTCAAACAAGCGCAATCAACTACCATGGACGGACCAGGGACTATTGACGGACCAGGATATGAAGATAGATCAGAGTCTGAGAATATAGAAGGATCAGAGGCTGGCACAACGTTAACTGTGAGTACAACCGCCATGTTCAAACAAGCGCAAACAGGTACCATGGACGGATTAGGGACTATTGACGGACCAGGATATAAAGATAGATCAGAGTTTGAGAATATAGAAGGATCAAAGTCTGGCACAACTCTAGATGTGAGTAAAACCCCAACATTTATACAACCGCAAACAACTACCATGGAAGGAGAAGGGGAAATAGACGGGCCAGTGAATATAGACGCACCAGCGGCGGTTACGAATTCCATAACAAACACACAACATACAGCAGTTGCGATGGCGCACTTACCGAAATTACACCATCGCGAACAACTCCACACAACTTTAAGCCCGATTTTAACTGTGTCGTTCCCATCAGGAAGTGGCGAGCGTACGCCAACTTCAGAAAATTCAAACCCAAATAACACATCGTCTGCGTACATGCCAACATCCAGAACTTCAAAACCGAATAACACACCGTCTGCTCCTTTGTCAAATTCCAGAACTTCAACACCGAATTACACACCCACTTTGTACGTGGACAATTACAATAGCATTTCATTCGGCGATGGACAAGGTAATGAAAATATAGCAAATACCTGAATGATGTTAATGCTTTAACTATTATGGTTAAATAATATAACGACGTCCTGTTTTAGCTTCGCAGCGCTTATTTACATATACCAGTATACAATAAAATCAAAGTTAAAGGGACGCAGGACAATCGCTGACGCATGCAAACAAATTAAACTAACGTTTACTAAAGTGGCTTATTTGGTTCTTCATAATACCCCTATTTAAAACATTAAAACTGTATTTTTTTTTTTAAAAATTGTGGGGTGGAGGGGTGGTGTATGGGTGGGGGTGGGGGATGGCTATTTTGTAGTTCTGATAAAACTATAGCGGAGTGCCGCATTTTTCTTTTGAGAAATATCGAAACAAATGTTTTCAATTATATACTAATGTTTTCTCCTAAAAGTAAAAGCTTCATATTTATTACTGTTGATTAGTGGCTATAATTTGTCGTACCTGTTTGAAATAAACGGTTACAAAAGTAACACAAGTTATCAACAACAAAGTATATAATCAAGTTAATGATTATGAAGCGATACTGTAATCACGACCAGAATTGTTAACATAGTTCGATTTCATTTCAAGCAAAACATATACTTCCTGAAATGAAACACACAAGCAAAATATATAAAGTGACTATTTTTTAAAAGAAACACGGCCATTTTCATTTAGTATTAGTTTTCTAACAAATCATAACACATATTTATTTGAAAAATTCAACGGTGTATATTAAAACCTACGTTAAATAACGAAGAAAAGTGAAAACTCCAAATGTTTTTGAACATTTATTTATTAGTCTCGATCATCTAGACCTCTCGCGAGACTTTTCTCAAAGAAGTCCAAACGATGGTCTGGAATAAAACTTCTTTAAAAATGTTGACATCAAAACGAGGTGTGGACAAAAAAAAATCACCGGCCTCTGATGTGTCAACTTCAGTTTGTTATGGAAATCCTCGGGAATCACCCCCTATGTCACGACGGCGTCAAAAAATACGTGAAGTTACGCGCAATGTTGTGCAATAAAATTACTCCAAACATTGTCAGCGGATCACGATTAATGCTAAAAATTAAATTTTAAACATCATTTTGTAAGATTATATTATGTTTTTAGAGAAACTACAATAAAACGAAGTTTATTGTATATCTAATAAGGACGTGCACACATCCCATTGGAACTAATGTTGCGCGTAATTCAACGTGCACTTTGATGTTGCAGTCAAAATGACGTCACGTCGCAGTCAGTTTTGACGGTTGGCGCCGTCTATTGGTCAAAATGTTTAAAGAACAGTGAGTCCAGACGCTCGCTAGCGCTCGCAGTCAGCTTTAGTGTGTCTGGATGATAGAGACTATTTATTTATATGTAAGCATGTAATGAGACTGGACTAATGAGTCAAGGTATTAGTGTGTGTGTCCCCACTTTAAGAGTCTTTTTTTTAAATTAAAATTAATTTCTAGAACCATACACATATATTTACATTACATTGTAGTGCCAGTGTGGCTTGCCATAACGCTCGGTGTTATAGTCGGTATTGTTTGTTTGGTGGTGTTGGCGTGTCTGGTGATGTACTGTCTAAGGCTCTGTGGGTAAGTTTTGTACATTTATACATCATTGTTAAAGGGTCATGTTTGACATATTGCAATTGATTACGTTACGCACACATTGTAAGTTTCAAGAAGGATGGTCTACTATGACGAGGCAGAATACATTTCTTTTTCTCAATAACATGATTAACAGTCAATCCTATTCAAGAAATAACACATCTATTAAGAAACACCATTTGCTTTGAAATACCATCGTTCAGTCCCACAGCGTATTGCATTAAATCAAAATGTATATATGTAATAAAGGACCACCTCAGTTAGAAGGCGAACAGTTCATTCCGTTTAGTTGTCTCTTAAAACAGGTTCGAGGCTATCTTTCAAGCACGTTAAATGGACTGGATGCGGTCTGTAAGCATTATGGTTGTCGATCCAAACACGAATAAGACGTTAATACTGTGTTTCAGTTTCATATGCAATGTGCATATGCATGATCCGGCCGATTGAAGTATTGTTCATGAAACGACGACTCGGCAAGATTTTGTTGTAAAAATCAATAATAGTAATTTAATTTTTGATTAACGGCTCTTACAAAATTTTGTGTTGTGGTCGAAGTACACTGTATTTATATTATTATATATATATCACCGCGTCCAACCTGGAACGCGTCATAACGTTTACGGGTTTGCTAACGTTTCCTGTTGACATCATTTGCGGATAGACTACTGAGGTAAGAAAACCACGTTATTTGTATAGATATGTCCAAGTTTTTAGGATAATATACAGTGCGTACGAGCGTACGAAGGATTGTCGTTTTACTTTCTCGTATCATTTTAGCCGAAAATCCTCTACTATTTTTCAATTATTCGTGAGAAAGGACGCTTTTCGTCGTTTTCCGATGGACAGGTCACGTATAAAACCCGAACATTTCAGACATATACAACCCCGGTATTTTGCTGATCATTCAAAAAACACCTAAATAGAAGACCAGAAACAATAAATGTGTTCAAGAAACGAATTTTAAGGGTGTTTTATTGCACAATTGTCTAGTAACGTGACATAAAACGGTACACGAATTTTTAACGTACTCTAAAACGGTATAATTCATGAAAAATGTTGTATGTAAAATTCACAGATTGTAGGTCCGTTTACTGATCTTATTTTATTTCTTGATATTAAATTACTAATCCTATCCGTTATTTGTTGTGGTCAGTATTTTGCAGGGAGATAATAATTCATTTCCCACTGTTTCATGTTGTAATACTGGGTTTCTGCGTAAAATTCACTTTCAGTACTCAACACGCGTACTGCATGTCGACGTTGTTTTCCAACTTTCAAATTTTAAATACTTACTGTAATTCAATTTCTTATCGGATCCGGTCTTATTAAACAGAACATGATGAGTTCAACTCATCGTAACGTCCTTGTGTTCTTCTTAGCCATCACACCCCACCAACGCCTATTAAAGGGACACATGTCAGTCTTTATGTATTTATCAAGCAGTAACATTAGCATCTAGATTTATTCGTCCAGTATGGCTTGCGTTCCCCAGTAGATATTACATTCGAGGTGAAACCGCTGGGCCCGGATTCAAGCATCACCGACGCCATTGAGTGTGTCTCTGTTTTCTGGGGTGGGAAGGGGCGCGATATAAACCGGCCGGTTCCGGCCAGTCCCGTGTATCTTTTGGTATCCGAGCACGTTAAATGACCAAAGTAAACAATTCATTAGTAAGAGTAGGACAGTTTTCCGGATTGATATGTATCTTTCATCACCAACAATTATAAACGTGCAAAAAACAATTTCCTTTGAACTTTTCAAATTATTAATTAATAGAGGATCTTACATAATGCCTGTTTAATATTGAATTTAATTTGTGGAGTTGAAGCTATTTATTTTCCTTTTGTACTTGACGCTTTTCTTGGTGTTAATCCTTTTTTGTTACGGTTGAGACATTTCTTTGGTGTGAGAATCAATGGTGTTAATCCTTTTTCGTTACGGTTGAGACATTTCTTTGGTGTGAGAATCAAGGGTGTTAATCCTTTTTTGTTACGGTTGAGACATTTCTTTGGGGAGAGAATCAATGGTGTTAATCCTTTTTTGTTACGGTTGAGACATTTCTTTGATGAGAGAATCAAGGGTGTTAATCCTTTTTTGTTACGGTTGAGACATTTCTTTGGTGAGAGAATCAAGGGTGTTAATCCTTTTTTGTTACTGTTGAGACATTTTTTTGGTGAGAGAATCAAGGGTGTTTATCTGCGTCTGTTTGATTTGGATTGCCCGTTTGCTAGTATTTTTGTCTTCATTTTTGAAGTGAAATATGGTGACATTATATATTTCTGTTATTTTGAGTGTGTTTTTTTTCCAATAATACTAGAAGGGTGTTCCACGGAACACTTGTGTCGCCTGCCATGTGTTTATTTCAGCATGTACAATTAATCTTACTATAAAGTAAGAAGACAGTCCTTCATGAATTATGGAGCAGTTTTTTTAAAGTGTTGACGTTTATGAAACGGAGAATAAATCTGCGTTTGATAAGTGATAAGAAGAACTGTATAAAGATGCATGACCATAGGTCAATACTTTGCCAAGTTATGAGCTATGATAGATTGCTGGTTCAAGTTTTATGAAAAGGGGCATAACTCGCCAAAATGGAAGTAATAGTTATTCGACTTGTGTCGACATTCATTTGGTTAAGATGAAGATGTGTGTGCAGAAGATGTGTGTGCAGTTTAATTAACACTGGTCACATTCTTTTCAAGCTATGGCCAGTTATGAGCCTGATTAGGTTTCAGGTTAAAGTTTTATGAAAAGGGAAATAACTCTGTTGAAATGAAAGTCAGCGTTATTGGTTTTGGGTAACAATATTCCGTGAGGTAAGATGAATATGTGTGAAATTTCATGAACATAGGTCAAATATGTTTCAAGTTATGGCTATGGTTAGGTTGCAGGTTAAAGTGTAACGGGTGACGGGCGACAGACGATAGACGACGCCAAACGGACGACGGACAAAGTGATTCATAAGTTTCACTGTCTGTCATGCTATGCAGGCGACACAATCATCGTATAATAATTCCATAGACATCAATTATGACAATTCCTAATTAATGAAAATTACGAAACGACTCAAAATATCACTTACAATATACAACATTATGACATTTCAAAAGTTGTTAAAAACTAGAAGGCTGTTTCAAGAAACGCTTGTATCGTCTGCTTGGTGTGACAGAGGGTGCAATACTTCATGACTTATGGGGAGATTTTTAAATCGTAAAGGTTTTATGAAAAAGTGGCATAACTCTCTATTGAATAATAGATATGAATTATAAAAAAGAGTCACAACTCTCTATTAAATAATTGATAAGAAAGAATGGTATCAGTTTCATGACATTAGGTCATTATGTTGCCATGTTATGAGCTTGACAAAACTGAAGTCAACATTTATTGAAAATGTGAAATGCATTTATTGGGGCAAGATGAAGATATATGTAAAGTTTCATGACATATGTCAAATAGTTTTCAAGCAAGCTATGGCCAATATCTGGTTGCATATTAAAGTGTGTCGAAAGGACGACGACAACGAACAGACAGGCGACATAAAAAGCGTGTTCAACATTTTTGAATATCTGCAGCGGATGCCATACTTCATTAATACATATTAGTATAGCTGGACTTTACTTCATACATATTATCGGTTTCAAAAAACGGTATACCGTTTTATTACATGTTGTTAAACCTACGTACCGTTTTATGGCGCGGTAATTGACCATTTTCCCATAAAACACCTTTAAAATGCCTTTTTTAAACAAATTGTCCGTGTCTAACCATCTATTTGGGAGGTTATTGTATGATCAGCAAAAAAACCCCAACCATTTGCATGGATGTACATGTGTGAAAATGTTGGGTATAAAACATGACGTGTCCATCCGAAAACGACAAAAAGTTTATTTCTCACATATGATTGAAAAAAGTACAGGATTTTCGGCTAAAATGATACGAGAAAGTAAAATTTCAATCCTTTTCGGCTCGTATGCACTATATCATTTCCTAAAACCCTGGACATATCCACAGGAACTGGTCACTTTTAATTTTTGCCTTCTATTATTATAATTGTCTATAAAGGACTTTAATGGGAAATTTTGGAAAATGCTGGTGTTCTTTTTCAGAGGTCAAGCAGACGTTCGAAACAATCTCAGTTACATGCACACTATATACTAACATGTGCAGAAATAAATTTCCTATCCAACAATACCTTTCTTCCTACGATCCCTTGTAAATTCGCTGAGATATCCGAGTTCAAAGTCACCAAAGTGCAATTTCAGGCTACTCGTCGTTTGTTTATGTCCCCTATGTAAACAAATGAAATTTACCGAAAATCAGGTGTCCGTTAATTCCGTTAATTTCGGCGCAGTATTCCAGCTTCAAATCACAACCAATTCACTAAAGTAAAGCATCGATACGTAAATAAATCCATATTTTATCAGTTTGCATAGTCCGTATCACGAGAAAGTCACACAACAACGAGTATTTCGCCACTTGTTATCGGCACTAGCAGACTTTACAAATGAAACCGCCATTTTCAAATGAATTACGGGGCCGAATGACGTCATAATGCGAACCTAACAGCTATGGTAAAAAAAAAAACTTTTTAAAATTATTCTTGAATATATTATTAAATACGCTTGTGCTTATCCATAACACTATTATTGATTATAATAGTGTTATGGATAAGCACTAACGTATTTTCTAATATATTCAAGAATAATATTAAAAAGTAAAAATACTTACCATAGCTGTTGGATTCGCATTATGACGTCATTCGGCCCCGTAATTCATTTGAAAATGGCGGTTTCATTTGTAAAGTCTGCTAGTGCCGATAACAAGTGGCGAAATACTCGTTGTTGTGTGACTTTCTCGTGATACGGACTATGCAAACTGATAAAATATGGATTTATTTACGTATCGATGCTTTACTTTAGTGAATTGGTTGTGATTTGAAGCTGGAATACTGCGCCGAAATTAACGGAATTAACGGACACCTGATTTTCGGTAAATTTCATTTGTTTACATAGGGGACATAAACAAACGACGAGTAGCCTGAAATTGCACTTTGGTGACTTTGAACTCGGATATCTCAGCGAATTTACAAGGGATCGTAGGAAGAAAGGTATTGTTGGATAGGAAATTTATTTCTGCACATGTTAGTATATAGTGTGCATGTAACTGAGATTGTTTCGAACGTCTGCTTGACCTCTGAAAAAGAACACCAGCATTTTCCAAAATTTCCCATTAAAGTCCTTTATAGACAATTATAATAATAGAAGGCAAAAATTAAAAGTGACCAGTTCCTGTGGACATATCTTTACAAATAACGTGGTTTTCTTACCTCACTCGCCTATCCCCAAATGACGTCAACAGGAAATACCGGTTATGGAACGTTAGCAAAAGCTTAAATCCAAGGTTTTATCACATATTTCACTATAAATACGTTGTTTTTGAATATACGATACGACATAGGCTTAGCTAGTCATATCAATCAGGATGTAGTTGCCGGGCAATAAAGATTTATCGCACGCATGAAATAAAGGGTTAACAAATAGATGATAGATAGATAAAAGTAAAATAAAGAAATAAATAAGGCATAATACACGGATCAAAAAGATCGTTTAACAACTTTATAACAAACTAAATTATATAGAACCATCCGTGGATAAAATAATCACTTGTGACCATTCATTTTCTGAATTTGCAAATTCAATGGTGTTCATTTTAAATCAAATTTCGGAAAAAAATGTCGTTTAGATCTACACAAGTTTACGCGACAGACGTGCATGAACACATCAAAATGGGATTACATCTATTAATACTATTATTGTATTCTCCCTGGAAAATAGCGTAGTAAATTAGTTGAATTTGACATTCAACAAAGTCATTGCTGAAGTAAATGATAAATAGAATAAAAATGTGTATTTTCATATCTTATCACACCCTATATCAGGCCCTCGACCCATATCAGCCTTCGAGCTAAAGCTCTCGGGCTGAATATGGCGTTTCAGGCCTGATATAGGGTATTGTCATACTGCAAAGAAAATTCTCAGGATTTCATTGGTCAATGCGCCGTAGACATGAGCCCATGTCTACGTCTCGAGACGTGAACATAGGACGAACCCCATTACTGAAATACACAAAAACAAAATGGCGACGATAACGTTGCCGATTTGTTTTGGAAACCGCCGATTGTTTCCTTCCTATCGCTTTTCTGCGCTTTCCACTATGTGTAAAAGTCTGAAATAATCGTAAGTGTATTTTTTTGGGCAATTTTACAGATAATAAAACATTAACATAGTGACAAAATACGTTTATTTTATTAAAAAATCCGCTAAATTTAACGACGTTAGAGCGATGACGTCACGAAAGTAAACAACGTCTAGTTTGGCGCAATAAAAATGAAATCGTGTGTTTGGCTTTTTTTTCTTAAATAAATGGTTACAACTTTGAAGTATGACAAATTCGTTATTAGGATTCTTGACAGGGAACATGGGCTCACATTCCCTGCCTGGAAATATATATTCCCCCTCGCCTAACGGCTCGGGTGAATATAATTTCCTGGCAGGGAATGTGAGCCCATGTCCCCTGTCAAGAATCCTAATAACTAATATGATATGAAAATACCCATTTATAGAATGTCCAACGAGGTGTTACGAGCATATATCATGAAATATATCGAGGCGCAAGTCGAGATATGTTCATGATATATGCGTGTAACACCAAGATGGATATTCTATAACTGTTTTATCGCCAGCCACGCACCCTTGTATAACATATCAGTACACTTTCGTGTTCCTGTATTGAATATATCATACGACTTTGGACAATAGTAAGTACTCGCAGGCATTCGATAAATTATATCTAGTGTCAAACTTGTTTTGTTAGTTTTGAACTCAGTGACTTCACACATTGATTTTTAAGGTACGGAATTGTTCTGTATTTGGAGAGGAGACGCGACAACGGGAATGGTCTTTACACATTCAGTTTTAAAAAGAAATGATCTTAATCCTGATGTTATCTTAATATTAATATTTTTATTGCAATTAATTCTAAAAAGTCAGTCTGTTTGTTTATATGTATAGAGTTTAACTTCGTCTTTTAACCATATTTCAGTCATATTACGACTATTTAAATACTTGTTGCTGTGAGGTCAGTGCTCAACTATATAGTGCTGCCTCACTGGAATATCGCGCCGTGACTTTACATCACATGACATCACATCACATGACATCACATCACATGACATGACATGACCCAGTCACATTATACTGACACTGTGCCGACCAACCATCTTACCATGTGTAAGATGATGGTCAAGCAATAGGGCTACAATTAAAATTTGCATGGCCGGGAATCAAATGTATAAATATACTTTAAGATATCTCAAAAACATTCCATGTCCTACCATTTTTAAACGTGAATAATGTTAAGAAAATGCAATAATAACTATGTATCAACATTTAAAATATATCTATTCAGAAAAAACTGTAGGAAATGGCCCTAATAATATAATAGTCGCCACATGTCCCTAAATTAACCATGTATGTACCTGTGTACGTGTCCAGGTGTTGGCAGGGATCGGTACTAGGCAAAACTGTCGGTAGAAAGGTCGGTCCTGACGATGCCAGATATGTTGAGCGTATTTATGATAAGAGGAAAGCCCGGACACATCCAGTAAGGACCGCAGCACGCATCGTCGAACTGGGTAATAGCGAGGTCAGAACTTCGTTTGGAAATAAGGTTTGTTCGTGTGCTTGTTCTACTGTAAAATGTATTTATATGTTTTCACTGTTCAACCTGTTGAATATATAATTTATGATAATGATGCAATCAAAAACTTTAAAAATACAAGCTAGATTTATAACAGAACTAAAGTGGATGAAAAACTTGCATAAAATTTGCTTTACTTCTTTCAAATATACCGGGAGGTCCCGTGTATCGGTCGGTACCCGAGCAAGTTAACGACAAAAGTATTAATCTATTGGTTAGTAAGAGCAGGGAATGTCTCCGGATGGATATGTATATATGTATGTTTCCTAATCAACAATTATAAACAAGCAAAAACGACGAAAGACGAAAAATGTAGAGAATTCCCATCTAAAATTATACGAAAAAGTAAGACTACAGCCTTTTCCGGTTCGTACTCACTATATCATATCATAAAAACTTGGACATGTCTATACACATAAAGTGGTTTTCTTACCTCACTCATCTGTCCGCGATCGATGTCAACAGGAAGTACCGGTAATGCAACGTTAGCAAAACCGTAAATTCAACGTTAAACCGTATATGACGCGTTCTAGGTTAGACAGGGTGATATACAACTTACATATTTTGAAAATTCAAACTCTATAGTCACAATATAAACGGCTTTAATCAGCCAGGCCAAACCCAACAATTGGAGCGTTGATTTAAGAGTTACCACCTCATAATTCATGTTACGCATATTCAATCAAAGGTATTTTAAGAACACGTGAAAAATCCGAGACTTTTAATCGGCGCATATATTGTATTATGTAAAATGAACACATTAAATGAATAAAATGTACGTTAAGTATTGGAACATATGGTCTGAGTACAGTATGGATGAATGTGCCGCCCATCACACCTCTAGGTAGAGGAACATATTGGTCAGAGTACAGTACGGAAGCATGGGCAGCCATAAAATAATAAAACATTTTTTTTCGCTCATGTTTATGTGACCTCTATGGAATACACTAACTAGCTGAATAAGTGGTGATTAGTTCAAACACCTCTCTGAAAAGTGAAACTTCATATCAACATGGGATTTTCTTTATCATCTGTCTTTTACACTGCAGGTGTATGCTAAAGCAAAATAACACCTGTTTTTCAAATTAAAATTGCCTAAAAAAAAAAAAAATCTATTTTCCCTTGTCTCTACGTCCGTGAGCTTTCGTGGAAGATAATAGAGGTGTAGGACTCACACCACTATTATCTCCCTTGAATACTCATACCACAGATGAAGGAGGTAGATTAAAAAACAAAACAAGTCCGCTTTTCTACATTTTACAGGATACATTGATTTATCTTTACCAGGTTCTAAATCTACAGCATAAGATGTCTAGCTAATTCTCATTTTACACATCATGGGTCTAATCACCACGGGGTTGTATTTTTTTCTAAATTTTGATAGGTGTGACAAAATGAAGAATTTAAGCATAAATACATGTTGTAAATTTTGTTTATCTCTGTACCACGAACAAAAACATTACAATGGGACCCTATGGAAAATCAAGTGTGGTGCGAGACGTGTAAGACCCTCAGTGTCAATTTGTTTTTCGTAACGTCGGTCGTCGCCGTCCGTCCACACACTTTAACATGCAACCTCAGCGTCTCCGTGGCCGAATGGTTAAGACGTTGCGTTGTAAACCTTCGTCTCTCACCGCTGCTGGTTCGAATCCCACCGGGAGCTCGACTTGACAGTGAGAAAGTGTCGATTCTTACGGATGGCGGGAGGTATACAGTACTGGTTCTACCCAGGAAAAGTGGGTGGTCTGCTTCCACAACAAAAAATCGACCGTCATATATAACCTTACATGTGTTGAAAATGACGTAAAACACCATACAAACAAAAAAAGATAACATGCAACCTAATACTGGCCAGTCGCCCCGACTACAATTGAGTAGTGTTAATATTTAATGGTCCTTTGGGATCATCAAGCCTATTCTGTGTTGCTTTAAAGTAGAATATCGCTTAAGCCGGTGCTAGGATGCGTGAGGTGTTGCATCTTACAATTACCTGTCATGAACAGTATCAATAACACCAAGTCTGTTACTTTTCTTTCTTGTTAGTGTTTGTTGCTTCCAATGGATCACCTTTACAGTATTTATTGAAAAGCGTTTGAACTATTTTCATAAAACTTCATACACATCTTCATCTTACCTCATGTCTTCCACATGTCCAATAATTCTTGACTTCCATAAAAGACTGTTACCCTTGATACTTTCCCCCAGAAAAGATTCTCGCATCTAAGACATTTTGACGACATATGGTAAAATATATTAAGATAGAGATGAAACGGTTTGTAAATGCCGCAACGCAACCCGTAAAGATAGTCAAGTATCACAGGAAGAGGCGCAGTTTGAGAACTGAAAGACTGTCCCTGAAACGTAATAGATAGAGTCTGGTCTCAACGAGTTGGCTTATTTAAACACCGAGATGGGCGTAGCCCATCGTGGTGTTTAAACCCCAGCGTTCGGTAGAATCTACCACCATTATGTATACACTGTAGCCAGTTAGTATTTCGTCTGCTTCAAGATAAAGGTTTCAGCACTTTGACCAATCACTGATCTTAATTTTACAGTACAGCTATTAATAGATGCACCAAATTCAAAATATTGACAGTTAGGAATAAACGTGTTGTTCTAGAAAGTATGGAAAAAAAATACATTATATAATTATTTTGATATATCTGTATAGAGTAATGTTTAGTGAGTTTACATGCCAAATTTTGTGGTTTAAGAATGCTTTATTATTTCGTTAAACCTCTCTGAGCAACAAAATGCAAAAACTGATCAGAAAAGTTTCTCTGGAGCCATTTTGCGTTTTTTATACTCAACCCAGGCCTTTAAATAACCAACCAGCTGAGACAAACTCTATCTTTTTTGTAGCATGGTGTACTTAGTAACAGTATGACGTCATAGTGACCGTACTCTAAATTCCAATATCTGGTAGTTGTAGTACGGTATAGCCACGCTCCTTTAGTAACTCTAAATTAAACGATGTAATGCTCTGCATTCATCAAAGGAAATGTCACCGACCCATCTCGGTGTTTAACATCCCGGTGTTTAAATAAGCCAACTCGCTGAGACCAGACTTTATCTATTACTTGTAGCATGGTCGGTGACATTTCCTTTGATGAATGCAGAGCATTAAATCGTTTAATTTAGGGTAATTAAAGGGGCGTGGCTATACCGTACTACAAATACCAGATATTGGAATTTAGAGTACGGTCACTATGACGACATAGTGTTACTAAGTACACAATGCTATAGAGTCTGGTCTCAGCGAGTTGGCTTATTTAAACACCGAGATGAGTCTGTCTATTACTTAGAGAAAGGAGTGTTTCAAATTTGTCAATTTATGACGCGAAAAGATGTATGACGTCATAGTGTAAAAAGTTATTGGCGACGTCAACGAACAAAATGTCAATGCAAGAAAAAGAATCAATCATGGGTAGCCGTTTCAGATAGAGAATTCCAACACTCGCTATAATTGTTTTAGTAGGAGCATCGGCAGAGCCTCGGTTCCGATAAAAACAATTATACCCCGGGTTGGATTTCCCGATCTTTACCGGATACCTATGAAAGATTCTTATATTGTAGTATATGTATATAGTAAAGTATAGTACATGTATATAGTAAAGTATAGTACATGCATATAGTAAAGTATAGGATATGTATATAGTAAAGTATAGGATATGTATATTGTAAAGTATAGTATATATATATAGTAATGAATAGTACATGCATATAGTAAAGTATAGTACATGTATATAGTAAAGTATAGTATATGTATACAGTAAAGTATAGGATATGTATATTGTTAAGTAATGAATGAATGAATGAATGGTGTTTTACGGCACGTCGACACATACATAGGTCATAATAGTGTGCGGAAAAACTGACGAAAGATGAAGAAATGAAGGATTAATTAAAAATTAATGTAAATATATAAAGATAAAACTATTAAAAAATAAGGGATGGCATGGTAGTAATATAAACTATATATGTAAATCAAAAAATGCCCGAAAACGGGTATATAAGAAAGTAAATATATACAAGAACATATTATAATGATTTATATAGTCTGACTTCCTTCAGGAAATCTAAAACCAGACCAAAATCTATAGTATTAAATAACTCGGTCATAGTATTAACATTGTAGTACCTTTGACGCATAGGATCAAAGTCTACGCATTCCAACAATATGTGTTTGACCGTTAACGGTGCAAAGCAGGGTATACATTCTGGTAATTGCTCACCTTGTAATAAGTATGAATGAGTATAACGTGTATGCCCTATCCTGCACCATATTGTAAAGTATAGTATATGTATATAGTAAAATATAGTTTACTATATACATTTACTACAACACTAACTCTCTGTCCTTCTATACTATATACATTTACTACAACACTAACTCTCTGTCCTTCTGTACTATATACATTTACTACAACACTAACTCTCTGTCCTTCTATACTATATACATTTACTACAACACTAACTCTCTGTCCTTCTATACTATATACATTTACTACAACACTAACTCTCTGTCCTTCTGTACTATATACATTTACTACAACACTAACTCTCTGTCCTTCTGTACTATATACATTTACTACAACACTAACTCTCTGTCCTTCTATACTATATACATTTACTACAACACTAACTCTCTGTCCTTCTATACTATATACATTTACTACAACACTAACTCTCTGTCCTTCTATACTATATACATTTTACTACAACACTAACTCTCTGTCCTTCTGTACTATATACATTTACTACAACACTAACTCTCTGTCCTTCTGTACTATATACATTTACTACAACACTAACTCTCTGTCCTTCTATACTATATACATTTACTACAACACTAACTCTCTGTCCTTCTATACTATATACATTTACTACAACACTAACTCTCTGTCCTTCTATACTATATACATTTACTACAACACTAACTCTCTGTCCTTCTGTACTATATACATTTACTACAACACTAACTCTCTGTCCTTCTATACTATATACATTTACTACAACACTAACTCTCTGTCCTTCTATACTATATACATTTACTACAACACTAACTCTCTGTCCTTCTGTACTATCGTATTGGAAAACTATGCATGTCAACGCGAATAAATCTTCCTTGTGTAGGACAATGGAGAAAGGAGGCTGGAGGTATACCATCATACACATAGGCATCAGGTGCGTGACTTAAGCTTGTCTTGTATTGGTTAATTCTCTTGTTGCTCTGGCTTCTCTAAAGTCAATGAGTACTTTCTTTGTGGCTTTCTAGGCTTTGTTTATATTCATATCTCCATGAGCCTAGTCAGGTGGTGCTGCATTTATTCACTATATAATCCAATAGTCAGGCATTCTATTTACTACATTGTCCACTAGTCAGGCATTTAGTCAGGCATTCATTTGCTATAGTATCCACTAGTCATGCATTCAGCATATTTGTGTTGTACTAATATTCATTTGCCTATTAATACGGTCTAGTTTGTTAGAACTATGGTGGGTATTTCTGTATTTACATTGTATCGTTTTACTAGGACGACAATATGGTAAGAGTGAAGTTTGGTGCACCCTGAAACCTTTTTTGTCACTGAACGTTCCAAGGCTGTAGCAATTTTGTCAACCCTTTTATGTGTGTGATGTCATATACCTTGCGTTTTAGTGGTCTTTGTAATTGTTGTGAATTTCTCAGCGTGTTTTGGTTGACTGTGGTCCTTTAATGCTACATTTCCTGTTTGACTTCTATATTTACGTTTAAACGTTGTATCTTAATTAATTTCTAAATATCTAAAAATGAAAATAAACTAGTAACTAAAACTTTGGACTCTAAAACAAGTAGCAATATAGCGGTGAAGATGTACTATTTCATATTTTGTAAGTTGAAAGCAATCGTTTGTCTATCGTATAGTTTCTTCAGTTTGGCATACTGTATAGTTTCTTCGGTTTGGCATACTGTATAGTTTCTTCAGTTTGGTATACTGTATAGTTTCTTCAGTTGAGGCTAATCTATAATTTCTTCAGTTTCTTATCTGTGGTATACATTATTTTCAGTTAATTATCTATCGTTTGGCTTATTGTATAGTGTTTTCATTTTTTATCTTTCAATTGGCATATTGTATATATTTGCAGTGTAATATCTATCATTTGGCATTTTGGGCAGTCCGCGTTGCGTTTTGGCCGGGCTACCTTTTGGGTTTCTATACACGTTAACCGATTTACTATTTATCCATTATAATTGTCTTATATTTTTTATTTCAGGTTTTTACGACACCGAGAGAAATAAACGGATTTACACATAGGAACCAAACCCATACATTCATAAGTGAATCCAAGCTAAATGAGTTCCAACCACTGAACAAAACGGCCAAGGAGCTGAAAATATGGATGCCGCATGTTCATCCTGTGCGCAACATTAACACGAGCACAAAATAGTACATGTGCATAATGCCACTCGGTTATTTGCCAAGCGATGCAATTACTGATTTTAGTTTATTGTAGTATTGTTTGTTGTTTAGTTGTGTTTTAGTAAATACGTGTTTAGATGATGTTTTAGTAAATACGTGCCCCTCACCGCTCCGGATTGTAATTCTAATAGGAGCTTGACTTTAAGTTGTAGTACAACCATTTCATCACAGGAAGTGTCGGCCTGGGGTCGCATAATGGCGGCTTGTAAATAATTCTCATTTCTTTTTGTAAACTAAGGCATTTTCACTAATTTAAAGTGCCATTTTTGGTTTATATCACATTGTTGATCTATTTGTTAGATTTTTCAAGAATTGTCATGTTAAAATTGTGAGTTTTTATTTTATTTATTTGTTTGCTTATATGGAAATGAGTGTATGAATACAATAGTTTGGCATCTCAGTGTTTATGCTTTTAAAAGGAGCATTCATTCATGAGACGAAGTCTTTCTTAGCAGATACATGACCCGCAATTTTCGTAGATTTTTTGGCTTGGCAGCATATGTGCCATTTGTGATGAGAATGAAAGTTATTCTTTTTTTAATTTGGGCCTTGATATGAATGACAACAAGATCGGCCTTCATCAATAGCCTAATATGTGCAGAAAATTTACATTAAATACCATTCAATCAATTAACCAGTAAATACGTTTGATTTATCGCCAGGAAATTACTAATATCTTATATTGTTTCTGTTGCTTTATTACAGTGCCCAAATATGTTAAACACGTTAAATGATTGAAAAGACATGTTTATGATTTGAATGAATAAAATAAATGCTTCTGAAAGAATAAATGGATACATGTAGATACATGTATGTATGAACACTATATTAAACATAACAAACATGTCGAAATATAGGCTCTCGTGAAGGCAGCTGCAGGAACGTTAAACGTAAAAACTGTCAGAAATGTGAAAACGGATGTGAAAACTGTCACAAATGTTTGTTTGTTTGTTTGTATGGTGTTTTACGTCATTTTCAACATATGTAAGGTTATATACGATTTTTTGTGGTGGAGGCAGACCACCCACGTTTCCTGGGTAGAACCAGTGTTGTACGCCTCCCGCCATCCAAAAGAATCGACACTTCCTCACTGCATGTTACTATATAATTCTGTGAACCTTACCACATATGTAACAACAAACTGGTAATACATGTAAAACAACCTGGTGACAAATGTTTGCAATTTTACAATATACGTAATTCTCCTTCCCCATTTTCTTTTTGGGAGTCTGTTAGATGTCAAACTCGCGCTAGGATGTTGACTTTTAACACACAAGGAGAAAAGGGGGAAGGAAACAGTTTACACGTTTAGAGTTTTTATTTTTCACGTTTGTTTTTATATAAAAAAAAGAGTTTCATCTGCATAGTAAAACTGTATAGTCGCCCGATCCTTTTCACATTTATAGCCGGAATTGTGTTTACCTTTGTGGTGTAGTAACATGTATTACATGGGTAACAGTTTTCATATTTGTGACCGTATTCCCGTTTAGGGTTCATAATTCAATATGTTTGATTTTGATATACTCAGATGATTTTAGCTACACAACACTGACTGTTTCAGATACATTGCTTTATACAATGTGTCAAGAAGAAAGATGTCATTTCCACCAACAGATACTATTTTCATTTCATATAATTTGAATTTAGTACGCCTCATCGCATCTACATTGCCATCACCCACAATAGACTTCCGGTTCCGGTCCAATCGAGTTGCTTTCCGGTGATGGGCTTTTGTGACATGTTTCACAGGGAACATATTGCTGGGGGAGAGGGAACGGGGCGAGGTACACCCCAAACACCAGCACAAGGGACTTTGCAAACATTATTAGCAGGGGCTTACTCCCGGGAGTAGATCTTACTTGGAAAAATAATGATATTTAAAAAAATCCTAAAAAGTTTAAAAAATCAAATAAAAATCAGAGGAGAGGAGCGGTGTGTGGGTGGGATACGGTAGAATTTTACCTCATTTTTGCGAGTATAATTGTCTCTATTCCTGACAAATATCGCTTGTAATGTACGGGCATTATTTTGGTCCAAATATTAAAAAACAAATGGACGGGGGACACAGTACTACTCACAAACCCTTCCCCACTCGGGTGCTTATTAGGAGTATGTTGAAAACAGGCCGTGCTACGCTCCTGAATAGTTATTTGGATTTTTAACAGGGACATGGGCTAATATTAACAAACACACAAACACATTTTCTTTTTTTATTCTGCCACTTTCCTCGTAACGTCTTCCCCGACTATTTCATTTATAATACGTCACGACTCTTAATGTTTACGTTCATGACGAAGAATATTTAATTAGCATCTTAATATGATAACATGCATTTGTTGTTAATTTCCCCGTCTGCTCGGCTGATGACGTCATTGAGACGTTGCGATTTCTTCATTTCCAACCGTAACAAATGGGACAATTTTGGTTTAATAATTGGCTAGGATAAACACCGAGTGCTCATTCGGTTGCCTGGGGAAAGTATCATATAGTCCAGCGATAAAAATAAAGGACCATCCGAACAATTGTGGAGCACTTTTTTCAGCCCATCAAATCTGAACCGGGTTTACATGTTTTTCGGTATTTACGTACGTTACTGTAGAGCGAACGCCTCGGCACTTCGTGCCTCTGCTGAGTTCGCTTATAATTACGGTCAAGTGCTTCCAGTTTCAAATTTGTTTTTGCGCAAACGGTCAAGACGTTTGTATTTACAATCATGCGTCGAAGATGATCAAGACTACTAAATAATCAAAGTGCAGAAAGCACAGAAAGGTTGGGGGCCTTTCGTACAATAATTTAGCAGAACAGCCTGTTCACTGATCCTTCCTTTGACAAAATTATGTGGTATGTGAGAAGTTGTTTAAAGTTTGTTTTCTGACAGAATGGAACTCAGTGGTTTTTAAATTATAATAAAGAGAGAAACAAATTCGACAGCACCCAGGATTGGACTAGGTTTGCCAGATCCACTACACCAACTTCTCCTTTCCATTGACAGCGTCAAATATTCATGTTTTTATTCTACTTATCTCCTCAGTACGTGTGCTGGAAAATGTATTTAAAAAGTTATAAATATGTACAGCTCAGTAAGTGTGCTTGATTTCTCCACCAGGATTCGAACCTGGATCTCTCTTCCCGAAGGAAAAGGATGTTGCCTTACACCACAGAGATTTTTCAGCAGCACAAACCAAGTGTTGAAATATAAAAACAGATCCACAAACATGTATTACCTAAATTTATTTACAAACCACCACCCACACCACAAGTGATTTTCTTCTGATTAATGCATCAACTTATTTAATAAGTGATAAAGAGAAGTAAAACACAATAGCATTCGCTTTTTTTTACAGCATAACGACCCTTAACACATGTCTAAAACATGGTAAAAGCTTGTTAGAGACAACATGAGCAAAGCTACAATAAGGTCGAATGATCTGGGTACGAGAGTAATAATTTTACAAAGGCCTCTTTTTTTTTTTATAAACATATTTTTAAGCACGGTTTCTTGCTGAGATCCTTTATTTAAATTATTCTGCACAACATTCCACCAATGGGATGAAGTATCTGGGCACACAGCATTGAAAAATATATTTTTTTCTAATTTTCGAAAAATGCTTGGGACGCTAGTAATTTTTTTTCAACCGCCTCGGTTTTGATTTTCGAGTTTTCCACTAGATTTTCTGTTCATAGACTGTGAGGTTTTTTTTTTTTTATTGAATTACAGCAAGGAAATAAACAATAAACAATGCATGGGTCAATGCCAAAATATTTGGATTTTTCTTCTTTAGTTTACCGTAAATTACGTAATGCACAATTTCCGTTGACCCGCGAATTCTGGTTATTTTTATCAATTTCTTTAAAAGAGGGAAAATTAACCCAGAAAGGAGAGAAATATTGTGTGTCAAGTTGATCTGAACAAATTTGAATCGAGGAGTAATTGAAAATCACTTACCTTCATTCCAAAATCGTGTCCGAAATGCTCAAAGAATTGCCGATATTGAAATTCAATATGGCGGCCTTGATTTATGGTTTACCTTATACCAATGACGTCATTATGCAAACGTGCTAGCGTAGTGATACACGTTAAATTGGACGTGTCCATTGCCTGTCTGCCATTTGTGGTTTAAGTACTATAGACTGTGGGGCCGATGGCCCCAGCCTAAAAATCTCTCGAAATCGTCAGTTATACCAAGCAGAATCCACAGAAAGTTTTTTTTATTTTACTGGTGGTTATAAACATTGTAACTAATGAACAAGTGGTATATATAAACATGGCAATGCAAACATAGATATGATATACAACTTACGAAGCGTAAAGAAAACGTTAAACACGTTAATTTCAAATTAAATAATATATAGAGTATGGTCTCATCAAATTGGTTTTGATTTAAACAACAAGATGGGTGCTTGCTTAAATTAACAAACGAGATGAGACCATACTATGTTTGTTTTGTAGTTAGAGCACATATTTATTCCGACGAGTGTTATTTTCAAATACATGATTTACGCATGTGCAACTACAAAAGGAATTTCAGTGACCATGATACAAGCCATGTATAATACTCTACTTAAAAAGCAACAACAACAACCTGAAAAGCGAGATTACATGACGTACTGATGTTTATTATGGGAGCATATATACATTCTTCACACCCAATAAGTACATGACAGATCAGAAAAGAAATGCAATTAATCCATAACGGTTTGTTAATCTATAAGAATTATACTTACAATATGGTTATGAAGTGTAAATGTTGACATTTTCTTTGTCTGCTATTGTTATTAATGATAACGCAGAGAATGGTTGACGTTTGATTATGGAATATCCGACAACGATACGATCCGTGACTATAATAAAGCGGGGATAGAAAAAAAGAGGAGCCTACTGTATAACCTTTTAGGAGCGGATACATGATTTGAGATTAGTAGGGCCTCAACACAATAAAAAAATAAATAAAAAAAAATGAAATAATAATAAAAACAAAATCATATTAATTTTTATAACTTCTCAGATTGTAAACTATGTTTTGAAAGAGACACATGGTAATCTTGAAGCAAGCATAACTAGTTTAAATATACATATTAGCAGTAATTGGTGCCAGTACAACTACAGATTGGTGCCAATACAAATACAAAAGTAAACATTTATAATGTGCCTGAGTTTCATATGAAATAAGCACATGCATAAAATAAACTTCATATTAGGGTTGAATTATTATTTATGAAAATGTTTAGACTGAAAACATGACATCTTGTTGTTAAATCATCAATATTAATTCATACGGGTTTCGTATTATTAGCAGTTGTGCTTATTATTAAATTAAATAAAAATGTAGTTAGATCACAAAACAAGAAATTATTATAGCCTTTAGCTTCATATGAATTATTGCACCAACAACTATCCGAGTCGTCGAGTTTTCCCGACGAAACTATTTAAATAACAATAAATAAAGCGAGTCTTTAATGCATATGTACATAACATATGCAACTGAAACGCATTATGGCGGTTTTACTCGTGTTGGATTGACATCCATTACCCTTTCAGATCGCCTCCAGTCCCTTTAAACCCGACAAGAGGGAGTCTGGGGCTCTAACGTTGATCCCAGACTGGGTTTGTCACGGTGGAGAGGACACAACTACAATAAAACTACATGGCATCGGCAACGTTCCTGTGATCCGTTCAAATGTTTTGAAGAAATAGAGATTATTTAACTGCTGGGATCGATTATAGGGAAATCCTTCACGAGATGGTAGACGTGTGGCTCTTTTCACGAAGAGCGTAAGCGATTGAGTGAATAAAACAACACACGCCTACCATCGAGTGAAGTATTTCCCTATATTTGATTAGGGAAATCCTTCACAAGATGGTAGACGTGTGGTTCTTTTCACAAACGAGCGTAAGCAAGTGAGTGAAAAAACAACACACGCCTACCATCGAGTGTAGTATTTCCCTATAATCGATCACAACAGTTAAATAATCTAGTTATTACATTTTTAATCAGATTATGTATGATTTTATCCAGAATTATTCGCTTTATTTAGCGTTATCGGCGGATGACTTCGACGTCACCAACCTGTTATTGACGTCATAACTCAACGTCGCAGTTAGTTATTTTTGTGTTCGGAGGTTATTAATATTTAGCGATTATGAATATTCTTTCACTGAGAAATCCCAATCTTTCACTCATAGAAATGTAATAAACGGTCATAACATTTTCTTATATATAAGTATAGGCAAACGACTATTGTTTGGTGGTTGTAAACTACAGCCTGGTGGTCTCCATTACATGTCATGTTGATCACTTTTGGTGTAGTGTAACATGTTACACGTTAATGTATTATTTACTTGCAGAATACCGAAAATATGAATTGAATTGAATTGAATGTTGTTTAACGGCTCATCAACACAGTATAGGTTATTTAGAGCCGCCCCAGAGAGAGGGGAAGGATACATAGGAATCCGGGAACCTGCCCTACTCTTATTATCGAATAGATTCCTATGGTTCTTTAACGTGCTCGGAGGATAGACCGATACACGGGACCGCCCGGTTTACGTCCCCATCCGACGGACGAGGCTAAGGGAAAGTGTCTTGCCCAAGAACACACCAACGGAACTCAGTGGCACCACGGAGGATTGACCCCGGGGCCTCCGGTTACAAATCCGCCGCGCAACCGACTGCGCCACGCCAGCCCTCTTAAATACATATATATGAAATGTGAAGATATGTTTAGTGTACATTAAACTGCGGTATAGGAAATGTTTTTGAAAAAATTGAAGTTCAAATATCTGCCTCGAGGATTGAAACATGGACCTCTCGGTTACCGGTCGAGGCCTGAACACCGAGTCTACCTTACTATCCATTGGTTCCCGCGATTCCGCAATTCTATAGGGAAAGTGCTAATACAACTGGTATTTTAGGCAGGCGGTCATTATAAAATCACGCGCAATATTTCCGCAGAGTTACCTGAAGATCCTAATACAGGTTTATAAAGAATCAAGCGCGCGCATTTTTCATCAAGGATAATGTATTATGTAGAGCCTCTCTGTTAAATGACGTCTCGTGCTATTTTAAGATGACGAGGACTAATCCACGCAATTCTACTTCCGCTTTCCTAACTATATCAATTAAACTTAAATAAATTAAATAACTCAAACAGAGACTCAGAAATGTTCCCAACATATCCTTCGGATAAATTCAAGTTAATATAGATCTATATCAAGTATTAATAAGGTGATAATATTTGATTCTACTCCACGGAGGCCAAATCCGCTGGTGGATTTACACCTTATCTTATCGATAACACATTGCATAACAAGTAAGTCAAAGTTATCAAGTAAGTCAAACACTAACGTGTATTATTTTGGAGGATATTATGGATAACAACGTTGTGTCATAAATCCCTGCCCTTTTCTAATTATTGTTCGTATGTCTTAGACATAAGTTATTAATCCAAGTGTTTGACTAGATATCAACACGGGCAGGGTATGTACACTTATTTATTATGTTTTATGTTTTACATTTATATAGCTTAATTTCATTTAAAAGAAAAAAATTACAGCAATTTCAAAATTGTGTTGAAATACAGTTATTAATTCTAAAAGAAAGGTCTAAACATCTCGTCTCATCAACGTACAATAACGGACTTGTTTACAATATAATTACAAATGCTGTAACATTCAGGTAGGGCCTAAAAATCTATCTTTTTTTTTAAGATATTTTTTTTATATATATTGTTCGCATATATTATGCCATTTTCGTACTAAGGCAACTTTTTGATAACCTTTGCAATCCAGATTAGATGCTTAACAACTCTGGCTAATAAAATTATCATTTGAATAAAAAATATATATATTTTTTTTAATTTTTTTTTTTTTTTTAATTTTTTTTTTTTTTTTTTTTTTTCCGCTAAAAATATTTAGGGTCGGCGGTGATAAAGTAGGGACGGTCGGGAAACCGGAAACACACATGTTTTTTTATTAGGCCTAGGTAAATATAGTTTGCCTTATAGGATGAAAAAAACACATCAAGGACATCAAAATCATTACTCGGTCCGAGTATTAACTTCCATACCCTATTCAACCCCTTCTCAAAGAAGCAAAAACGGGGTTGGCTGGGGTATGAAATAAAACCTTAATTTCGGCTTAACAATTTTGCATATTGTAAAATTAAAACATGTAATAGGTAATTTTAAACAGGTTATCGCATGTGTTCAGTCAAAAATGTTTTTAAACATGTTTTATTGTTGAAATATCCGTTATAAGATCCTGCTAATATAAGCTTTTCCATCGCTTAATGGAATTATGGCAGGAGCACGTAATGTTAAAATGAAACGTAACGAAGACGTTGTAAAAGGTGTCAAATAAAAATAGCATTTATGCAATACATGGATTTTAAGTTATGCTGAAGAGATTTGTTTATGTTTGCGTATTAAGCCTTTAAAGTTTAATTAATTTCTTAACTGAGCCTGGCATCATTTTCCTCCTCACATAAACCTAGCATTACGTGGTCCCCGCCTTAATTCCATTCAGCGATGGGAAAGCTTGTATTAGCAGAATCTTATAACGGATAAACGATGTTTTATTGAAAAAATGCGATAACCTGTTTAAAATTACGTATTAAATGTTTTAATTTTACAATAGGCAACTTTTAAAGCCGAAAATAAGGTTTTGTTTCATACCAAAGTCAACCCCGTTTTCGCTTCTTAGAGAAGGGGTTGGATGGGGTATGAAAGCTAATACTCGGACCACGTAATGCGATATGTTTCCTATACTCACCAACAAAAAAGTAACCACTTTTTTTGCGGGTATTCCCATAGGCCAGTTTCTAAGGGCAGCGTAGGACGGCATGAACAGCGCTTTAATTAAACAACGTTTGGTCCTTTTAAGTACACTTCACTGATTAATTAAACAGTTTCAAATTTTGCCAAGCAATACTCTTTTATGGATGCTATGGAAACATTAAAAATCGTAGGTAATTTGATGATTTTTGATAATCAAAAGCTGCTACCTAAACAATCGGTGTTGTATTTTTCTGTGATTTTTTTTTTCGACAGCAACGTATAGAGAATATTGTCTTGGAAAAATTGAGGTAATTTTGTAGATTTTATTTGTTTTTACCAAAAATGCATGGTTTCAGAAAAAAAGGGCATAACTTCCTTGCGTACTGAACTTTTCATAAAAAATCTTTTGTTTGGACTATTGGTGGTGATCGATCTAATTATTTTTTATACATCATTCCTGTTTTTCTGTTTTTCTGAAAGAAAAAGGGGTACTTTTTATTTTTTGCAGAGTATAGTATATTTGTATCAGTCAGGTTCAGATCACCACGTTCGCTTCTTAGACTTTTAGCGAACGGGCGAAGGAGCGAAGATGCGAAGAAACAATTGATTGAAGCCGTGCAATTTAGAAGCGTTATGTTTCTATTGTACATAATGAATTGTATGTAAAATGCTAATTTCCGTAACCTTTTAACATGGATCTATATATGCATGCAGTTTCGCCATATACATAGTTACGATTCTCATACGATTCTTTTATTAAAGGAGACGCATATATTTCTTATAAAAAAAATTCATATAATATTATATAAAAAACATTAATGGGAGTTTGTATAATTTTCATAAGAGAATTATGTATTCGTAATAGTTTTAATTTTCATATAAAAGTTCATCTCCGCTATTATCCATCTCCTCTCCATCCAACCCCTCACACACTAAGGAGTCGTCATATACTTACTATTATAATTATCCTTAAAAATAATAGCCCTTATGGTTTTCTATTCTGTACCTACTCTTTGTACCACAATATCCTAAATACACACTATGCATCGTGTAATACCCGAGGATATACACAGCATATGTTAGTTATTGTGGTACAAATACAATAGGGCATGAGTCTTGCACGAGTACGGGGAGATAATGCGCACAGTGTTTGTACGCGACGTCGTGAACATTGTATCCGCTGATTTTTAATAGGAAAAAACGTTACTAAAATAAGAACTAACATACACACATGTAAATACATGTTATTAATTATATATTTATTATTTGCTGTAAAAATTGAGCATCCTTAAACATACAGCAAAGATAATTAACGAACCTTAGTTATCTTTCGAAAACAGACATGTTTATTTTAAATTTTCTCATCACAACACGCATTATGATGGTGGGACAATTTGACTACCTTTTATGTTTTTAATAAAAATGTAATTATTGCAATTTTTTTTCTTCATAATTTTCGGATAATAATCATTTTTTCATGTACTTTTTATTTAGTTAAAAACAACAACTGAGATAAGTACATAAAATACTTTGTTATGTTTATTTTTAAATCAATGCGCCTAGCTTAAAGTACATTTTACAAAATGGGACAAAATGTCTATTATTTCAAAAATATTCATAAAATTCAGAAAATCTGAATTAATACAAATTCTAACACGACCTCTGCAATCTTTCATATACACAAAGAAGGGAGACAGCTGTATGTTATTCTACGATAAAACACAGCTGTTCCATTAATTCCCCGCGTATATTTCATCCGTTGGAAGCGCCGCGTTACATGACGTCACTTGGTAAATATACGTCACGAAGACAAACCGAACAGTAATTTTAATGAAATGTTAATTACAACAAAATTGCCATTCTCCCAAACTGTGCACACCCCCGAAATAAACCCATCCTATGCACATGTACATATAACATTACTAAGCATCTTGAACAAGGTGAGAACGTTTGACGTCATACAGCGCAAGCTATATGACGTAAGCAATGACTTATTTGTTTGTCACGTGAAAACTAGTGCATTGAAACGCAGAACTTTGCATACGGGGGCGCCCAATGGAACAGCCTGTAAACATAGCAGCCTGATTACCTTGACCTGCGAGATAATATATAGTGCCCCAACAATAGCGTAAATAATGGGGTAATTGTTGTGTTAGAATCGAAATAATAAATACGGACCTGTATTTTATCGGTGAATAAAATACAGTTAGTCGTTCGGATGCGAGAAATTAAATCACTCGTGCTAACGCACTCGTGATTTAATTACTACGCATCCGAACTCCTAACTGTATTTTATTCACCGATAAAACACAGGTACTTATTTATTATTTCTTAATTCTAACACGACCTCCGCAGTCTTTCATATACACAAAGAAGAGAGACAGCTGTATGTCATTCTGCGATAAAATACAGCTGTTCCATTAATTCCCCACGTATATTTCATCCGTTGGAAGCGCCGCGTTACATGACGTCACTTGGTAAATATACATCACGAAGACAAACTCAACAGTAATTTTAATGAAATGTTAATTACAACAAACTTGCCATGCTCACAAACCGTGCACACCCCCAATATAAACCCGTCATGTGCATCAGTACATATAACATTAATAAGCATCTTGAACACGCTAAGAACGTTTGACGTCATACAGCGCAAGCTATATGACGTAAGCAATGACTTAATTGTTTGTCGCGTGACTACTAGTGTATTGAAACGCAGAACTTTGCATACGGGGGCGCCAAATGGAACAGCCTGTAAACATAGCAGCCTGATTACCTTGACCTCCGAGATAATATACAGTGCCCCAACAATAGCGTAAACAATGGGGTTATTGTTGTGTTAGAATCGAAATAATAAATACGTACCTGTATTTTACCGGTGAATAAAATACAGTTAGTCCTTCGGATGCGAGTAATTAAATCACGAGTGCGTTAGTCGTTCGGATGCGAGTAATTAAATCACTCCTGCTAACGCACTCGTGATTTAATTACTACGCATCCGAACTCCTAACTGTATTTTATTCACCGATAAAACACAGGTACATATTTATTATTTCTTAATTAATCTATTTCACTGAAAAGGCTCATGTATATACTGTTGGAATATCATCTTAATGAATTACCTGTCAACACCATATTTACATAAGAATTCTAATTTCCCATGCATCTGTCCAAATTGTTCACAAAATTCCCGAAAGACATTTTTCCTGGGAACTACGAATGGCCGATTTTATAAAACAGCGACTCATTACGTGGTCCCGCCTTAATTCCACTAAGTGATGGGAAAGCTTATATTAGCAGGCTTTTATAACGCATATTTCGACAATAAAACTTTTAAACACATTTTTACCTTAAAGAAAATGCGATAACCTATTTAAAATTAACTATTAAATGTTTAAATTTTACAATATGCAAAACTTTTAAGCCAAAAATAAGGTTTCATTTCGTACCCCAGGCAACCCCGTTTTTGCTTCTTGGAGAAGGGATTGGATGGGGTATGAAAGTTAATACTCGGACCACGTAATGTACTTACGTGATACATTTGATAACGTCGATGTTGATACTGACCACGGCATTATCCCTGTAAATTTCGCCTGCTTCCGTTGGAAAATCTCTGAAAATCTGGGACTTGAACATAAACCGTTGCAAACTTCTATAACGTTGGACGTCACGTTTTGTTGACGTTTCCTGTGACAAAATGTGTCGCAAATAACACAAAAAAGATAAAACAACCACTTATATATATTTCAATGGAGAACCTATGAATAGTTTTATATAATTTGCTTTTATGACTAAATAGATAGATACGTTCGTCTTAAATTGAAAACCTAAACCAAGCAACGCCGTTCGTTTTGTAATGTGTACCAACACCGTGGTGTTGGAGTATGCGGCACGACTCTATCAGCGGCGAATTTTCTGGAGCATCACACAGTATCTGCATAAAAACTCGCTGTATTTCAATTGTCTAAACCTTACATACAACACGTGCATGCATAAAACTCGCCAACGTGAACGATATCACACAGAACTAGTAATTTCTTTGTAACGACTGTATAATTAACGACATGTTCAATAGTTTCCTGTCGAAATAATTCGCCCCATCTGAAATGTCGTCCAGGGTCCGTATTCATCAAGTAACTTAAGTGGAAAATGTTACTTAAGTTAAAATTTAAGATTTTTACATATTTTTAAATATCCTTATTAACCTCTCAGGGACACTACAAACCACCTCTTTTAAGATTTATCCATAACATTATAGGCAATATTAAGAAAACGTCTTAAATTGATACTAGAACGAATTCGACGGCGCGGCCGTTGTAAAATACCCACGTTTTATTCACACAGGTCACTTCACCCCCGCCCACCCCACCCTACCCAACCCCATACACACAGCCCCGCAGTATATACAATGTAATCCCTTCATCAAAATGTTCATTTGAGAAATATTTTTTAAATAAATTGACCCCCTGTTACCCTCCACCCACCACCCACCCCCTCCAACCCGAACCCGAGGGAAGACGTCCGAATTTTAAATAATAAATCATTTGACATGCTGTGTATCTCTTTATTAGATGACTTTTATACCAATTAATGTGCAAAAGTATGAAAAAAATACACCGTAATTGCATTATTAGTATATTTGATGCCCCCTTCCTCCAAGCCCAACTATAACATAGGAGGAAACAAATGGATACTGTGTAATCCCATCATCATGTTTCATTTGAGGCATAACTATACTTTTTTAAATAAAAAAATCCAAATCCCCCCCCACTCTAGCCCCCACTCCCTGGGCCCCCGGGTTGACTGTCCGATATAACAAAAATAATAAAATCATTTAATATGTTGCTTATCTTTTATAGACGTTTACATATACCAAGTTATGTGCAAGAATATGGAAAAATGACCGTGTAATTAAATGTTTAGTGTATTTGACCTTTTGATCCCACCGAGGGACCCTGAGTGCAAAGCCATCGTCATAATGTTTCATTGAGACATAATTACAAAAATAATAATAATAATAATAATTACCCCAAATCCCGCCCTCCCTACCCAACCTGGGCCCAGACGTTTGAGTTGCGAAATATAAAAATCGTTTAATATGTTGTTTATCATTTATAGACGATTACATATACCAAGTTATGTGCAAAAGTATGAAACAATGACAATGTAATTGAATTTTTAGTTTATTTGATATTTTGACCACGCCCCTCCCCTGAGGGCCCCTGGGCTTGGACCAAAAATAATAGTGCTCTTGCACGCCGTCATCATACGGTGATGTCATACCCTAAATCTCGTTGAATTCCCTTCAGCGGTTAAGGAGGAGATGCGGTAACGGACAGCCGGACAAACGGAGGCGATTTTAATATACCCTGTTTTTTTCAAAAACGTGGGTATAATAAAAGGTGTTTTATAAAATTTCACTTAAGTTAAGATACTACTTAGATGCTTTATGAATACGGATCCTGTATTTACATCTTTATATTATAGGTATACATGTCGGAATGTTTATACTTCTACAATATTCGGCATGAATAACTCTAGCTAAGAACATTAGTATTTCGCAACTTACCTACCATATTTGTACAAACATGGAAAACACATTCAGACAAATTATGGAGAAGCAACGAAGGCGGTTGTTTATGGCGGTTGTTTATGCAGGCATTATTAGTTATTAGGATTCTTGACTGGGGACATGGGCTCACATTCCCTGCCTGGCAATTATATTCACCCGAGCCATGACGAATTTGTCATACTTCAAAGTTGTTACCATTTAAGAAAAAAACACAGACAAAAATACGTTTTTATATTTATTGCGCCAATTTCCCCGTAACGTGCCTCTAACTAGACGTTGTTTATTTTCGTGACGTCATCGCTCTTACGTCGTTATATCTGGCGGATTTTTTCATAAAATAAACGTATTTTATCACTATGTTTATTATCTGTAAAATTGGAAAAAAATATACTTACGATTATTTCAGGCCTTTACACACAATGGAAAGCGCAGAAAAGCAATAGAAAGGAAACAATCGTCGGTTTCCAAAACGAATCGGCAACGTTATCGTCGCCATTTTGTTTTTATGTATTGCAGGTATGGGATACCTACGGGGAAATTGTTCTATGTTCACGTCGCGAGACGTAGACATGGGCTCTTGTCATACAGCAAAGAAAATTCTCAGGATTTCATTTTACAATGCGCCGTAGACATGAGCCCATGTCTACATCTCGAGACGTGAACATAGGACGAATTCCCCGTAGGTACCCCATTACTCAAATACACAAAAACAAGATGGCGACGATAACGTTGCCGAATCGTTTTGGAAACCGCCGATTGTTTCCTTCCTATCGCTTTTCTTCGCTTTCCATTGTGTGTAAAAGTCTGAAATAATCGTAAGCGTATTTTTTTGACAATTTTACAGATAGTAAAACATTAACATAGTGACAAAATACGTTTATTTTATTAAAAATCCGCCAAATTTAACGACGTTAGAGCGACGACGTCACGAAAGTAAACAACGTATATTTAGAGGCATGTTTCAGTAAAATTGGCGCAATAAAAATGAAATCGTGTTTTTGGCTGTCTTTTTCCTTAAATAAATGGTTCAACTTTGAAGTATGACAAATTCGTTATTAGGATTCTTGACAGGGAACATGGGCTCACATTCCCTGCCTGGAAATATATATTCCCCTTCGCCTAACGGCTCGGGTGAATATACTTTCCAGGCAGGGAATGTGAGCCCATGTCCCCTGTCAAGAATCCTAATAACTAATAATGTCTACGACCCATTGACCAATAAAATCCCGAGAATTTTCTTTGCAGTATGACAATGCGTGATGTCTTTTTAGAAACCTCGACGGAAAGTGCGGATGCAGTCTTGTGTCATACTCTACCCCTATTTCTTTAAAGGGGCCGCATCATAGCTGCATGGTAGGCACATAATATAACGCCATGAGAGATACGATTATTACAGCTAACTTAATGTATGAGACAAACTAATATGTAAGCTCCTTACTCAATGTTAATGGCGATTGGCGATGTAAGATGTTCGCAATTTAATTTTATTTAAGAAATCCATCTCCCCTTTTTTAGGTTTGAAACGTAATCAACAGGAAGGATCGACTTGGTGGAAAACAATGTTTAACGCTCCAACAAAAAATGTCACGATGCCACGGAGAGGCTTTGAATGTTATGGATTGTTTATAGCTACGGCACTACTGTTAATGCATACCCCATCAATTATTGCAAATGACGGTACAAACTTTACTGCTAGTGTACACGCACAAAGTACCTCACATCTAGCGGGGAATACAACATCTACGTTTACATCAGCACACACAACTACCAGTGTGGGAACCATTGCAAGTTCTAAGCCAATACAAACAACTACCCATGTAAGAACCGCTGCAAGTTCTTCACCAGAACAAGCAACTTCTCGTGAAGGAACCACTGCAATTTTTACACCAGAACAAACAACTTCCAGTTTCGGAACCATTGCAAGCTCTATACAAGAACAAACACTCTTTCATGTAGGAACCATCGTAATTTCTCCACTAGAACAAACAACTCCCAGTGTTGCAACCTCTTCAAGTTCTACACCAGAACGGACAATTTCCCGCGTAGAAACTATTGCAAGTTCTACATCAGGACAGACAACTTCCCGTGTAGGAACCATTGCAAGTTCTAAATCAGCACAGACAACTGCAAGTGTAGGAAGCATTTCAGCTTCTACACCAAAACATACAACTACTCGTGTAAGGACCATTGCAAGTTCTACATCGGAACAAACGATTCCAACTCCCGGTGTAGGAACCATTGTAAATTCTACATCAGCACAAACAACTCCCAGTGTAGGAACCATTGAAAATGTTACATCAGCACAAACGACTCCCATTGTAGCAACCATTGCAAATGCTACATCAGCACAAACAGCTCCCAGTGTAGGAACCATTGCAAATGCTACATCAGCACAAACAACTTCCCGTGTAGGAACCATTGCAAGTTTTACACCGTCACAAACAACTCCCGGTGTAGGAACCATTGCAAATGCTACATCAGCACAAACAACTCCCAGTGTAGGAACCATTGCAAATTCTACACCGTCACAAATTACTCCCGGTGTAGGAACCATTGCCAATGCTACATCAGCACAAACAACTCCCAGTGTAGGAACCATTGCAAATTCTACACCAGAACAGACAATTTCCCGTGTAGGAACCATTGCAAGTTTAACTCCGTCACAAACAACTCCCGGTGTAGGAACCATTGCAAATGCTATATCAGCACAAACAACTCCCAGTGTAGGAACCATTGCAAGTTTTACACCGTCAGAAACAACTCCCAGTGAAGGAACCATTGCAAGTGCTACATCAGCACAAACAACTCTCTCAGTAGGTATGAACGTTTCACATACAACAACACTTAAACGTACAACTCGAAAAAGGCAGCACAAACACCATCACAATACAACAACCATTCGACCAACAGTTCAACCGTGTCCGGATCTACCAGTAATTCATGGAGGATCCATTCTCACGAGTGGACCATACCTTCCGAACACACCTGCCGTGTTCGCGTGCTTTTCAGGCTTTCGCTTAATTGGTTCGCCTAACATCATGTGCACAGTCGGATCGACGTGGTCAGAGAATGCCCCGCAGTGTGTACCAGTGAATACGAATCCCAATATAAACGTAGCCCCACCCGTCGAAGTGGACAATTACACCAATATTTCAGTCGGTCCGGGCTGGCAAGGTAACGTACAGTATGCCATTATGCTAATTGCTACGAATACCGTTTCCGTATTTACATGTCTCACATACCGTTTCCGTATTTATATGTCTCACATACCGTTTCCGCATTTATATGTCTCACACATCGTTTCCGTATTTACATGTCTCACATACCATTTCCGTATTTATATATCTCATATACCGTTTCCGTATTTACATGTCTCACATACCGTTTCCGTATTTACATGTCTCACATACCATTCTCACATACCGTTATATGTCTCACATACCGTTTCCGCATTTATATGTCTCACATACCGTTTCCGTATTTATATGTCTCACATACCGTTTCCGTATTTATATGTCTCACATACCGTTTCCGTATTTATATGTCTCACATACCGTTTCCGCATTTATATGTCTCACACATCGTTTCCGTATTTACATGTCTCACATACCATTTCCGTATTTATATATCTCATATACCGTTTCCGTATTTACATGTCTCACATACCGTTTCCGTATTTACATGTCTCACATACCATTCTCACATACCGTTATATGTCTCACATACCGTTTCCGCATTTATATGTCTCACATACCGTTTCCGTATTTATATGTCTCACATACCGTTTCCGTATTTACATGTCTTACATACCGTTTCCGCATTTATATGTCTCACATACCGTTTCCTCCGTATTTATATGTCTCACATACCGTTTCCGTATTTATATGTCTCACATACCACTCACGCATTTGTATGTCTCACATACCATTTCCGTATTTATATGTCTCACATACCGTTTCCGTATTTATATGTCTCACATACCGTTTCCGTATTTACATGTCTCACATACCGTTTCCGTATTTATATGTCTCACACAGTAATATTGTTTAGTAGTAATTTATATAAATCTAGTATCATTTTGACTTTATATATGCTTGTATATAATTAAAATAAATAAATAACTTTTTTGGGGGTATTTTTACTTTAGTAATTGGGGTGTTCCAGAATGGCCATGTCACAGAATGGCTATGAGTGGTTGAGACTACCTCAGGAAAGAATCAATTTCAAAACACCATAGCTTTAAAAATATAACTGGTGGAATATAATCAACAATTAGTAATTTGAAGAACACAATTGCGTTGAACTAAAAGTGTTTGCCTCCGATAAGGCTCAAACAAAGGTTTGAAATAAATCATAGCACTATATATAAAAAAGAACCTTCGAGATATTTAATTTTCATGACCACATGGCAGCGGGTAATAAATAGCGATAATGCAAGTTTAAATGACGTCTTAGCGTTTTTAATAAAATATTTTGTGTAATAATTCAGTACATACATTATATAAGTACTGTACATTCCATTTCAGTGCCAGTATGGTTTACGACAACTCTCGGTATAACATTTGGTCTCGTGTGTTTGGTGTTGTTGACGTGTCTGCTGCTGTACTGTACCCGGTTATGTGGGTAAGTATGGCCATTTATGCTCAAGATGGCAACCCTTGTTTTTAATGTCTCACAGTTTTGTTAAATACAGCGTGTTGGTTAAGTGGTAGATCATCCGTCTGGCACGCGGTCTTGTTTGTGAGTTCTAGATTGGTCAGTCCGGTGTCAGTATAACCTATGACAGGGTGGGTATGATGTCATGTGTCTACGGAGGCCCGGTGTCAGTATAGATTGGTCAGTATGACAGGGTGGGGTATGATGTCATGTGTCTACGGCGGCCCGGTGTCAGTATAAAATGTGACCAGTTGGGGTATCATGACGTGTTTCTACGTGGTGGTATTTCAGTGTGGCAACACTATAAAATTGATAGTCTCGGCCAGCTAGACCGTATCATGCATATGTCTTACTTGCAGATATCGGTCTGGACAGATAAGGCCAATTAAAGCACTCACTAGCGATTAGCACAATTTATTCGCGCTTTTTTTCAGGCGCATAAAGTCGACGTTTGCGTGACGTCATGTTGTAAATAAACGTACAAGGTCAATTATTGATGCATCAGTTAAACTTTTTAACGTCACTTGCTGCTTCTCATAAGTAAAAAATAAAAAATTATTATTAAATTAACTAAAAAATATGTTTTTTGAAAGTCTCATTGAATCTCTCAAAATCTCGCCAAAAACGCCCAAAACGTTAGGGCGATTTCAAACGTCCTATTTTCCCCAAGGCCCTGGTTCTGTATCCGTGTATCATAGCGTAAGCGTATAGCGTAACCGAGTCTATCGTCTTACAAGCAGAAACTATTCTGATATGACTGAACGATTGTTGAACGTTCTATTCAGATGTACCTTTTACTTACGAATGATCCGGAATTGCGCAATGCGTTGCAGTTGAGCAAGTATTCCGATAGTAAACTAAAATGTCCCTAATCGGCATCTCTAAAACAATTATGAATGCAATTGCAAAAATTAGATCCTGTCAGTCGATCATTTTTTCAACAATAACGGATTTTACCTTTTTCATAGTCCGTTTTATGACTGAGTAAAGTTTATATCAGTTGATGGACATAAATATATAGGTAGAGACCCTTTAAGTGTTTGTTTTTAAAATACACTTCTAACTTAATACACAGTAAGTAATAGACAGAGTATGGACTCATCGAGGTTGATTTAAACATCGAGATAGGCATAGCCCATCGAGTTGTTTAAATCTAATAAATCAACCAATGAGCCGAGAACATATTCTATTTGTTTTGTAGAATGGCCATTGAATCTGTCTGCCATATTCTAACTTCCGATAACTGGTAGTTAGAGTACACCAGTCATTCTGACGGGTGTTAGAGTACACCAGTCATTCTGGCGGGTGTTATTTTCAATTAAAATATTTACAACTGTGCACATACAAAGCAAATGTCAGCGACCATGTAAACACAATTTAATAACTTTCGCTCAGAAATAAAGTTGCTATACTTTAGTAAGTATTGTATATTTTTTTATCACATAAAGTCCCTTGTTAGCAGTGTCGAACACCCATGTAATATTCTATTTTATTATATACCTATCAAGAATATATACATAGTACCTTCATTTTCTTACAGTGGAATACAACAACCTGTATCACACTACAGGTTATCACTATGCTACTAAAAATAGAATTAGTATCACCATCTTACTAAAAATAGAACAGCGTTTTTTCCAATGATTCAAGCAAGTTTTACGCCACTATGCGCGTGAACGTCAAGACGACGTTACGTCATACAAAGAAAACAAACAGGTCAGACCAATGAACACCAACACCTTAAAACTACATACATTTTCCCGCTGCACTTTATCGAGAAATAATATGCTTTATTGAATGTGTATGCAATAGCAATGCAAATATTTCTATGTTAATGATGTGTAAGAGGTATATAATAAAAGGATCATTACTAGAGTAACGTGTTCTGGAAGCTTGTATCACCTCTCGTAGGTAAATGCCAGATCAGGATCACACTCGAGGCGGAGGCTCCGCCTCTCGTGTGATCCTTGATCTGGCACTTACCTACTCGAGGTGATACAAACTTCCAGAACACGTTACTCTAGTAATAATCCTATTGTATTACACACGTGTAATACAACCTGGAACGATTTTGATTGGTTGATTTAAACCTGTAACACTACGCAAGTTTATTAACTGAAACTATTTTATTTATTACAAATTCATAAACTTACTATTTGTGACAGCTTATACAAATAATGCACGTTATACAAAACATTGTTGTTGGTTTGTTAAAAAGTTGGCGTAAACTGTTATTTTGTAAAGCGGTAAAACACGAACTCTTTTATACGCAACGTCATGTGTGAGACGCGACGTTACGACGTCACATATTTTATGACGTTTTGGCGCTAAAGTGTGTATGACATCGTGGCGGTTCTATGTCCATCTGAATTAATTTTTACTAATTTGATTGCAATGTTATGTGATAAAAAAGGATCTTAAACTCGTTCCCATTCCATATAAGATTTATGAAACTCGTTATGAATTATTTTTAATTTTAACTTGCCAAAAGGCTCGTTAAAATTAAAATAATTTATTACTCGTTTCATAAATCTTATATGAAATGGGAACTCGTTTAAGATCCTCTATATATTGGATCGTATATCGCATATCTCACAAATGTCATGTTATTTTCAAATTGACAAACAAACGTTCCTTAATTCATTGTATATGTTTGTATGCGATCCCAGGTGTTCGAAGGAAACAGTTCTCGGCGCTGCAGTTGGTGAAATGGTCAGTCCAGGAGATGTCGTATGTGTCGGAGGTCAGGGTTGTAAGACAACAGCCCAGACCCACACTGGGACAGATACATCAAGCATCGAGGAGGTAAATAAGAATGATATTCGAAGTTCGTTTAATTAAACTGATTAAAAAAATAAAGTGTGCACATCCTTTTTGGATTCAAAAAATTGCTACGACAAATTTAGCAAAACAAGTTTTAAAATATACAGAATGTATGCATTAATAAATACCTAATAAATACCCGGTAAGACGCTGCGCTCCTTCCCTTAGGGTTTCTTAATTGTTAAAATTTCACTTCATAGCCTCTAACTAATACAAAATTTCGCTTCATGGCCTGTAACTAATACATACGTACTATAAGATCTTCATCAGTTTGTAGGTTTACAAGACTGTTAATGTATACTGTTTTAGTATTCCTGAATACATACACACAATAAAACGAAAGAATTTCGTTATTAATTCATAATTTCAGAACAGCTTTCCAATGATTGATGGTTTCAGATGTAATATTATAATCACCTACACTTTCTGTTGTCAAAATACACAGAATTTGTACCCAGAAATCTATTTTTCATTTTATGTAGAAACCATGTATAAGAATAAGGGTCTTTCGTGACTAGGGGGCGTAGCCCATTGAATAGAATGGTGGATTTGGAACCGGAAAACCTGGCCTCAATATTCTCCTTTGCCACTGATTTTCGTCAATGTATTGTTGGGCAAGACACGTTCCCTAAATCTCGTCGGATGTGGAATTAAACCGGGCGGTCCCGTGTATTGCAGTCTTTCAGATTCATATAGATAATTTTACGAATAATTCAAAATACAAAGTGATATCCTCAAATGTTAAGTTGCAGCCCTAAAACAATAGTTAACAGAATGAAATATTGACCTACATTGTAATAGTTACAAACCTATTGTCATTGACATTCCGTATTTGTTCCGCTATAAAATCAAATATATGTTTAAATGAAAATACACTAATGGTATATCCACATAATTTATATATGGCTGGTATTCCGTAAATTCAACTATTTTCAAAATGCAATAAAATTATTTAAAATATAGTTCCGTGTTTATTTTGAACTTGATTTATTTTTAACAAGAAAAAGCAACACTCAGATAACTCAGTAATATCCTCGTTGAATTTGAAACGCGTGAAACATTAAATATTTACATTTTGTGAAAGGGTCATATATTTAAACTTGACTATAACTCCATTTTGCAGGAGAACGGGGACCAGACACCTAAGATTGGACATCAGCCCCAAAACTTTCAGGTATGCGAGTGTATTTGCATATTTATTCTTTAAACAAATTATTCCAAATATCGAGAAATACATTGAAATCAGTGTTGAACACGTTGTTTTAGGTTATTTCGGGCCAGTCTAGAGCGGAAAAGGTGTAGATAGAAACGTACCGCTCAGTTTACGTCTCCGTCTGATAGCGTCTCCGCGGGCGAGTGGCTTACGACGTTGCGTTGTAAACCTTCTCGCCGGTCACCGCTGCGGGTTTGAATCCCACTTGGAGCTCGACTTTAAATGAGGAAGTGTCGATTCTTACGGATGACGGGAGGTTTACATTACTAGCTCTACCCAGGAAAGTGGGTGGTCTGCCTCCAACACAAAAAAACAGACTGTCATATATAACCTTACATGTCTTGAAAATGACGTAAAACACCATACAAACAAGAAAAAAAAAGTTACAGACGAAAACCATTGACGACAATGAGGCTTGAACAGGTTATCGCATGATTCAGAGTCTACTGTGATATTCACAGCGACCTCTTCAAAGAATACACATAACATAATTAAGTATACAATTGATTTAAAAAGAAAACAAAAACAAAAACAAAATGCTCCCGTTGAGTTTCGAACCGATAATATCCGGATTCAGAGTATATCGTGTATCTCAGTGCCTGCGGTGCCTTCAAAGAATACACAATACATGTGTTAAGTATAAGACAGATTAAACAACATAAATAGCATATAAACACACAACATTAACGTAAGCCAGATGTTCATGGGACTCAGCGGATAGTACGATGGCCTTGAAACCGGAGACCCCAGATTCAAGACACCGAGGCGCCACTGAGTTTCGTCGGTGTGCTATTGGGCAATAAACTTTTCCTTAGCCTCTCTACCTGATTCTCGTGTATCCTTCCCTCTCTCTGGTTCCCTGATGTTCGTGTATCCTTCCCTCTCTCTGGTTCCCTGATTCTCGTGTATCCTTCCCCTCTCTCTGGTTCCCTGATTCTCGTTTCTCGTGTATCCTTCCCCTCTCTCTGGTTCCCTGATTCTCATGTATCCTTCCCTCTCTCAGGTTCCCTGATTCTCATGTATCCTTCCCTTTCTCAGGTTCCCTGATTCTCATGTATCCTTCCCCTCTCTCTGGTTCCCTGATTCTCATGTATCCTTCCCTCTCTCAGGTTCCCTGATTCTCATGTATCCTTCCCTCTCTCAGGTTCCCTGATTCTCATGTATCCTTCCCCTCTCTCTGGTTCCCCGATTCTCATGTATCCTTCCCCTCTCTCTGGTTCCCTGATTATCCTTCCCTCTCTCTGGTTCCCTGATTCTCATGTATCCTTCCCCTCTCTCTGGTTCCCTGATTCTCATGTATCCTTCCCCTCTCTCTGGGTCGGCTCCAAATAACATATACTGCGTGGATGAATCGATAAGCAACATTCAGTTCTATTCTATTCCAGATGCTCAAGATGTGCTGCAAGAGGAAAGCCGATACCAGTACATGGAAAAGCATCGTCGAGCTCAATAGGACTACGGAGATGAAACATCCACCACCAATTATACAGGTTTAAGATTATTTGTTATCACAATTCCGATGATTTTACTCTTTATAAACTTAATTAATAAACGTTTTTCTTTCCAAATAATGCTTTAGATATTATAGTGATAAATGCTACTTGGTTATATATGATAAAATGGACACAAATACGTCACTTCCTCTCCATATACTTAGACCCCCATGATCCGCGAAGTAAGAGACTTATAAGTAAATACGTGACGATTTTTACTGATGATCATCTGCGACGCTTAATTGTTTTCAAGACAAACGTATAGAACAGTACCCCTGAACAAAGTTTGATTTTTGCCGATACACTGGTACCGTTTCTGATTGACTGAGACAGGAACACCTGCTATCCAAGATATACCGAAAAGCAGTAAGACAATATATTTATAAATAAAAAAAGATAAGCAAAGAGGGAAACTTCATTATTATATCGACGAACTAAATGCGGATGGTCAGAAATACTTTAATAAAAAAAAACGGTCACGTGCTTCTAGTTTCAATTTTGTTCTGCACAAACGGGAAGAAGTTTGTATTTACAATCAAGCGTCGAAGATGATCAAGACTAGGATGACAGGCGGTCTACAGTACTGGTTCTACTCAGGAAAAAAGTGTGTGGTCTGCCTCCACCACAAACAAATCGACCGTCATATATAGCCTAAGAAATTTGCTGAAAATTAGGTAAATCACCATTATTACTTTTGCATATATGGCTATTGTTTCAGTCGCCGCCTTAAACGTTCGTTAAACTTTGGTATTGCTTGTTTAAAGCTTTTTTTTCTCCAAAACCGTCAAATATATTGCTTTATTACTGCGTAGAGACATGAATACTTGGGTAACATTCGTTTAACATCCCGCACCACGACCGTTTAGGTATCAGATAGTGAGACTATGTTCCGCCCGCTCGTACAATAGTAAGGAACTTAAGCGTTAGATAAGACTTAGCTCTACCAGTGGCATTGCTTAAGTTAAAGTACTAGAAGACTACCCTATTATGCTCCGTGCCCTGCTACAATTCAAATTGGTTTACCACTTATGGCTATCATATCGGTTTATTGATCTATAATCTGTATTTAGTGTTGAACATTGCGACCTTGCAAGCGGGAGTTCGTGGGTTCGATCCCTGGTCGGGTCACACAAACGATAATCTCTATTTAGTGTTCGTGGGTTCGATCCCTGGTCGGGTCAGACAAACGACATAAACAATTGGTACTAGTAACTCTCTTGCTCTACGCTCAGCATATAAAGGGTAGTGCTGGGACCGGTCGACCCAGTGACATCAGATAAAGGGTAGTGCTGGGACCGGTCGACCCCGTGACATAATATAAAGGGTAGTGCTGGGACCGGTCGACCCAGTAACATCATATAAAGGGTAGTGCTGGGACCGGTTGACCCAGTGACATCATATAAAGGGTAATGCTGGGACCGGTCGACCCAGTGACATCATATAAAGGGTAGTGCTGGGACCGGTCGACCCAGTGACATCATATAAAGGGTAATGCTGGGACCGGTCGACCCAGTGACATAATATAAAGGGTAATGCTGGGACCGGTCGATCCAGTGACATAATATAAAGGGTAGTGCTGGGACCGGTCGACCCAGTGACATCATATAAAGGGTACTGCTGGTACCGGTCGACCCAGTGACATCATATAAAGGGTAGTGTTGGGACCGGTCGACCCAGTGACATCATATAAAGGGTAATGCTGGGACCGGTCGACCCAGTGACATAATATAAAGGGTAGTACTGGGACCGGTTGACCCAGTGACAGCACTGCTACAAGTAGGCACCGTCGTGATTTAACTGAAATAATGTTTAAAAATTGACGTCCATACATATATAACATTGTTATCGCAACACACTAGTATTACCCGACGTTTATGTAGCAAAATATATGTAATTCTTTGTCAGAAATATCTATGTCTATATGTATATGCAATTTCATAAATTACAAGAAACATTCTTATTAAGCAAATAATAGGGAGATACGACACTCTTGAATCTTTCCACTCTTGATATAAGTAATGTATTCATATATAACACGTACCTTTACATACCTTCATATTTACAATTGTCTTCGTTATTATTATTTCAGAAGCATTTACCAGAAAATACTTTATCGGAAAGAAACCTTATGGTAATAGATATAGCAAATGACCCAGTTAGCCTAAAGGTATGTCCCGTATAGTTATCTGCAAACAAGTTACAATAACCATGCGTATACCAACACGTATTCCCACCCTAGAGTACGGCAAGAACTCAAACCGAGCATATGCCCATACAATAACCATGTGTATACCAACACGTATTCCCACCCTAGAGTACGGCAAGAACTCAAACCGAGCATATGCCCATACAATAACCATGTGTATACCAACACGTATTCCCACCCTAGAGTACGGCCAAGAGTCTAATCGAGCATATGCCCATACAATAACCATGTGTATACCAACACGTATTCCCACCCTAGAGTACGGCAAGAGTCTAATCGAGCATATGCCCATACAATAACCATGTATATACCAACACGTATTCCCACCCTAGAGTACGGCCAAGAGTCTAATCGAGCATATGCCCATACAATAACCATGTGTATACCAACACGTATCCCACCCTAGAGTACGGCCAAGAGTATAATCGAGCATATGCCCATACAATAACCATGTGTATACCAACACGTATCCCACGCTAGAGTACGGCCAAGTATCTAATCGAGCATATGCCCATACAATAACCATGTGTATACCAACACGTATCCCACCCTAGAGTACGGCCAAGAGTCTAATCGAGCATATGCCCATACAATAACCATGTGTATACCAACACGTATCCCACCCTAGAGTACGGCCAAGAGTCTAATCGAGCATATGCCCATACAATAACCACATGTATACCAACACTTATCCCACCCTAGAGTACGGCCAAGAGTCTAATCGAGCATATGCCCATACAATAACCACGTCTATATCAACACGTATTCCCACCCTAGATTACGGCCAAGAGTCTAATCGAGCATATGCTCATACAATAACCACGTGTATACCAACACGTATTCCCACCCTAGATTACGGTCAAGAGTATAATCGAGGATATGCCCATACAATAACCATGTATATACCAACACGTATTCCCACCCTAGATTACGGCCAAGAGTCTAATCGAGCATATGCCCATACAAAAACCATGTGTATACCAACACGTATTCCCATCCTAGAGTACGGCCAAGAGTCTAATCGAGCATATGCCCATGGAAACCTCATATATCTCACTCAAATGTCTATCAATAGAGCTGTTGACTTTGTTCTTCTGGTAGATTTGTCCACGCACGTATTACAGTATCAGTGTAGAAAGTCTGCATTGTGTTGAGTCTGGATCTTTGTTTCTTTAATTTCAGTGAATTATCCCGTGTGACGCATGCATTAATAAATAGGCCACTAGAATCAATCCCTTCTCTGCCACTTAATATTTTAAAAGTTTCTATCATATCACTTCTGTGTCTTCGAAGCTCAATGGTTACATTTAACATTTTAACCTTTCAAGATAAGGTAGGTGCGCTAAATGTATATCGGTTACATAGTTTGGTAGCTTTATGTTGAATTAGTTCGAGTAGTTTGATATCCTTAACAATTCTTGGAGACCAGTCCTGCACACAACAGGCCAAGTGAGGTGGTAGTAACGACATGCAATATAACAATAGTATTTGATTTCTAATAACAATATGTCGTTTTCTCTTACCCAATATCCCGATAGCCATCTGAGCAGCTGCGACACATTGTTTTGAAGTGTTAAGATCATTCGAGATAATAACTTCTACTACTAATAAGTCATTTTTTTGGATACACTCTATAACAGCTCATTGCCCAATTTAAAAGCATGATTTGGATTAGTATAGCCATAATGAACAACTTTACACTTTTTGTATTAAATAAATACTGAAAAGGGGGTCCCTTGGAAGCAACAAACACAAACAAGAGATAAACAAGAGATAACAGTATAGCAGACTCGGTGTGGCGGCAGTAAAACCTCTCCCCGCGCTTACAATCAGTACTGTTACTCAGATCGCTGAGCCCGATACTTATATTTAGTGATCGGTGGTACATTTTCAATTTCTTTTGTTTTCTTACTTAATTTTCGATTCGGTGGTTCCACTACTCCGGCCGATAAAAGGCTCTGGGTATTGTTTAACCACTCATAGGATATGTTGTCTGCTTTTTAATTTAGTCTTTTGGCTGTTACTTTGTGATACGCAGGCTTCTTAACCGCTGCTCCATTTTGTTTATTTCGCTCTTCGGGGCATACAATTTTATTAGATCCTGGGACCATACGCCGCTGGATATAGGGGATGAAATAAAGATACAAATATTGCTATATCCATCACCATATGCTTGCCATCTTCGGGATGGTTACAATTTTGTACTGTTGATTGTTATGGATATCGAGTTGTGCTCAACCCAGGGCTAGAGGGCGTGAGCGGTAGCTAGCATATTTCACTACCGCTCATGAACAGTCTCAATCAAACCGAGACTGCAATATTTCGTATGTGTCGTGCTCGGCCGTTTCCAAAGGTCCATTATCATACCCTTTTATATTGAGTCTGTTCTTGAGAGGTAATATACAGTGCAACACCGCTCACGCCTCCTAGCACCGGCCTAAGCGATATTCTACTTTAAGATCGGGTTTGATGATCCCAAAGGACCAGTAATAACACTACTGATTTGCAGTCGAGGCGACTTTTTACGGCCGCCACACAGCACTAAACAAACGCTAGTGTGAATGTCAATAAATACTAAAAAAGGTATCCCTTGGAAGCAACACACACAAACAAGAGATTAAAGTAGCTCGGTTTTATTGAGTCTATTCATGAGAGGTTATATAAAGTGCAACACCGCTCACGCCTCCTAGCACCGGCTTAAGCGATATTCTACTTTAAAGTCACTTTAAAGATCGGGCTTGATGATCCTAAAGGAAAACAACATTTACCAATCAAGATGCCACCTGATAGACACTATCTTCATGTAATGATATAATATTGGTCTCGGAATGGACAAATCGATATTATACATGTATTTTGATATCATCAATGTATTTATGTTTGCCACTGGAAACTTCAGAGACAATTGCATTACTAAAAGACAAGAAAATAACTACGTCAATAATAGACCACCGATGTACTCCTTTACGTAAAACGGATTTAAAAACTCCCATTTAAAACGACTTTCAGTTGTCTACTTCTAAGCCATCTCTTAATACAATTCTATATACAAGCAGCTATGCCATGGCTGTTAATTTTCTTCATAAATCTCTCGTGAGGAATAGTACCAAAATACCTACTGAAGTCCAAATAAATAGCATCAACCGGGTTACTTTCATCTATGGCTTGTTTTATGTCATAAAGCAATTTGTGAGACATTATTTCACGTTCATGTCATATTCCGTTCACATATCGGTGGCGAATCCAAGTTACTTTTTGATCGAGTTCAAGGCAAATTATGTCAACAAAGCGCTCGGTCCAGGTATGTTTTTACTTCATAATTGTCTTATCATTTAACGAATTTTATTCAACTGAGTTCCACATACCCCTACACATTGGTAAGCTCTTTCCTCCTCCGCAAAATGTAATTCGATTCGATTCATCTAGAACTTTATGAGGTTAGCCCTCCGAAAACAAAATGAGTGCTGAATGCATTACGAAAAAATGAGAAAATTTGTCCTATAGACACCACAGCACTCAAACGCAATGACACCGTAGGTCAGCACTGTACCACAGACTAAAACCAAATGAAATATCCAATGAAATGGACAATACGCAACACAAAGAGTGGTTAAGTTAAGACAGGGTTATCGACCCTTAACGGCCGATAGGAAATACGGCATGCTGGTTAGCTTAAATCGATGTTTTGTGTACACTACCTTGCTACTGTCTTCAGGGCCAAACTTGCCATCTTTGGGATAGTTAAAATTATGTAGTATTGATTTTATGAATATTGAGTTCTGCTCAACCCGGGGCTAGAAGGGCGTGAGCGGTAGCTAGCACATTAACTACCGTTCATGAACAGTCTCAATCAAACCGAGACTGCAATAGTCTGTATGGGTCGTGGCCGTTTCCAAAGGTCCATTATCATACTCTTTTGACAATACCGTGTAAGTAAAAATTGACACTTAATATTTTCAATCTATCATTAACAAAATGATATATGCTGAAAATGGCATACTTGTAATTGCGAGATTAAACTAATTGTGTAGGACAACGAAGAGAAGAGTTGCAAGAAAGGAAATCCGCTGCTACAAAGTGTTCTTGAGATAGAACATCTGCTGCCACCAAGGAGTTTTGAGTTGAAGCGGCGGCCGCTGACACACAAAAGTTGTGAAATAGGGCGGAGGTTGATGCCACTAAATAGTTCCGTTGAGGAAGGCCGTCGGACGCAATCACTAAGTCGATTCGAGTTAGAAGATCAGCAACAAAGTGTCAAGGTATGTTTCTTTTTCTTTGTTTAAACAAATTCATTCCGAAGTGTGTCATTTCATTTCACATCCGTCCAGCACAAGTATTCTACAGGCCTTTTTGCCACTTAACGTTCCAAGGGCATTAAGCGATGGCAAAGCTTATATAAGCCGGATTTTATAGCAGATATTTCGGCAATAAAACATGTTTAAAACATTTTGTACTGAAATAATGGATATAACCTGTTTAAAATTACCTAATAAATGTTTTAATTTTGCAATATAAAACTATTTAAGCCGAAATTAAGGTTTTATTTCATACCCTAGCCAACCTCGTTTTCGCTTCTTGGAGAAAGGATTGGATGGGGTATGAAAGTTAATACTCTGACCACGTAATGCCCTAGTGTCAACACATTTATGTATGTGGTGTCGCGTACTTTGCTTCTGGGTTTCCTTGCATTAATTGTTGTTTGTTCTGGTTTTCCTTGTAATTGTTGCTCGTTCTGGCTTTCTTTGTAGTTGTTGTTTGTTCTGGTTTCCCTTTTAATTGTTGTTTATTTTGATTGCATGTTTTTGATTTACTGTTTACTGTGAATGGTGTATTTAATGTTCGACATTTATAACTACCGTTCCAAGCTGTTAACCCTGTCTCCACCACTCTTTATGTTATTGTCTTTTTCATTTTCTTTTTAAATAGGCTCATTTATTTCGGTTTGTGTTGGAGTGTGGATATACGGCGCCATTGCGTTTGATTGCTGTGGTTTCTATTGGACCAATTTTCTCATTTAGGTAATATTCATCGTATACGACCTATTTCGCTGGTTTCGATCGTTTGATGTGTTCTGTAGTACTTTCGTCTACTATGATCATGGCCTTCTTGTGGGCCAGATTGCAAGGACTATGTCATTACGTTGTTGTTTTTTAATATTATTTATCATATGTTAGGGTTGTCATCATATCTCAGGAGAAGGTATATAACAAAATCTATAAAACTGGTTTTCGTATATTAAGAATTATTTCCCCTCATACACTTCCATTTAAAGAGTAGTTGATAGAGAACTCAATGGTATGATGGATATTTCAACTAATTTTGCCCTTAAAAATACATATATAAATTGGCAACAATGGGTAACTCACATATTTAGAAGTCAGCACCCGTTCAGTTGGAGGTTTTCTACTAGCGTAAGTAAGACGTCTGCTCTGTGTGAGTTCTGGAATAGTAAAGGCCAGTCCATGTACAAATACGTCATTTTCGGTTGGTAGCATGGACTGGTCTTATCACAATAAATTTCATATTTTTTTTTAATACAATACTCCGTGCAATATTTATCAAAAACTTGGTAAAACAAGACATAATATAGAAATATTTGTTTGTTTTGAGTGAATATAGGATTTATTTTCATCGAGAAGTGAGACAACTTATATGTTCACGAGTGCTTTAGAACGAGTGAAAATATTTGAATTTTCTCACATCGAGATGAAAATAAATCCTAAATTCACGACAAACCAACATATATTCTGTTTATTATATACTCACAACCTGGACATTTATGCAGAAAAATATAATGCGCCAAAATAATGACGTCAATGACGTCAATAACGCCAACAACGTAAACAATGTCAGCAGTTGCATGACGTCATTTAGGGTGAAAATCTATGTGATATATATATAAACAATGAACATATAAGGATTTATTTTAATCATAAAATCAACTATTTCACTGGAAAGTATATAATAAATCAAGATATTCCACGTCATTGCCGAGTATGACGTATGAGTATGACGTATGAGTATGACGTAAACGTTTACAGCAATGTTATATTCATAATGAGTTTGATTATGCACATTTGAGTTCACCCCTTTTTGTTTGACTCAGTATAGTCGTCAGGTGCATACCTGGAGGCTTTTTTCCCATTGCGCAAGATAGGGTTTGACCGTGCTAGCGGGTCCGAGGGCATGCTCCCCCGTATTTTTTTTTTTAAAATGAAGACGCCCAATTGTGCGTTTTGGCGTGTTTTGGTAGCAAAATGATGAAACAAAATTACCCGGATTTTCTTACAGATTTTGATATTTTTACTACATAAGAGTAAATTAGTGTCATGCCATCAAGCTCTATAATGTATAAAATACGGTAAAAAACAGTTTGGCATCTCAGATTTTCTTAACGGAGCTGCGTATCTGCGTATAGGCAGGTACGCGCCTGGTAGTATTCTGTTTGATTTATATCTTATTGGCATTTCATTATTTGATAGTTTCTCTATTTGTTATCCACCTTTTGGCCGAAGCCCAGCAAAGCTTATGGGATGTCGAGTTGTACGTCGTCTTTCGTCCGTCGTTAGCTTTTATATTATTAACACGATAGTAATTGGAATTTACCAACTGTGTCATTATCTTTATTTCAATTAAAGCTCGGACGAAAATTGAAATCCAACCAGGTACATAAGGTACATAGAAGTTGTTGTTACCTATGTTTTTTTGAAAAATGCCATATTCGGCCTTGTTAACACTTTAGCAAATTCATTTTGTATTTTATCTTTATCAAACATTGTCAGTGTCTTAATAAAAATAAAAGCTCGAAAAAGCCCAAAAACCAGGAAGTCCTGATTAGTACCACTAGAGTTATGGCCCTTGATTTATTGATAAACGCTAACAATCTAGCTCCTTTATCTTTTATTTGAAATTTACCAAACTTTATCAGGGTCTTTATGTCAATAAATACTCGGACAATTTTTAAAACCAGCTATATCGAATTATTAACACTAGAGTTATGGGCATTTTTATTGAAAAATACCATTGTATGCATTTATTAAGCCTAATTAACCTTAATTTTGTATTTATATTTACCAAACTTTGCCAGTTTCTTCATATAAGTGAAAGCTACCAGCAATATCGGATTAGCAATACCAGACACTCGATCTTGACCAATATTTGACAGTATGTTATTGTATCTAAAAGTTCAAAGATGTTTGTAAACGAGACAGTTTCGGACAATAAACCGCAGATCTATGACCATTCAATTATTGTAAAATGCTTTACTTTTACTTCGTTAAGTATCTAGTACCTTCATTTCCATATGATCTTTACCAAACTTGTTACATGTAGTATTAATAAAATCTCGCACAAGTTTGAAACACAGCCGGATCCAACAATTGAAAAATGCTATACATTGCCTTGTTAAATCCTATTTTATTTTTCCTATGATCTTTACCAAACTTTATCAGGGTGAAGCTTGAACAAGTTCAATAACCAGCCAGATTTTAGCAGAAACAGCAAAGTTGTGGATCTTGATTGAATGAAAAGTGCTCTGTTTGTTTCTCTCCATTGTTTTGTCTGATCTTAACCGAACTTACACATTATGAACTCGGATGAGTTTTGAACCAGCCAGATTCAATCACTATTAGGCTATCTGAGTTAGCTGTCTAATATTTCTTTTAAAAAATGGATCTAAAGGCCGCGGTGGCCAAGGGTATAGCAGTTTAAATCTGAATCCGGATAGCGTTGGGTTCGAACCTCATTGACATCGCCGGGGTTTGTTTTGGTGTGTCCTTGGGCAAGTGACTTCCCTTAGGCTCGTCTGTCGAATGTGGACGGAAACCGTGCGATCTTGTATAAAAGTCTATCCTCCGAGGACGTTAAACAATAGTAAGAGTATGACAATGTTCCTGGGTTCATATGTATAGTTCCCCTCCCTCTGGGGGTGGAATAACCTATAATTCAACTCCTTTCTTTCCGATGGTATCTTTCAGGATGCGCTGTGTTTTTGCTATGTATACTATATACTGTTATCTGCATTTGTTTGTAGCTACTTTCTTTCAGGAATGATGTCCTTCAAACTTAGCTTAATAATTCCGTTCATTTCATTTTAAAAAGAGTTTTACTCATAAGAACTGAAGTAAACACTTTCAGATCTCATTCAAATGCCCATTTGTTAAGCACTGGCATAATATGCAACACATGTTACCAACGGTTTCGGTATACGAGTATTAGTGTCTACACAAGCTAGCATTGACAGCAGCTGTTCAAATAATACATGGTTTCAGTATTATGATGAACATTGTTATAGTTACAATAGACTAGCGGCAAATAGCTAGCAAATAGCTAGCATCCACCTGCAAGTGGCCAAGTCATATAGATACAGAGTTATGATGGGCATCGTTGCAGTAAACTAGCGGCAAATAGCTAGCATACTCCTCCAAGTGATCAAGTCATCTGGGTACAGTGATATGATGGGCATCGTTACAGTTACAATAAACTAGCGGCAACCAGCTAGCATCCTCCTCAAAATAGCGAAGTCATCAGGGTACAGAGTTATGATGGGCATCGTTACAGTTGCAATAAACTAGCGGCTACCAGCTAGCATCATCCTCCATGTGGCCAAGTCATCTGGAAACAGTTATACGATGGTCATCGTTACAGTTACATTAAACTAGCGGCAATAATCTAGCATCCTCCTCAGCTCAGTTAGCAATCTCCTCCTAATGGCCAAGTCTACTGGGTACATTGATATGATGGTCATCGTTACAGTAACATTAAACTAGCTGCAATAATCTAGCAACCTCCTCCAAGTAGCCAAGCCGACTGGGTACAGTGATATGATGATCATCGTAACAGTTACATTAAACTAGCAGCAACCAGGTAGCATCCTCCTCTAAGTGGCTAAGTCATCTGCGTACAGTGATATGATGGTCATCGTTACAGTTACATTAAACTAGCGGCAATAAGCTAGCATCCTCCTCAGCTCAGTTAGCAATCTCCCCAAGTGACCAAGCCATCTGGGTACAGTGATATGATGGTCATCGTAACAGTTACATTAAACTAGCGGTAATAATATATCAATCTCCTCCAAGTTAGCAATCTCCTCAAGTGACCAAGCCATCTGGGTACAGTGATATGATGGTCTCGTTACAGTTACATTAAACTAGCGGTAATAATCTATCAACCTCCTCCAAGTGGACAAGTCATCTCGGTACAGTGTTATGATGGGCATTGTTACAGTTACATTAAACTAGCGGCAACCAGCTAGCATCCTCCTCCAAGTGGCCAAGTCATCTGGGTACAGTGATATTATGGTCATCGTTACAGTTGCATTAAACTAGTGGCAATAATTAGTACACAACCTGGGTCCTGAAAAAAATGAGTTATGTCCCCCCGAGAGGGGGCAAAGGTTTTTTGGTATCGTTGGAAAGCTTAGAATGTCTACAATATTTTGCAACTTGTTAGACTTTGTTAGACGTGTCCGTTTCAATGAAAACGATGATCAAAGATGGCCGCCATTGTTTTTTTCTGTTGTATGACTGTAGCGCATATAAGCGGTCATATTGGGCTGAAAATGCATAAAATGTTAAATGTTTCTTTGGGAACATGTTGATATAATACACTTGAATCTATTTCATGCAGTTTTTTAAATCAGTTGCACTACTAACACAAAAAGGGGAGGTAATTTGAAAACTATTTTGTATATTTTAGTGTGTAATACATTAATAATTATTTTCTGTCATTATCTGTCATATTTTATTAATCAATTAACTTGAATATAATGAAATATACTCATATAAACAAAAAAAGAAAGACGTAATGAAATAAAAGAACATATTCAGACACAATATGTATAAAAGGGAAGTAATAAAAAAATCAATTTTGAATACAATTTTAGAAAATCCAAAAAAATGAGATTTTCTTTTCTTAAATGTTCCAATTGTTATACTGATAGTGTGTATAACTTGACAAAACGAGGCATTGTATTTGTTTCGATTCCATAACTGTGAGCAATACTTTACAAGCTTCAACCAAACAGTAATTTACACAACATTTGAAATTGAACAAATAATTGGGATTGGAGGAGCTATTCTACATTTATTATAGTTTCTGTAAAATTTTACAGATCTAAATTTGTTATTTTTTCTGCTATCTGAAAGCAATAACACACTGCAAATCAAGACTTATGCATAAGCCATAAATATGTGTTGATAATCATTGTTCAGTTAATTATCATCAGATTCAGATTCTGAATCACTGTTAGAATCAACAATTGTAGAATTTTCACAATTATGTAGGCATCCACATGATTCGGTACAGGGCATTCGGTTTTTGAAGCATGAACACCGGTTTCCAGAACAGTCTCCTGAGCAATTGCACTTAATTAACTCAAGAATGGCTCTTGGTGCTGGTGGAAGTTTCATCGAGTCTATGGATATTTCTTTACCAGATATTGTCCATCCATGGCCATGTAGACTCGTTACGTCAGGGGTTAAGGCATTTTATCCAAATGAAAGCCTGATAGTTTGCTCTTTCTGAATGTTTCTGTAAGGCATCTTGGCATGGGGGCAAATAGTTACTCTGAGGGGTTTTGCTACAAAACACTTGGTATCTGGCCTCATCTATGCTGGTGTAACTAGACATGTTGTAAAGGGCACATGCAAACTTCTCAGTTTCAGACAAAACATCCCCTGTAACAGGAAAGTCATTACCTAGACATTTCATTGACTTACATAGTTCTTGATCATTCGTCACAAGATCAAATACCTTCCTTTTACCCTTACCAGCAAATGCACTATTGGTATCGCATCCACTTAATGAGTGTAGGCCTGGTAAAGCCTCACACACCATTGGTCCAAGTTTCATGGCAACTTCATCAATGTTAATGAATCGAGTCCGAGTCTTTCTACTAGTGTGAATAAATAATTCACCTGGTATCTTATGCTGTAAGTGGCAGACTAGCATTATCACATCTGTGTCGGGTGTCTTTATAACAATGCTGACATGCCCAGCCTTGGCAGCATGCAGTGCATGCAGCAGCATACGAGTATCTGCCTCCTCCTGGGTAGAGTGTAGTTCTGGAGTTTCTTCACAAACAATTTCACTTTCATCATTTACAACCCTGTAAACATGACAGTTTGGACCATGTGCGTAAAACAGGGAGCGACCAGCCAGCTTTCCTACATACTGTGGCTTATTCCACTCCTGGAAGAAGAACTCTACAAGGGAAGTTTTGTTATTGCCACTAGATAGAAACGTCTTCCACTGTTTTGGGATTTTCTGAGCACCAGACGTGATTTGTATTTCGAGCTTACCTTCACTAGCTCGTCGATCTCTTTCCTCATATTTAATTGATATTTCAGGGTATTGGTCAGATACGATATCAACCCTTGCATTTCTATTGGTGTAGGGCAACACCCTGTCAAGAACAAAAGCTGCTAATGCGGAGAATGTATCGGGTAATTCAGATAGACATTGCAGCAGTGCCATCAGATCGATAATCCAGACATCAGTTGGAGAAATATTCTAAGGATACTCAGAGTCCTTCTCTATCAGCTCAGCTAACTTGGCCTTTGATGTTTTAATGTATGAACCGTCAACCTCTGCCAACGACTAAGGTATGGGACCCAGACAGTGTTTCAACACATTTCTCAGATCCAAACTTCTAGACTGAGCCACCACAATCATTCTTGAAAACAAATTTCTTTCAGCTCTTAAAATGATATTCTTATTACCCACTTTAACCTGCTTTTCCTTGCATAAGCTGGAAAATGTTTTCAAATTCATTTTTGTAAGTGGATCATAAAATGAGCTTTCATCATTTGATAATCGTGTCTTAACAAATGCTTCTGCCGCTTCCTGACCTTGTTGATTGGCATTCAGAAGATCATGACACACAGTCTTGTCAGCAACAACACCAGATGATAAGCTTGTTAGTTCATTAGATGTGCTGATGTATGGATTAGATTTCAATGTCTCGACTAATTCAACAACCTTAACAACATCACTGTAATCTCTTACGATTCTGGTTGACGAACCCTCCTTGTGTTCATGAGTTTGACGACCATCAACACCAGCCATAGAAAAACACCTTTCTCTAATCATTGCTCGTTCATGAGCTGTAACTAACCACTTTTGTACTGCACTTTTGTTCAAACTGAAGCCAATGATGCCACCGCTAGTTTTGGTTTCACGATTCAGTGTTTGTTCAATCGTTTGGTCTCTTGCAACTTCCGCAAATGAATGTGAACTTCTTTGAACCGCAAATTCACCACTTGAAATATTTGCATAAGCTTCAGGGTGGTTGGTTTCTAAAATTTGAATCCACATGAGTTATACTGGCAAATACTTGGCGTAGTTGATGCGATCATAAGCGAACATCCAGGGGACCATGCTACGTATGCATGCCACATGCAATTCCCAGTTGCCTTCCCTGGTCGATCGAATAAAATGAATGAGTAGCTGGACCATTTCTATATAGGTGTTCCAGAATTTGGCTACAGGGACGACTTTCGATTGGCAGTATGCTTGATACTTTTTTAGCAGGCACTCAAATGCATCCAGCTCTGTGAATTCCTGGAAACGTTCAGGAGTTGGTGATTAACGTACGTCAGTATGGTTTTTAGTCAAGTCTATACGAACCTCGGCTAATTCATCTTCAGAAAGAATACTCACAAACGATTTCCATCTAAGTCGTAGCATGGCTTCCATGACCAGCTTATGCACTCGTACACCTCTATTATAGTGACGACCCTCCAACAAAACATTTATCGAGCCAGAACCAATAATACCAGATTCGATCATTATGTCCCGAAGACCAGCATCACCAAACCGTTTACCGATAACTGCCAGAAATGTACACGCGATGTGAAACGCACCAATACATGGAACAACACGTTTGAATTCTGTTGGATGTTTCCATATGATCTCCAATGCCTTTGCATATATAGTCTGATCGAAGACAATGACTACATCAGTTTGATCGATGGAGTTGGTCTGCCATATTAATAGACCGTTTCAGAACATTGTACACAACAGGAAGCTGTGTTGGTGAAACATCAATGACTTGGCAATACCCTACATCACATAGGCGCGTTATTGCAGATGTAGGTGTTACTTTCGCATTAAATGCAGACCACCCAGTTATTGTCTGCTGTCCAGAATCCACTTCGGCCTCATCAAGGTTTTCGAGTCTACACAAGAACCATCCAAAGTCACGTTTTACTGGTGTTTTATACACTGTTTCTGAGTTTATCAGAATGTCTTTGGCTGCGTCATACGGCTTAGGACTAATACGTTTTCCTGCTGTGTATGGTAGAAGTGGCTGTATATCGGGTTTAAAACTTCTTTTACCAGACAGGACTACTTCTACTGGATCAATAAATGGACTGCATGTGTCGACCTGCCTCTGTATCACAATACCATTCGTACAATGGGTTGTGCCCATGCCTGAAAATGTTTCCTCGAGTAGGTTGTTATTATCCCAAACGAAAGTGGCAAATGAACCAGCGTTAATGTCACTTGGAAGATATGCAATCTCATTTCCCTGCTTAGCCGCCTGCCTCTCTGCAATAGCTGTTTCAGTAGATTCCAACACTTGATAGGACACACGACCAAACTTATTCAGTAAAGACACAATTCTGGAAGATCCCGTAAGGTCTTTTACAGTCGGTGCTAGCGAAATATGTTTTGGTGTCTTAATTAGACCACGGGAAGCGTTGTATAGTAAGTCTTGGCCAAGTGAAAGAATGAGTCGATGGATTTGCTCTCTAACTGTTACACGGCCGGTATACGGTATTATCATAGATTCAGTTGTACCTGTAAATATTTGTAATTTAACTCGGAATGCACAAGTATAACATGTGCCGTTACATTCAGTTGACAACAATACAAATGGCCATTCTAAACAAAGGGAAGTAACTTTTATAGTTAATTATAACTACACTACTAGATACGAGTGTTCTCATGAGAGTTATAAGGTTGAAATCATGCATGGACTCTTTTATAAAAGAGAAAACATGACTTTCAATGAAGAAGTCAGTTTGTACGTGAATAAATTCATTTTTAAATATTTTTTACGAAAAAAAATAAATCATGTTACCTCCCTTTTTGGATTTTTTTACATGAACGTAATATTTCTTTTTAATAATTTTCTTTCCTAATTGGTTTCTATATAGGGTTATATCATTATTTCAAAGTTTTTTTCTTTTAAAAATACCAATGATAAAATATACCAAAATATCTCACAAATTACCTCTCCTTTTGTGTTAATTAACTAACTTTTTTTTTAAACTGCATGAAATACAATTGCGTGTATTATATCAACATGTTCCCAAAGAAACATTCAACATTCAACATTTTATGCATTTTCAACCCAATATGACAGTCTACAGACATACATCAGAAAAAACAATGGCGGTCATCTTTGATCATCGTTTCCATGGAAACGGACGTGTCTAACAAAGTCTAACAAGTTGCAAAATATTGAAGACATTCTAAGCTTTTCTACGATACCAAAAAACCTTTGCCCCTTCTCGGAGGGACATAACGTATTTTTTAGAGCCTTATTTGAATATCAGGTTGCATACTAAATCTAGCATCCTCGTCCAAGTCATCTGGGTACAGAGATATGATTCCTCGTTACAGTTAAATTAAACTAGCGGTAATAATCTATCAACCTCCTCCAAGTGGCCAAATCATCTTGGTACAGTGTTATGATGGGCATCGTTACAGTTACATTAAGCTAGCGGCAACCAGCTAGCATCCTCCTCCAAGTGGCCAAGTCATCTGGGTTCAGTGATATTATGATCATCGTTACAGTTGCATTAAACTAGTGGCAATATTCTAGCCTCCTCGTCCGAGTGACCATGTCATCTGGTTACAGTGTTATGATGGGCATCGTTACAGTTACATAAAAACTAACGGCTACCAGCTAGTATCCTCCTCACTTCAGTTAGCAATCTCCTCCAAGTGGCCAAGTCATCTGGGTACAGTGATATGTTTGTCATCGGTACAGTTACATTACACTAGCGGCAATAAGCTAGTATCCTCCTCACTTCAGTTAGCAATCTCCTCCAAGTGGCCAAGTCATCTGGGTACAGTGATATGATGGTCATCGTTACAGTTACATTAAACTAGTGGCAATAATTTAATATCCTCGGCCAAGTGACCATGTCATCTGGTTACAGTGTAATGATGGTCATCGTTACAGTTACATTACACTAGCGGCAATAAGCTAGCATCCTCCTCCAAGTGACCATGTCATCTGGTTACAGTGTTATGATGGTCATCGTTACAGTTACATTACACTAGCGGCAATAAGCTAGCATCCTCCTGAGCTCAGTTAGCAATCTCCCCAAGTGACCAAGCCATCTGGGTACAGTGATATGATGGTCATCGTTACAGTTACAAAAAACTAACGGCAACCAGCTAGTATCCTCCTCACTTCAGTTAGCAATCTCCTCCAAGTGGCCAAGTCATCTGGGTACAGTGTTATGTTTGTCATCGGTACAGTTATAATAAACTAGCAGCAACCAGCTAGCATCCTCCTCAACTCAGTTAGCAATCTCCTCCAAGTGACTAAGTCATGATAGACATTGTTGCAGTTACATTAATCTAGCGGCAATAAGCTAGCATCCTCCTCCAAGTAACCAAGTCATCTGGTTGAAGTGATATGATGGACATCGGTACAGTTACAATAAACTAGCGATTACAATCTAGAGTCCTCCTCATGTCAGGTAACATCATCCACCAAGTTTTCCGGTCATCAGGTTGCTTTTGTTTGTTTGTTCGTGTGGTGTTTACGTCATTTTCAACACATGTAAGGTTATATATGACGGTCGATTGTTTTGTGGTGGAGGTTACCTGGGTGTAACCACTACATTTTTAACTAAATCAAGAACCATAATTCCACCGTTACTGGTCCGATCTGGCTGGTTTTTAAAAAAAAAAAAAATTTTTTTTAAAAAAAAAATAACAAAAATCAAAGAAAAATAGAAAAAAAAGTTAAAAAAATGTGGTAAAGTTTGGGAAAGATCAGATGTAAAATGAAGGCCCTATCGCCTTAACAAGGCAAAATATAGCATTTTTAATGAAATCAAGGGCCATAACTCCGCCGTTACTGGTTTTCGAACTTGGCCAGTAGAGATAATAAAATAAAAAAATAAAAAAAAGATGAAAAGATGAAAAAACAACAAAAAACAAATAATAAAAGAAAACAGAAAACAAACGTAAAAAAGTCAGGTAAAGTTTGGTAAATCAAGGTCCTATCGCCTTAACAAGGCAAAATATAGCATTTTTAATGAAATCAAAGGTCATAACTCCGCTGTTACTGGTCCGATGTGGCTGTTTTTCGTACTTTCCGAGCTTTTATTGACATTAACAATATGGTAAAGTTTGGTAAAGATCGGATGAAAAATGAAGGCCCTATTGTCTTAACGAGGCAAAATGTAGCATTTTTAACTAAATCAAGGGCCATAACTCCGCTGTTACTGGTCCGATCTGGCTGGTTTTCGAACTTGTCCGAGCTTTCATTAACATTAACAATCTGGTAAAGGTTGGTAAAGATCGGTGGAAAAATGAAGGCCCTATCGTCTTAACAAGACAAAAGTTAACGACGGACGGACGGACGGACGGACGGACGGCGGACAACCCGGCATCCCATAAGCTCTGCTGGCCTTCGGCCAGTAGAGCTAAAACACTATTAACCTTCAAGAGTTGAAAGGGTTTCGTGAAGTTCTTGCCTACTAGAATTTTCCATTTCAAGGGCCTTTTGATGCTTACCCACAAGAGATTTTTCTGTTAATAACATTAACCACTCGACCAAGGAAAAAAGTTTATAACAGATATTATGTAGTATTTATTATGTACACCTGTTACAAAAAAACAACAGTTGATTTTATTTACAATGATCTAACCAACACAAGAATTGGCCGTAGTGTTTTCACTCATTCACTGACAACCATTCGTGAAATCTGCTCTCACTGATGAATTATTATGAAACCAATTGTAACACACTTACTGAGACAATACTGTTGTTCTGAAAAATAAACTACACTTCGACAGCGCGTAAAGATTTGATCGTACCTTTACATTTTTTACAGTTAAAAACAATCTAGTAAAGATTTTTTACATAATGTCGTTACCACTCATTTGACCGGACATTTGACAACATACAAAGACAGCAAGAATGTTTTAACACATCACTTCTATCTTATATCTTTTGTCCATAGTAATTCTGTTTTCTGGTGTCATTTCTTTTGTTATGCGTTAACATTTTCCTAAGTATGACCATAATCGTTCCACACTTTCTCCATCTGTCACACCAACACCAGGAGCTCTTCTTGGACTGCACAGCACCTATTATATTCAACATGAGTACATATAAAATAAAGCAAGTTTGGAATGAACGATAATCTTTGAAAGTTTGATACGTCATGATTGCAAGCAATATCATAAAATAACTAAACATTTAAACTCTTTAGTCCCAACTCTAAATAGTGACATCTGGTGACGATTTAAATAGCGTGATCTGCGCATATTTTCGAGCAACGCGTATGTGGATGTTGTAAAAAGTGGAAAGATGTTCCAAAAGCATTAGTCACACATCCTTGATACATAGTATACATGTTCACAATCATGAACCCCACACATTGATGTAGGTTCGATAATTATAGATTATTATATGTCAGTTTTCATATCAGCCACTGTAACATCCCTGAGACCCTATATGTGCCCGAGGGCTTTAGCCTCGAGGTATAATTCCTACACATCTGATCTCTAAACTTTGGTATATTGTGCGACATACCAGGGTTAGGGTTTGATTTATTCATAATATTGGTATATCGCACACTTTACCACAGTATTGAGGTAATATGGGCAGGAATTATATCATGAGGGCTGAAAACACGACATGCTTCTGATTGACAAACTATTGTATATTGTGTGATATATCACATTTAGAGATAGATTTTTTGGATTTAATATAACATTGTGTTAACGTTAATCTTAATTCTAACATGGCAGATGATATTTTCAATACACACAAGCAAATACATAGTCGGATAAAATATACCATACAAAATTAAGTGGGTGGGGTAAATCAACATCTCTTTTAACGTATTTTGGTCATATTGTGTATATTATATACTGATACACTGTTAGTAATTCAACAAGATGGGATGTTTGTATATCAGGTGTATGTATTCCAGTCATTTAAATAACTTTTGATACAAACAAATAAAACCAAAGCACATATATCTATCTTTTTCTGTAATAAAATGATGCGTCTTTAACATTTTTAATTGTTAACTCTTTTAAAGGAATGAATGAATGAATGATGTTTTACGGCACGTCGACACATAAATAGGTCATATTGTGCGCAAAAACCGATGAATCATGAAGGAATGAAGTAGTAATTAAAAATAATGTAAACGTATAAAGATAAAACTATATACAAATACGGGACGATATGGTAGCAATATAAACTATGTATACATGTAAATCAACAAATGCCCGCTAACGGGCTTGTAAACAAGTTAATATGTATAAGAAAATATTATATTGATTTATAAAGTCTGATTTCTTTAAAGAGGCACTACCTATATCTACGCGATTTTTAATGTAAAATATTAAATACTCAATATTACTGCATTTATATATATACAAAGCTATTTTATGAGTATTCTAAGAAGCAACATGGTTCGTATTCCAGTTCTGTAAATTATTAGTTATGATCAAAACAATATCTTGAATAAAATGCTGCCCAGCTATTTATTCCTGCCGGAGAACTACGAGTTTTTACGATTTTCTCGGACATGCGCAATGCGATTACAAACTATTCGGCGCAGTTCCGATAGCAAAAAAATCGATCGGAACTCTTCGCTAATCAGACGAGGTAGTTCCGATTGTAAACGAATAAGATCGGAAAATCTCCGCAATCGGCTTGTCTAAAACAATTACGAATACAATTTCAAAAATCCGATCTTTTCAATCCTGTTTTTCCCCAGCAAAACGCATATTACATTGGGTGAAATTATTGCCATTTACCTTTTTCATAGTCCTCTTTGTAATTAAGTAAAGTTTATATCAATTGGTGGACAAAAAATATAGGTAGAGCCTCTTTAAGGAAAACTAAAACAATACTAAAATCTATAGTATCAAATAACTCTTTCAAAGTATTAACTGTGTAGTACCTTTGACGCATAGGATCAAAGTCTACACATTCCAACAAGATGTGTTTGACCGTAATCAGTGCAAAGCAGGGTATACATTCTGGTAATTGCTCGGCTTGTAATAAATATGAATGAGTATAATGTGTATGCCCTATCCTGTACAGGATTAGGACAACTTCTTCTCGACGAATGGGTCTACTAGAAGAACGCCATTTTCCAAATAACGGCCTAATTGAATGGAGTTTATTGTTAACTGACAAATCCCAAGCGGCTTGCCAAGAGTTACGAATAAATACAACTTTTAAAATCAGTATATGGTAATTTAGCATTAGATATATGTAAACCTATTGCTGCTTTAGCAGCACTATCAGCTCTATCATTACCACGTATTCCTACATGGTTTGAAAGCCAGCAGAAAATAATAACATTATCAACTATAAGACAATTGTACTTCTATAAAAGCTGAAGCATAACTGGGTTATCATGTTTCATATTACCCAGTGCTTGAAGGGATGAAAGGGAATCAGAAAATATTACAAAATTGTCATTATCAGATTCCTGAATATAATTTAAGGCTAGTTCAATTAGCTTAAGTTTAGCTGAAAAGATAGAGGCCTTGTCAGGCAGGCGGTTCTTTATGCTGTGTTTGTGAACAACAGCTGCTGCAGCTACCTTATCTCCATCTTTAGAACCATCTGTGTATATATGTTAAAAGTTACTGTTTTTCGATTTAATTTCATTAAATTTGCTTTAAAAGACAGTAGGGTCTGTGCTGGATTTGTTACTATTACAAAGATCAAAAATAATTGTTGGTGTTTCCAAAGTCCACAGTGGAATTTGAGGTACTTTGTACGTAACAATCAAATTTAGGTCGATTTCAGAGTCTCTTAATTTTGGTTTAATACGAAGACCAAATGGTCGAATGGCCTTCGATTTTCGATAAAAAAAGAGGTTCATAACTAGGATTAAAACATTATCGATAGTTGGGTTTGAATGGTTAGATTTTAATTTAATGGCATATTAAAGGGCTAATTTGTCCCGTCTATGAGACAGTGATGGTTCATTATCTTCAACATATAGACTTTCGGCTGGTGATGTACGAAAGGCATCTAAGGCGAGTCGTAATCCTTGATTATGTATAGGATCGAGCATCTACAAGTATGACTTGCGAGTCGATCCATATACTATTGAACCGTAGTCCAGCTTGGATCTGATAAGAGATCTATAAAGTTGTAAAAGTACTTTACGATCTGCTCACCGATTAGTGTTTGCAACAACTTTAAGTAAATTAAGAGCTTTAAGTCACTTGGCCTTCAAGTATTTAAGGTGTGGTATAAACGTTAATTTTCGTTCGAAAATAAGGCCAAGGAATTTTGTTTCACCCACTACTGGTATTGGTGACCCATCTAGTGTTAGATGAAGGTCTTCATGATGTTTACGTAGTTGACAAAAGTGCATACAATTAATTTTTGATTTAGAAAATTTAAAACCATTTGTTGAAGTTGTCTCTCACTAGTGTTCATGTTTTTTGCACGATAACATATAACAAAGTCGTCAACATATAGAGAGCAATCCACACCAGGATTGATGCATTTAACTATACCGTTAAGTTTTATATTAAAAAGGGTGACAGAGTGTATGCTGCCCTGTGGCACACCCATCTCCTGTTCATGAATGTTAGAGAGGGTTGAACCCATTCTGACACAAAACTGTCTGTCCTCCAAGAAATTCTCTATGAAAATTGGTAATCGGCCTCTAAGACCAAGGTCATAAAAAGCATTGATGATACCGTACTTCCATGCAGTATCATAATCTTTCTCCAAGTCAAAACATACAGCGACTAGATTTTCTTTTTTTACGAAAGCTTCCCTAATAAATGATTCAAATCGAATGAGATTGTCTGTTGTGCCTCGTTGGTACCGGAATCCACTTTGATACTTTGTTATCAGTTTGTTGGATTCCAGGTACCAAACGAGTCTCTCATTAATCATTCGTTCCATGGTTTTACATATACAACTCGTTAAAGCAATAGGGCGATAATTTATTGGGTCCGTATGATCCTTTCCAGGTCTGGGGACTGGAATAACGATTGCTTCCCGCCAAGAATCGGTAAAGTTTCCGGTCACCTTAACCTTATTAAATATATCAAGAAGTGTAGAGAGACAGGTTTCAGGTAATTGTTTCAGTAATTGATAATGGATATCATCAGGACCAGCTGATGTATCATGGGCCTTTTTAAGGAATTCTCGAAGTACTTTGAGAGTGAACAGTTTATTGTATTTTTCCAAATATTTTGACTTGAAATTCAGCTTCTTCTGTTCTTTTAGTTTCTTATTTTTTAGAAAATTTGGTTGACAATTTTCAGAAGAATAGTTTTAGAAAAACTTTCTGCTAAAGTGTTTGTAATATCTTTCACAGATGTAATATCATCATTATCAGTTTTAAATTTAATGGAGAAGTCGTTAAAAGAAATTATGGCCAAAGGACGATGCTGCATCTGTCTATGGTAATTTGACAATTGCTTATTTGACCTTACTCAGATAAGTTCATGTAGAAGAAAATAGTAATGCATACCAGCCAAGTTTCAAACATGTGCAGAAGGGGATACTGATGTCTTGATTCCAAGCAGCTTAGACAAAGAACCTCCCAAGAACAGCAATACAAACATATGTACAACTGTATGTCACTACTCCGGCACAATGTACATGCTGTTGGTGGTTCATGAGACTGAACGTATACATCAAATAATGCATCTCGTAGCGAAGACCATTCCTCAATACGTTCCTTTTTCTTCTTTGAATATATGGTTTCTGTAAGAAAAAGCAGACTTGAAAATCAACATAAATGTTCAAATCTTAGTAACCACACTATTATTTAAATGGACACACCGTCACGGCAATATTGATTTTTTAAATATTGTGTTTTTTTTCTACATAACTTGCATTTGTTCAATCAATAATATTTATTATAAGAATAGTATAAAACAAACGGTATTTGTTTTCACATTACAAACTGTTGATTATATTGCATGGCACCAATAATATATTAATCCCATGGTAGAATAAGAAGCAAAAATGAAAACTCAACATGGTACTTGATTAATAATTGAATGTTGTTTAACGGCTCATCAACACAGTACAGGTTATTCAGAGCCGCCCCAGAGAGAGGGGAAGGATACATAGGAATCCGGGAACCGTGCCCTACTCTTATTATCGAATAGATTTATATGTTTTTTTTAACGTGCACGGAGGATAGACCGATACACGGGACCACCCGGTTTACGTCCCCATCCGACGGACGAGGCCAAGGGAAACAGATAAATAAACTTTACAAATCTGAAAAAAAAAACAAAAAAAAATAACAACAACATGTTAATCATGTATGTGATTTATAATATGATGAGCAAGAAAGGGTATCATTATAATTTCTTAAAACGTTATTCATTACCAAGGGGTCTATTAACTAATATTAGTTACCTACTAAATGAGTAACATTATAATATGGAGACAGTAGCAAAATAACTTTTGAAAAGTTTACCATAATCATGTGTGGCCATAGGCATGTATTTTTTGTGGTACAACATAACTTGTTGAAGTTATTTAACAAATAACTGAAATCAGTACAAAATAAATAAGTTATTTCTGAAAAGTTCACCATATTTCACTCGTGGCCATAGACATGTATGTATGTTTTAGGGTATAACATAACTTGTTTAAGTTATTTAGTAAGGAACTGAAATCAGTTACACCCCTGACTGTTAAATATGTATGCTTTTTCTTTAATTCCAGGTAAGTGAAATTAAGCTTTCAGATATGACCGTCCTGTAGAGAAATTACAAAATGTGTGCACGTTAGTCTTTTATTCAGAAACGTGATGTTTTCTCTCCTGACAATTTAAATAGCTCATAAATTATTTAGTTTGAATAATAGCAAATTTGCTTAAAGGGATTATAGACGATGCGGATTTTCAAAATAGGTCTTAATTTAACTACAAACAAAACACATATTGTGTTTAAGCGTTGATTTAATTATTTGATTAATGCAATAGTTAGGTCTGGAAAACTAGACGACTCAGTTGATTTATATTGTATACTATTATATCATTAATATTAATTCATTTGATGCTTAAGAGTTTTTATAAATTATTGTTTTGTTAAGTTCATTTCTGTCTGTCTATTAATTTAAATTATGTAAAACTGTCAGTAATGTACAAGTCATTTTATTGAATATAAATGGATTAGCCAACAAAAAACAGCCCAAGTGTTCCAGATCAAACATTTCCATAGAAACCAATGGTTACGAGAGGCATTGTTTAATGTATATGCGCATTTATTATGCAACTGATGCACATAATGAGGATGTTATTGACAAAAATCCGTTCCGCCTTCAGTCCCTTTAAATATTGACGCATCAACTGATCATTTAAAATTCTTTTCACAAAATTCTCAATGGCGTCTCGAATAGCTGAACTCATACTCCAGAGCTGATGCAATATTAATGAAGGTAAAAAGAGTATAGAATGAGATATTTGGAAATCGACAAAACCGATAAATACATAAGTTACTGCAGTCTCGGTTCATGAACGGTAGTGAAAAATGATTGCTACAATTCACGCCCTCTAGACCAGGGTTGAGCAGAAATCAATATTTAAAATATCAACAATACTGCCATTTGAGCCATCCCGAAGATTTCCTGCACATGGTGGTGAACATAAATGAGGTATTTTCATATCATTCCATGGCCAGCGGCGTATGGTCCCTGTTTCTAAAGAAATACTTTGCCCTAAACTAGAAAACAATGTGCGAAATAAACCAAATGGATTTTAGTTGGGAGCAGAGGTTATGAATCATACATATCACAAGTAACAGTCAAAATACTAAATTAAAAAGCAGTCAACCTATTTTAAGTGTGATTAAACAATATTCAGAACCTTTAAAGGCTGGAGTAGTAGAATCACATATTCGAAATTAAAGTAATTAAACAAAAGTATTAAAGAATGTACCACTCACTAATATCTGTATATAAATATCGGGCCTAACGATCTCCAAAGATCGGAATGAATAACAGGACATCAGTCTTGACACATGTTTATTTTTTCTGTGTGGAAAGACAGCTGTGGTTGTAAGAAACAATAAGTATTTGTGGCGAAACAGGATTAACAGTACTTGCTTTATCAATTTCGACATATGTTTAGTTGTCCTTAGTGGGAAGACAGCTGTGTTTGTTCGAAAGAAGACTTTTCAGTCTTTATTGGCATTCACACTAGCATTTGTTTCGTGCGGTGTGGTGCCTGTAAAAAGCACCAATATTTCAAATAAGTAGGATACCAGTGCTTTGGACTCATCAAGCTCAATCTTTCTGATTTTAAAAGTAGAATACCGCTTAATCCAGTGATAGGGGATGTGAGAGTTTTTCATTTTATATTAATTCTCATGAGCATACTCAATAAAACCGAGTCTGCTAATTTTCTCTCTTGTTTGTTGCTTCCAATGGATCACCTTTTCGGTATTTATTATCAGTCTTGACACATTTTTAATTTTTCTGGGTGGAAAGACAGCTGTGGTTGTTAGAAACAAGACTTCTGTATTTCTTGGCATTCACACTAGCGCTTGTTTCGTGCTGTGTGGTGCCTGTAAAATGTCGCCACATTACAAATGAGTAGTGACATTAATTACCGGTCCTTTGGGATCATCAAACTCAATCTTTAAAAGTAGAATACCACTTAAACTGGTGCTAGGGAATGTGAAAGGTGTCTTATATTACTTCTCATGAAAAGACTAAAAAAAACGACTCTGTTACTTTTCTCTCTTGTTTGTATTTGTTGCTTCCAAGGGATCACCTATGAGTTGCAGACTGTTTTATTGAGTCTGTTCATGAGAGGTAATATAAGGTGCAACTCCTATCACGCACCCTATAGCTGATAAAAAAACAAGGTTGGCCTATTTTTTTTTAATTATACCCTTCCCATCCGACGGTTTTACATACTGGCAGTCACGACCATCTTGTATTAAGTATTTATTCGCGTTTTGCAAGATGAAGAAGCTCTATCGCTGTTTTAATGTATTTGTTGTTGAACAATCTTTAACGTTTATATAGAACAAGATTTGACCAAGTTTCTCAAAGGTTATTACTTGCTGCGTAGATTACATGTCTAGTATTTACTTAGATACCATTATAACCCAGGGTTTAGAGACTTGCCAGTACAATTCGTCCTCGTTGAGGATGTTGAATACTTAGGCCTTACTTTGATACAAGATATATGTTCTAGGTACTTGCCAGTGCAGTCAGTTTGTGTGTGTGGCGATATGATGCTAGGTCTTGTTTTTGACAGAAGATATACGAGATATAGAGATATACGTATCTATGGTTTATGCACAGGTCGATTTATTGAGTAGATGTGTTATATTAACAGTTGCATTGATTCCAGAATCATCCACGTGTTAAGTACATGTCCGTTCAGTGCGTCCTTGCTTTTATATACTTAGTCATTGTTCTGATCCTAATTTCATTCAGGTTTTAAGCACATGGCAGTACAGCGAATCCTTGTTGTTGCGAGTGTTTATTTAATGCTATTTACTGAGATACCAGATGTTGCAGATCTGAAGCTCACGCTCCAGCAATAAAACACAGTCGTTTGGAATACAATTGAAACCTTTTATTTATTCTTTTGACTGCATGTCAAAATAACGACGCACAATAGAAAAACATATTATTAACAATTAACAATTATCGACATTTGTATTATATTGGCATAGCTAGATGTTTCCCATTCAAAACACGTGCATTATTTAGTAATTAATTTAACGATCACAGTAAAACGATGTAAATTGTGTGAATTCAAACGTGTATCATTTCATGTTGTTTTAATCTTAAGCAGACGAACGGATTGCACTTACTAGTCTTCATGGTACAGAAGGGATTTCAAGGCAGAGACGTTTCTTATGTCATTCTTTTAGAAGAAGGTATATCGTCAACTATGTAATGTTTAGATAATATTATATATTTGATATATCCGTTCGACTTATTAGATATATTAGAAAATAAATAAATTTTGAAGTGTCGACGAACTTTTCGGAAATCCCTCGTACATTTACAAATATGGTCATCCAATGTCCTACAAACCCGCACATCAAAAACAACATTGGATGAAGATTGATATAATAATTTTAGTGGAAAAAACAACAACAGCAATTCACAAAGGCACCTGTCTTAGGCAACACACCCGTTTCCACATGAATGTTTGTTTTCATATTTTGTTTCGATGGAGGCGCGTGTGTGTGTGTGTGTGTGTGTGTGTGTTGATGTAATCTTTTAGGAGAACTTTTTTCTCTCAATAATTTGGTTGATGGTAGCCGGGATTTTATGATGGTATCTGAGTCGATCATTATGCACATCTAGTGTAAGAATAAAAGAAAGAACACAGACAAATATATATTTAAGTTTGGTTTGGTGCGAGTGTAAGGAGGTTACATTTGGTTAGAGGAACATATGCTCAAATATGGTTGAACTACGAAAATGAGTGTGACTGAAACCATCTTGGGTATTTAAATATATCAAAATTATTAGTTATTCATAAACTATGTGTAGTTGAGCCATAGAGCTCATGATTCAGTTGAGCCTAACTTACTTTTGACAGATCTAGATAATGCCATCAGGAGTCACATGCCAACATTTGGTTATGAAAAGTAATTTAAAAGTATATACATATACAACTGCATACATGCAAACCTTTATCTGTCTTTGATTCACATCTAACGGGCTGTCACAAATTGGGTTCCCTAGGGTATGATTTATAGATGGCACAATTACCTACTCAACCCTTTCGATAATACAAAAAGAAAGAAAGCCATGCCCAGATCTAGTTAAGCTTGGATAAGAAATGTAAAAGATATACCTGAAAACAAAGCTTACACGCTTAATTCGATGCAAAATGGGGAATTAAATAATTTACGGAATATACTTGCTTTGTTTCTGTGGGATCCAAGGGAATATTTGACCAACAGTTGGTTAAGCTAGGATTAGAAATGTAAGTAATATAGATATACCAACAAACCTTACATGCAAAACACGAAGTGGATTGGGATGCCGACGCAGATACCTGGGTGATTTAATAAACTCTCATATGCGTCCAGTAATCGAGCTAATTATGTATTTTGTACAAACAACCTGAACAAAAGAGCTATACATCCGCTGGCTTTGCTAACTGAATATTTTATGAAAATAAATCGACAAATGTAGTTTGCGTTTCCACAGAGTCATTTAGATAATGGGTTAATGTTTATTTAAGGATCTGATTCATTGCCAGGAGATCATAATTAATGTTTTCATCATTAATCATTATGTCATGCATTGTGAGACCAAAGTTTGTTAAATTCATGCAGGAAGACTGAACATATTTAGAATTTTAACTAGAATGGCACATGTAATAGAAAAATAATAACTATAATCTGTATATTATACCACTGGCAGGCATATACAACATTCAGACATGAGATATAGTATATTATTTGCACACAATTGCACTTGGCATTCCAGTAGGTCATAGTGGCCAAATATACGCGGTCCGTGTCCAATGCATAAGAAGAACACACTGATAAAGCTTCGTCTATATCTTGCTAAAAGAAGTTGAGATACCAACTATTTGTCTGATATACATTTATATCTCATCGATGCAGTTGTGCTAGCAAACCATGTTAAGTCCATACAATGGTCACACTGACGAAATTTGGTACATATAAAAAATAAATGTTTAACTCACGTGTCATAAACAAGTAACAGTCGGAGAAAGCCCTATCCCCGCTTCTATATTTGATTTTGGCCAATACGTGTGTGAAATGTAAGAAGTTTATATTTAATTTACTTGAAAATGCGTTTGATGAAAGCCTCATAGAGTCTATCGAAGTCTCTCAAAAATCGGATCGATTTCAAACTTCCGTTTTTCCCCAGGCATTGGTTCTGAAAATCATAGCGTAGCGAAGAAAGCAGAAGCAGGCCGACTGACCGAGGCTTATACTTTTATAGATAATTAGTGCATTTTGTATAGTACAATAAGTTCTGATAACAGAAATTTCTGATAGCAAATGTACGAGAGCTATCATGAGAGAAGCAGTTAAACAATATACATTTTCAAATATCATACCTTTTGGAACAAATAAGCATTTTCTCTAAAGAATATTGAAACATGTAAATATCATATAAACTATCAGTGCAAGCATATTAATGACAATTATTTATGAGCGCAAGCTATACATATCAAGATGTCCCATTCAAATGAAATTAATCGAAAATCCTTGTGTTTGCCCATTTGTAATATTGTATTTAAATGTAAACGTTACACGTTTTACTGATATCAGTTTTCAACAGTTATTATAAATAATACATAATGCAGGCTATAAGTTTATATAAAGTTATTGCATTTATTGAAAGGTGTAATGTTGCACATTATGTCCCGGTTTGTTTGCAACGGAATGTTGAAAACTGAAATGAAACATGATCAAAACAAGATCGAACCTGATGTATAACAACTATTGCCACAGGCATTTGTTTTCAGTGTCGACGGAAATGATGAGTATCCTTAGAAATGAATTATATGATTTAAAAAAGTATACCAATAGTCAGCTTTGTATTGCTGAATTTAATAGCATAAACGATATAGATATAACAGGCTATGGGAGCCTGTACGACGGAAACCGATAATTTGAGCAAATATGGCGGCGACATTCAAATATTCTTCATCGGTACATGTCCATATTTTGTTTATTAAAACGGGCTAATTAATGCAACATTGCAAAGCTGCAAGCAGCCGAAATAAAATAGGAATATTGTGTATAGATCATATCTTGAAAACATAAAAAAACAACGCTTACAATCATTTGTGTACTTGGTCTGTATGGGATTGCTCACTAGGAAGTTACATTCTAAAGAATATTTGCCTCTTCAACCATCACTCAAAAAAGTTCAGCAATTAATTTGCAGTTAGGAAGAGATTCAAAATTGAACGTTTTAACTCTTTGTTACCGTGCTAGTCGAGCTACAAAGAAAGATAAAAATATCGGACAGGGAAAGCAGCATTCAATGACGACAGTCAACCACAAAACACAAAACTAAAAATCAAACACGCAAACAGACAAACGAGAAGGCAAAAGTAATAAAAATTGCAAACTACATCACAAACACAAAATGGGTTGACAATAGGGCTACCGCCTTGGAACGGTCAGTGGCAACAAAGGCCACTGTGGGTTTAAACCGGTTCTAGGGTGCACCAAACCTCACACTTACCCTACTGTTATCCCATTAAAAAAGGACAGTGTAAATAAAGAAATCCCCGCCATGATCTAATCTCCAACCAACAAGGCAGCATCAATAGGCAATACAAGTAAAACACAAATATGCTCGTGTAAATATAATACAAAAAGAACAATACCATAGAAAGCGACAATGAAGGTACTCAATAACTTGGCAGAAGCCAGAGCAACAAGAGAATATACCATTAAGGGCACGACAATAAAGATCATGGACAAACATAAAACGCCACCGTCCCAATGGGCTTTAGGTAGGCGTCATCATAGGGTCCACATCCTGTCCGGTCATCGTACAATTAAAGAGAAAGCATAGTGGCGAACTGTAAAAGGGTCCACCACCAAGCATGCAGTACGTTGCAAAATGATAGGGTCATAACCTCTTTTGATAAACTTTTTAACAAGTTTAACAAAGATAGTATGAAAGTGATCATGACCAAGAATCTTACGAAGTTTATAAATCACATCACCATAGAAGTCAGGTTTGATAGTCCTTGTCGCAGAAGAGACACGAATTTGTAAGCCTCAAAATAGCATACGAAAACCGATTTTTCACATTTATTTTGCTACGGGTGTAGCGAGTGTCAGCGACATTTGACTACCGCTTTTCATTAGGTTAGTTTGTGCTAAATTGTGAGCATATGTACGGGCTTATTGATCAAACTTCTGTACCGGTGTGTCTGAAAATTCGAGACATAATACATGAAACGTTCAAACTGTTTTTAAAAATGAGATTGGCATAGCGTGTTAAAACACATTGATTGCTCATGATGTTCCGTTATCATGGTGGGATTATATAGCGCTCAGGGGCGTAGCTAGAACAGTTTTAAAACACGTAACAGAGAAACATTTGATGCCTGTGTGTTATGGGGGTGGAGCGGCGGGTTGGGGAGGGCTGCTTTGATGGCGTAGTTTGAATTTTCTTATTTTTGCTGCCCGGCAATATGTACGCAGCTGCGCACTCGGCGTACATTTAGCTATGCCCCTGGCCCTAATCACACTTAAAACAATTTATTCGTAATTAACCCTTTAAGTAATGTAACCATGTATTCTCGTTACTTTATTCCAAGGTTATCATGAATCATTGTTTTTCAATCTGGCATAATTACATTTATTCAAATATATTCAAATCTTAGCAAATTTAAGAAAACTATCGACATCATGTTATACAGGTTTAACAATGTCTCGATATACATGTATATATATATATTATCCTCTATCAACACCCTTTTTTCAGTTTTATTTTACTCGCTACTTATTCAACGAACACTTAAATGTTGTCATGAGAGAAAGTATATGTGTATATATGATTGGGGTTAAAGGTCGCTTTCAACAATAGAATGTCCAACTTTATAGTGCTGCCTCACTGGAATACCACGCCGTAGACACATGATGTACCACCCAGTCACATTATACTGACACCGGACGACCAGCCCTGGGATTGCCCTTTATATGCTAACGTCAAACAAGGGCGCTATCAGGAGTATTGTGTAAACCCACGACCTCCCGCGAGGCAGATGTTCTACCAATAAGCCACCGCCGAGGTTCATAAGAGAAAGAGATCCAGAAATAAATAATAGGCTTTCCTCACAGTCAAGATACACAGAGAGTAGATAATCAGATCAAATAGAATAACTTATAAGCGCGGCCCAGTGTATAGGGGTTGAATTTGAAATCCGGATTAAGCTAGTTCAAACCTTCCCGGCGCCACTGAGTTGGTTGTGTTTTTTTAGTAAGATTCTTTTCCCTAGACTCGTCTGTCGTATGGGTACGTAAACCGGGAGGTCCCGTGTACCGGGATCTATCATGAGAGCACGTTATAGGGCAAGGGTTATTTCTGTTATGCGAACTTTTTTGTTATGTTATTGTGAAATAATATTAACTACTGTCATCTTGTATTCGCTAATTTAATGTTATCCTGTAGAATCATCTTTTCCCCTCCCACTCCCTCCTCGTACACATCCACCGAACCCTACAAATACACATCGCCGGCATATGATTGAACTCTTCCCTGTGGGCACCGACCCGTGCACGTCGGGAAGAAAGAACCACAGCACTGTTGGCCTTTTCACCCTTTTAGTGCTGTGGACCAAGATCGGTGTCGTCTCTCTAGTCCCGCCCGCCGTGGAACAGCGCCAGGAACAGCGCCAGGAACAGCCATGGACGATATGCAGTTAGATGAGCATCGACAGCCTGCATGGGAGACATGGGTGCTACGGTCCGCTCAAAATGCCAATATATATGTTTGATGCGGCATATCTAGGCTTTGTAGATACGCAATGTGTGGTCGGCGACTCATAAACTGAACGGATCTGAACTGGGGAAGACTGGTGCTGTAAACGGAGCTAGATAGTCAGCAACCTGCGTGCCTACGCAAACGTTAGGAACGCCGGGGACGCAGGTTAAAGACGAGGGGTGCCCCCTCCACCCCCGACAACAGGACCCTCAGATCAGTATTATGGAACACACAAAGGCACAGCACATAGTGGATGTAGGATCCACAAAACCAGCCGACAACACTCACCGTCCCAGCGACAACTACACAGATCGGATGCGAGACAACACAGCAAGCAAGGAAAACGACACAGATTCAACATTATAAACATCTCTACATATTAAATCTAGATCAAATTCACACTCCAAAGTACCTATAATCCTTAGAATGGCACACACACACACACACACACACCACACACACACACACACACACACAACCACACCACCACCACCCACTCACTCACTCACTCACTCACTCACTCACTCACTCACTCACTCACTCACTCACTCACTCACTCACTCACGCACTCACTCACTCACTCACTCACTCACTCACTCACTCACTCACTCACTCACTCACTCACTCACTCACTCACTCACTCACTCACTCACTCACTCACTCACTCACTCACTCACTCACTCACTCACTCACTCACTCACTCACTCACTCACTCACTCACTCACTCACTCACTCACTCACTCACTCACTCACTCACTCACTCACTCACTCACTCACTCACTCACTCACTCACTCACTCACTCACTCACTCACTCACTCACTCACTCACTCACTCACACACTCACTCACTCACTCACTCACTCACTCACTCACGCATTTATTTTCATGTATTTTTTATTTGTTTATTCACAATTTGCTTAAATTGTTATCACGTTCTTCAGAGCGGTGACTGAATGTTATCCAATTATCAGATTGGTTATTTATTTTTAATTTTATGTGATGAATCTGCTAAACATACGTTGATGAGTTTCATAGGGGTTTTTGAAAAGTGTACATTCCATTCAGCCCTAAACCCGCTAAGCACGACTATAATAGTCCATTGTAACTCGCAGGCTGATCAGGGTTTACAAAATCACCCAGTCATAAATAACACAATGGTTGTTACAAATCAACCAAGAAACATACGACGATCTTATAAAAATAACAAGTCAACCCAGTCTTAAAGAACGCAGTGGTTGGTACAAGTCCACTTAGAACATACGACAATCTTATAGAAATAACCCAGTCCTAAATAACACCAGATAGCATGCGTATGTTGGGTCAACGTGTGAAGATGATTGGTTGGTTGGCGTTAGCGTGTCAGTGTTGGCCCAATGTTGGACCACTTGAGTGCATATGCTCCCTTGATGGGGTACAAACATAATGCATATTCATACATATGTCCGATATTGGGGCACTATATCATGTTTTCGTGTATTTTGAGTCATTTTTCACAAGTACTTGCTTTCCCAGCTATATTTCTGACGTTGGTTGACAACTTTGGCCCAACGTTGTATTGTCAAGCAGCTCCAACGGTGTCACGACGGTTGCCAACAACATTGGGACATCGTTGACACAACGTTGGCTCATCGTTGGACCTACGTTGGGCCGTTTGGCCAACGTTGTATATCGACGTAATCACAATACTGATTTGTAGTCATGGTGACTTTTAACGGCCGCCACACACCACTAAACAAACGCTAGTGGGAATGTCAATAAATACTGAAAAGTGGATCCATTGGAAGCCACAAACACAAACAAGAGAAAAGTGGCAGACTCGGTTTTATTGAGTCTATTTATGCGTTGAATAAAGAAAATCCAATAAACTCAGATGTCATTGTTCAATATTGTTTAAACTGTTTCCTATGTCAGTGCATTTATTATAGAAAAACAATTTCTATAATTGCATTAACAAATTGTGTAACATTAGTACTAGCTTAATTAGTATATGTCAGTGCAATATATATACAAGAAAATCGAGAACGCTAAAAAAGCACTCAAAACTGTACAATGTTTTTCTCATGCACAATCCGACAATATTATGATACTTATCTAAATGTATTGCTGGATTAATACAGGCAAAGTCGTATGCTTATTAAATCACAAGAAATGAAGTTACAATAATTTTGGTTTCATTTTCGGTCTGGTAATTATTTTAAATAAGGATCATTAATGAAAACACATTGATTGCGTTTGAAATTGTAATGATGGTTACTATTCGAGAAAAAGCTTACACGATTGTTCGGGATGACTCAAATTTCTGTACTACACTACCCAACTTTTATAATCGGCCACTTTTCAAAGAATTATGTATCTTTTAATAATTCATATTTTCAATTGAAATTTTAACTGGCATCGTTTAACAAATATCGCTAGCGATTTATAAAACTTAATCTGCCTTGATTGGACTAAAACCTTGTTGATAAACTTATAAAATCTTGGTATGTGTTTCGGTGATTTCCAGTTTTTAGTATTCGTGTTATTTTCAAAAATCCTGGGTGACCGATTATAAAAGTTGAGTAGTGTAATGACTTTTAAAATACTGAGTTCTGCTCAACGCTGTACTAGAGGGCGTGAACGGTAGCAAGCACGTTTCACTACCGTTCATGAACATTTTCAATCAAACCGAGACTGCAATATTTTTTGTATTTATCGTGTTCGACGATTTCCAAATTTCTCTTTTCATACTTTTTATATATCACAGTAGCGTAAAACGTCTCCCCGTGCTTGCAATCGGAACTGTTATTAATTCCGATCTTCCGAGATCGCTGAGCCCGATATTTATAGATATCGGTGGTACAATCTCAAATACTTTTGTTTTCTTACTTGAATTTTGAATAGATGGTTCCACTACTCCAGCCTTTAAAGGTTTTTAATATTGTTTAATCATCCTTTGGATGTGTTGCCTGCTCGTTAATTTAATATTTTGATTGTTACCTGTGATACGCAATCAGGCTTCATAACCTCTGCACCCAACTAAATTTCATTTGTTTATTTCGCCCATTATTTTCTAGTTTAGGGCAAAGCGTTTTGTTAGAAACTTGGACTATACGCCGCTAGCCCCGGAATGAAGGTTTCATGTTCACCGGCATATGCATATCAATTTCGGGATGGCTCGAATTTCTGTACTATTGAATTTGTAATAAGCACGCAAGCACGTTTCACAACCTTTCATAAACAGTCAAACCGAGACTGCACTATATTTTTGTATTTATCGTGTTCCATCAATATTTAAATTGTTTTCTTGCAAAATTCGAAAGTTTTTCAATGAGATGTTTTCGGTATTACTCTCAGGGAAATAAATAATGACACAACGGAAACACGAGGTAGGAAAACGTCAATCTGTCTGTTTTCCACGAAAGTCAAATTAAAACTAGTCTCAAATCCCGTTGCTTTTCTCTCTTCAGTATTTATTGAAATTCACAGTAGCGTTTGTATAGTACTGTGTCGCGACTGTACAAATTCGCCCCAATTTCAAATCAGTAGTGATATTACTTACTGATCCTTAGTTAAAGGCATTTTCTGTAGTTTTTCATGCGCAGAATTTTGTGGAGACTTCTCTTCTAAAACTATTGGATGCATTTTCCTAAAAATTTACAGGAATGTTGCTCTTGATGTCTAATTGTATTTATTGTCTTTAATTATATAAATGCCTATTATTAGAAAATACATAGAATAGGAAATATATAACATTTTGTAACATTTCAAACACAATTAAAACATTAAGCATAATGGTAGGGTTCCAACAACCAATATTAAATCTCAATTTGCATGGTGACCTATAATTTTAATTGCATATATTGTCTTACTATATGTTCAAATAAGTGCCTAGGAAGTTTGAACAAATTCTGTTATTAGGAACATAACAAAAAATGAAAATATACCAGTTCTATAGCATACAAAACTTGGCCTTTAAGCATAGAGGTAGGGTTTTAAAAAAAAATCTAAACAAGCATGGGGACCTAATATTTTTATTGCACATTTTGTTTTTATATACGTTAAACTATGTGCTTAGAAAGTTTAAACAAATTCTATTATTGGGAACATACAAACAAATGGAAATTTTATCATTATGGGCTAAGTTGTGCATAAATTGTGAGTAATGGTCCCAACAGATTTTGTAAAGAAAGATAGGTTTTACATAAAGATGCGCTTTAAATGTTATATAATTAAATGTTCTTTACTTTAATACAATTTTAGCAGAATTGTGACAAATGAATAAATGATTAGACTTCAAAAATGACTTATTTAGCTATTTCATGGACTTGTTCAACTTTGTGGACAGATTGACATGACGGTGGCATTACAAATCATTTTTTAAAATTTTAACAATTATGGTGACCTACCATTATTTTTAGCATTTTCTGTCTATATATTTAACAGACTTACTGTACAAAAATTTTAAAGAAAATCTGTTATGCAGAAAAAACTATAGAAAATGTCTTTAACATAATAGCTATGATCATACAACATATATATAGAAGAAGAAGAAGATTCTTTATTATGCAATAACCCTAACAAGAGTCATGAGCATAGCATCAATAATTACATTTATGATACAATTGTGGCATGTTGAGATGGCATACAGTAGTACATATCATGATATATATAAATAACAGTCTATTCAGGTACATAGTTATAATAACAAATGCGTTATATGTTCAACATATATCATATAACAAATATTGATAAATAATCTCTACCTAACCTATTCAAAATTTACACTCTAAGCATCGTGTATCGTTTTTCAAATGATTTGTATACATAGATAGCTAGATTTCTTATCTCAGTAGCGTTTTCACTTTTTATTAATTTCAAAAATGTAAAACAATTTGGATGTTCCCAATAATATTTTTTAATATATTTAGTACGTAACTCCTGATAAGCTTGACATTCGATGACAAAATGGTACTCGTCTTCTAAGACTTGACAAAATGTGCATTTTCGTTCATCAAATGGTACACAGATGGGTTTTCGCAATCTTCCAGATTCTACTGCTAGCCTATGCGAAGAAATTCTTAAACGAGACAGGGCCATTCTGTATTTGCGTATGTCTACTACATCCAAGTATTTATTGAAACCAAAATCAACTATATTTCTATAAAATAAAGCTCTGCTTGAGTCTTGTAAACCACCGTTAACATTTTGCAGCCATACATCTTTAATTTTTAGTTTCATCTGCTTAAGAAATAACTGTATATCGCCCACCCCTTGAGCAAGCCAGACCTCGTAGAACCCTAATTTAGACAATAGTAACTTTACTTGAGAAACCCAATTTGTTTTTCTTGGATTAGTCTCTGCACTGAGTTTAAGGCTTCTATACACGTGATTAATAAATTTTGTTTCTGAACTTGTAACAATTTTCAGCCAATACTTTATACTATTATATGACCGATAAGTATCTAGGCTACATCTACCTATGTCTCCGTACACAAAACTATTTTGAGCCGATATCTTAACCCCTAATAATCGTTTACAAAAGCTTAAATAAGTCCTTTCTATTTGCAAACCTTTATTAAATCCCCAAACTTCTGATGAATAATTAAGAATGGGCAAAATCAACTTATCAAAAAGATCAAGAGTATGTTTAGGAGGCAAATCGGTAAATTTATACAAATATGTATTCATTTTAAAAATAGCTTATAAGGCTTGACCAGCTAACATTTTTTCATTTTCGTTATATGAAGCACCCGAGGTGAAAAGCACCCCTAAATACTTAAATTTATTTACTATTTCCAGTTCACCATCTTTGTAATGAAAATGCAAGTTTTGAGTCAGTCTTCCTCCCCTTTTGAAAATCATTACCTTAGTTTTATCTAAAGTCAGTGTCAATTTCCATCTATCACAATAATCTGATAAAACATGTAAGGAATCCTGAAGACCCTCTGCATTTTTTGAGAACAAAATAATATCATCTGCGTATAAAAGCAAGCATATCTTAATGGTACCTTTATCGATACCTTCAACACCCTTTGATCTAAACATGTCTTCAATATCATTAAGATAAAGACTAAGTAAAAAAGGTGGCGAACTTTCACCTTGTCTGACTCCTAAACTACATGCAAAACTATCACTTAATGTGTTTAAGTTCTTTATTCTAGATTTGACATTGCTATACATTGATTTGAGTACCTTAAAGATATTTCCCCTTACTCCATATTTAATTAATTTATACCAAAGAATGTCTCGGACCACAAAGTCAAATGCTTTTTTTGAAATCGACAAATGCACAAAATTGCTTTTCCCCATTATTTAAACAATGACTTATCAAACCGTTTAGTACAAATATATTGTCTACTGTGCTCATTCCTTTGCGAAAACCGGCTTGCGCCTCTATATAAACAAAATACGACTCGGCCCAATTATCTAACCTATTATTTAAAATGCGCGTGAACAATTTGCCTAATGTGCTTAATAAAGTTATTCCTCTATAGTTAGATGGGTCGTCACTATCGCCACCTTTCGGGATGGGAACTATAAATCCTTCACTCCATTTTTCTGGAAAGTATCCATAGTGTAAACAACAATTAAATAATTTATGAAAGTACTTTGTAAGGTTATCAGTTCCGTGTATAAAAAATTCGTTTAAAAATAGATCTGGCCCACTACTTGAATTTGATCGTAATTGTTTGATTGCTTTATTAATTTCTATCAAAGTTATCTCGCTATCGAGCTCCTCAAACATTAGCTGCAATTCTTCGTCTAGTTATTGTTTATTAAAAGTAAGAATATCATCGTCGGCCTGGTAAAAACTATCCTCAGGATTATTTATTGCTTTAAAATACACCGCAAAATGATCAAAATTTATTTTAGTCGACGTTTCACTAACTGAATCTTTAAGCATTTTCCAATATAGTTTTGCATTTGATAGTCTCGCATTTATAAATTTATTCGTATTCTGCTTTCTTTGTTTGTATTTTTTACTTCTGATAGTTTTCTTATACTCTGATCTAGATGTACACAAATTTACTCTGTTAGTCTCAGATCTGTCGTATCGGTAATTATTCAGATCTAAATAAAATTGTTCACGTTTTAAAAAGCATTCATTGTCAAACCATGTTTTTTTATTATACCGTTTATCATGTTGAGATATACCGTTACTATCAGCAGGTGCACGCTTTCCAAATAACGGTGAACATACATCATTCATACTATTTGAAAACTGTAAAATATTTTCATCGATATTCGATGAATTAGTCAAAACATCCAACTGTGAGATTAGCGACTGCATTGATAATTTAAACTGATCGCTATTTAACTTGTTTCTGTATTCGTCTACATTATCCTTATTCCATTTGTAAGAAAAATCTATCCTTGATTTGCAATCTGTACTTTTACTATTTATGTTATCTGAAATATTCACACTACTCATACTAAAGCTCACTGCGCAATGATCCGACAAAATATTGGGGTCGTGAAGATAAAATGATGTAAACATATTCAATATCGGCTGACTTGCAATTACGTAATCAATTAAGCTTTTACCTAGAGGGCCTACGTACGTGTACCGACCGACGCCCGCGTCGCTTCCCACGCGTCCGTTCAAAATTCGTAAACCACTTTCTTTACAAAAATCTATAAGGAGTCTACCATTTCTATTTATAAAGTAATCTTGGGTTTCCCTAGGTAAGTATAATCATTCATATAATCGTCGGGGAGTACATGTACATTTATGACAATCTCATCATTTTCAACAAAATCGTGCAAATTTCCAACTCGGCTATTCATGTCCCCCAATACTTTAAAAGAACAAGCACCGTTTGTATCATTTGTAATTTAACTAGATCTGTTAAAAAACGATCGTATAGTGAATGTTCAGCAATATATTCGCGACTGCTGCCTTGAGAAACTACATAGCATAGACACAAGTAAAGGTCTGTCTTAGAATTAAATAATTTTTTAGAAAATTTTAACCATATGATATCATCACTATCTGTCTTAAACAGGTTGATAAAAGGCACATATTTATCTTTTATATAACAACAAATACCACCATAGACTCTCTTTGTATTTGGTCTTTTCTCAGTTCTATGACGAGAATAAAGTTTGAATCCTTTATAAGACATATTAACACATTCGTTCGACCACGTATCTGTCAAGAATATAAAATCATTTTCACAAAATAAATCGTTCATTTCATTTGATTCAAGCTTATTTACATGTTTAGTGATCAAACCCTGTTCATTTAATAATACAAAGTTCAATGACCGTCTCTCCCCACTGTCCTATTGATGGTCATTACTTGCACGAGACATATTTGCTCGCTGTGTGCTTTTTAAGGAATTTTGATTGGTCGTCGGTGTTGGCAACGGAGGGAAGTCCTGATCGTTTGACCCAGAAGCACGTGTCTGCGTTAAATGAAGCGTACGTGAGTTAGATTGCCAGCAGGTGTTGTTTACATTTTGTGCTGTTTGAGGTTCACCGGTCACTAGAAATGATACAGGTATATTTCCGGGGGTATTTTGGACGGACATTCGAATGGAGTCCGTGTTATGCGATATAAAATCACGATTTGTCGGTTGGTCAATCTCCGTAGCAACAGAATAAACACTATCTACTCCGGGCTGCGATTGCTTAAAGAGCTCAAGCCTGTCAGAGTTTAACACCACATGCCAATCCGGAAATTCGTCGGCAACCACGGAGCCATTAACAACAAGCTTGGCTGGATAGTGCACGTTGCAATTATCACGTTGATTGAAATTTTGCTTTTTATAATCCCAGAGTCGTTTTCGTGCTTGAGATATCTCCTTGGGATAATCTCGATCTATCCCAAATCTCGAACCTGGTAGATAATACGCATAGTTCATGGTGCGTTCCGTGTCCCTGAAATCGCGGAAAGCTACGATAATTGGGCGTCTTGGAGTTTGTGTGAGCCTCCTGACTTTGACGATAGATCCAAGTCTATGGACTCGCTGTACGCACATCTCTTCAAGATCAAGGTCTAAATGGTCTTCAAGAAATTGACGGAGAATATCGTAAACATTTTCGCGTGGAACGTCGGCTAAGCCATAAAATATAAGGTTGTTACGCCTTGATCGGGCCTCGAGATCAATACTATGATAGGCTAGCTGTTTCAAATACAATGAATGTCGGTCAATCCTGCGCTCAATTGTGTCAACACGGGTAATGGTTTGATTCAAATTTGAGGCCTTCTGTATGAGGGATTCATCATTCATTTCCAGTTTTTCTAATTTTGCAAAGATGGTTGAAAGTTTATCATCAACTGACATCGATGAAAATAACGACGTTGAGCTTACTGTACTATTCATATTGGAAAGTTCAAGGGCCCGCTTTGTTCTTTCTGTAACGTGTATAGGAGTTTGGTCACACCCCACCCACTCTAATGGTTGATACCTGTTCTTCGTCGTAAAAGTTACACCAACGTTGTCGGGAGTTCTGGTTAGCATACCATTTTGAGCCGCCATCATCAATCACACATTAACATCGGTTTCGAGACACTTTCAACGCCACTATACCGTCAAAAAATCCTTTTTATGTCCTCGAAATTCACAGCTCAAATTTTTTCACCCGCCATCTTACCATACCACGTGACATATATATATATGCCAAACGATAAGTTGTTTTTTAAAGAGTTTTATTTAAACTGCCGTGTATTTTAGTGTTTTGTGTTTCGTATTTGTTATTTTCGTGTTTGTGTACTCCTGATGAAGGCGTTAGTTGAAAGCGCTTGAGTTTTTATAAACTGTAGCATTGTATAAATGTTTTTCCCCATCTCTCTCTCTCTATATATATATATATGTATTTTTACTCCCGCAAAACGATGTTTAGTGGGCAGTTGGGTGTGTTTGGTGGGATGGTAATGGATGGAGTATACTAAATTGAGGCTGTCCGAGTTAGAAGCTACTTTTTATAGGGTTAGATGCTACTTCTAAGTTCAGCTACAAAGCTTTTAAAAAATTGCAATTGTGAGTTGAAAGTTAAAGAAGGAAAAAACTCATTAAACCGAAATATTCAAACCTCATTCATGTCCTTCCTTCCATCCGTTCTTAGGAGGACTACCGTGTTGGATGCTTTTATGTCTGACCAGTCTTTGTCAAACGTTTTGTTGTGGGACTAAAACACAATGTCTTAGGCTTGAAAAATGTCTCACTAAAAAGACACAGAGTCGAATCTGACCAAAGTTTAAAGTCACATAAAGCATAGTTTGTAAGCCCTTCCGTCCGTCCGTCCGTCCGTCCGTCTGTCGACATAACAGTGTCCGCTGTATAATTTTTCCAAAAAAAGAGTATAAAAGTGCTTGCTACCGTTCACAACCTCTAGCCCCGGGTTGAGCATAACTCAATATCTAAAATGTCAATAGTACAGGAATTTTAGCCATCCTGAAGATGGTATGCATATAACGGTGAACATGGAACCTTTAATGATGTATTTTCATACCATTCCATGGCCAGCGGCGTATGGTCAATTATTCTAAGAAAATGCTTTGCCCTAAACGGGAAAACAATGAGTGAAATAACCGAAATGGACTTCCTGTTGTTTTAAAACAAAATTTACATTCCAAAATCATGTATGCATCATATTCCTACCGTATTTATATCTGTAATAGGTATAGTGTAATCATACAAGTAGATATTGTCATAATATTAGGGGAGTTCTAACTTTAATTTGTGGCTGCTACCAGTGCTACTCGTAAGGTACACCTAATAAACAATATTATGACCAACAAAATTAACTAACACAAACCGAATTTCCAATACTAAGTGTTTCATTTCAGTTTATTAAAACCACAAATTTATTCACATATTTAATTTGTTGTGGTTTTATTTTTTAAGTAATACGAGAAGTCGAAGAACTCTCTCTCTCTCTCTCTCTCTCTCTCTCTCTCTCTCTCTCTCTCTGTAAACGTCACCAAAATATTACAAAGTCCCAAAAGTGTATATGACTCTAAACTCCAGCTATCTTTTTGTTAAAACGCGTTTTGACTTTTATTCGCATGTTTTTTGACTCGGAATACTGTAATTTAGAGTTTCAGATTTTTTAAGTCTTTAAATGATGACCTGGAGAGACATTTTTCAGTAACACTAAGCCTGTTTGTTGTTAAAATGTAGATATTTGTATTTGCAATGGTAATTCAGCATTATAATTTGCAAAAGTATAATTGTATAGGTGTGACACCACCAAATCCTTCCCCTTACTCCCTAAAATGGGACTTTCCGAGAAAACGTCCGAGAGAATTGTAGGCAAAGTATTCTGTCCAGTCATGGAAACTTAACTTTTAATCACAAAGCTAGTAACATACTTGCATTTATGAGTAATTGGGATGTTTATGTACAATATGCATGTAGTGCCTCCAAGTTAATGTATGATGCCACAAATGCACCAAATTGCTTTGTATGTCAGATTTTGGAATGCAAATAAGCATATTTTGCATGTATAGAGCGCTTTTGGGAACTAAACCTCTTGATTACTTCATGTTTATTGACTGTTTTAAGCTTTTTATCCATTAGACCGAGTTCATATATGCCGAATGTCATTTTATGTAACAGTTAAAGAAAGGTAAAACTGTGAAAATGTTTACATGTTTTTGTCACTGGCGTCCTCTCTGTTCATTTTTGAAACGCCCATATTTTCATCGATACTAAGCCGATTCGTCAAAATGTAAGATTTTTTATGCATTATATTATAGGCTTTCCAAGAATAGTGACTTTTAACATTCACGCACAATTAAGGAAGTAACTCACTATGGTATTCACACCTGATGTAGTCAAAATGAATTACCAACTATATAATCCCTAACTTATTTTGTGATAAAAGGCATTTTTAGTATTTTCAAAAGGCCTGTTTTTCTGTCTGAAATGACTTTATTGACTTGTTTTTGAGAGCTAAGAACGATTTGTATGGTTGTAAAAACAATTTAAGATTTGACCCCAAACGGGACGCTTCCTGCGAAAGAAATACTTGTTTTTAACATATTACTGTATGAACAGGTTGAGGTACAATGTACAATGATTTACAAAAAGGAATGACCAGTTATTACGAAATGTATAGTAGTAGTACTCAGAATTTTGAATACTATACATTTTCTCAAATATTGCCTCCCTATATATATATATACACATTGTATAATTTTACATTGATTTGATAACATCCAACATGTTCCCCTGTATGCCTATTGTTATTAATTTACACCACAGAATATCTCTTACTACATAGGCAAAGGCTTTAGTAAACCAACGAATGCAGTGTATAGACGCTTACCCTCATTTATCACATGCTTTATTATACCATGCAGAATAAAAATATTGTCAACGGTACCCATTTGACTCCTAAATCCCAACTGTGCTTCCACATATACATTATAGTTTTCAGCCCATCTGGTTAGTCTATTATTTTTATGTAGTGGAACAATGTATCCATCAGTCCATTTGGCGGGGAAATATGCTAAATTAAAACCAGCATTAAATAGTTTAAATAGATATGGTAAAATACTGTCGATTCCATAACAAAATAATTGATTTATAACCTTGTCAGGTCCTGCACAGTTTTCCAAGCTTAAGTTGCTTACAAGTTTACAAGCTTTAGTAATCTCAAACAGAGATATTTCAGAATTTAATATGTTGCTTAACTTTTATAGACGTTTACATACACCAAGATATGTACAAGAATATGGATAAATGACAGTGTATTTGAATTTTTAGTGTATTTGACCTTTTGACCCTCTGAGGGACCTCGGGTGCAGAGCCATCATCATAATGTTTAATTTGAGAGATAATTTCAAAACAAAAAAAAATCACCCCAAATCCCACCCGCCGCCCCACCCACCCGGGCCCCAGGGCAGACGTTCGAGTTTGCGAAATAAAAAATCGTTTGATATGTTGTTTATCTTTTATAGACGATTACATATACCAAGTTATGTGCAAAAATATGAAAAAATGACGGCGTAATTGAATTTTTAGTTAATTTGACCTTTTGAACCCCCTGAGGGACCCTAGGTGCAGAGCCATCATCATAATGTTTCATTTGAGACATAATAACAAAAACAAAATGAAAAAATGACCCCAAAGCCCGCCCGCCCCACCCACCCTGGGCCCCAGGGCAGAGTTTGCGAAATATAAAAATCGTTTGATATGTTGTTTATTTTTTATAGACGATTACATATATCAAGTTATGTGCAAAAATATGAAAAAATGACAGTGTAATTGAATTTTTAGTTTATTTGACCTTTTGACCCCCCTGAGGGCTCCTGGGCTCGGAGTCAAACATAATAGTGCTCTTGCTCGCCATCATCATATGGTGATGTCATACCCTAAGTTTGGTTGAATTCCGTTCAGCGATTTAGGAGGAGATGCGGTAACGGACAGACTGACGGACGGACGGACAAACGGAGGTGATTTTAATATACCCTGTTTTTTTCAAAAACGTGGGTATAATAATGCCTATACTACACTGTTATATACACCGAATTCTACGTATTATTACAGATATATCTCAACTGTTTTGTACAAAAAGGAGCTACAACTAATTACAGAAAGGACAACTCTGTCATGTAGTAGACCTTTTACGCAAAGTATACTTTGTTATATGAAACTCATAAATGTTGAAGTTTCGCTTGAAAAGATCAAGCCATTTCAGTATTGTGTTTAATGTTAAGGGACTGCAACATTTAAAGCCTAAGTTTGCTCACCTGCTTGAGCCAAATGCGCATTCTGTCGATAATGAAACTTTAAAGGGGTAACCATTGGTGCGTTTCTTTTTCCTTTCAGTATGTATAATTGTGTGATGGAAGGGACAATGATTATTCATTATGTTATAGAACACATGTATCAAACACTGGAACTTGGGAGAACTCAATGTTAACTACATTATACTCCTGTTAATACAACTACCAATCTCGGTGAGGGAGAATTTAGTCGAGAATATTTCAAAGAACTTTTTTTGCAAGCTTTCGTTATGCAATTATTTAATGTTTGCGATATGCTGATACAATATCTCATGCATAATACATGATAGCAGTGTGCGCAAACGAACACATGTAATCATTTCTGGAATAGGCAATTTTCATTAAATACAATGATACTCACAATTCTACAATGATCTTTGTTGTTGGAGACGGTCACAATAGTTACGATACATAATAGGAAAAGTAATTAAAATATAAATATTTAACATGTCTTTACCAAATGTCAGAAGAAAATTGGTTAAATATTTCACGATATTTTGAATTATTGAATGTAGATTGCAATGTTGCGCGGATGCATGTAATACTAGTATCAGAAGGCATTCGTCACAATATGATGAATGAGTGTGGGTTTATGGACGGAGATTTGGCGAGGGTTGAGAGCGGGTTTATACACGGAGAGATAGCGAGGGATGAGTTTAGGTGTATGAATGGAAAGATGGCGGAGAATGAGTGTGGGTTTATTGACGGAAGATGGTGAGCGATGGGTGTGGGTTTATGGACGGATAGGAGGATAGGGGTGAGTGTTGATTTTTGGGCAGAAAGTTGACAGGGGATGAATGTGGGTTCATGGACAGAGAGGTGGTGAAGGGATAGTGTGGGTTTCTGGATGGAGAGGAGGCGAGATATGTGTGCGGGTTTATGGACGGAGATGTTGACAGCAATGAGTTAGGGTTGATGGGCAGATAGATGGCGAGGGACGAGTGTAGATTTATGGGGACAGAGGTGGCGAGGGATGAGTCTGGGTTTATGAATGTAGAGGTGGCGGGGAAGAGTGTGCGTTTATGGACGAAGATGTGGCAAGCGATGAGTGTGGGTTTATGGACTAGGGATGAATGTGTGTTTATCGACAGATAAGTGGCAATGGTTGAGTGTGGGTATATGGGCAGGGGTGGCGAGAGATGAGTATGGGTTTATGGACGGAGAAGTGGCTAGCAATGATTGTGGGTTTATGGACGTAGAGGTGGCGAGGGATGAGTGTGGGTTTATGGTCACAGAATTGGCGAGTGATGATTGTGTTTTAACATTGGAGAGGTATCGAGGGATGAGTGTGGGTATATTGACAGAGACATGGGGAGCCATACGTGCAGGTTAATGGATGGAGAGGTGAGTTTATTGTGAAATATGACAGAATGTGCTGCAGAGTAACTGACAAGAGACTGCTGGGTGGAAACGGTCGGTTTGTAATGATACGGTAACGTCCAACCTCATTGTTATTATCAATTAATAAACAATGTGCTTAGATAATGCAGAGCTACATAACTATGGAGTGATCGCAGTCATTCAATATGTATCCGAATAAAAAATGTTTTATTGATCTTAAAAGAGCCACCCATTGTCTAGAATACTGCTATGGGAGAAATTAATTATCAAATATGTATGTGTCGTGCAAGGCATGACGGGTATGTAGATTTATCGATAAAGGGACAAAAGGCAATCTTGGATAGGGTTTTTAACGCATCAGAAAACCCAAACATAATCACCCGTATTTTTGTTTTGGGAATTCAAACCGCAGAAGCGCTATCAGTTGCATTTACGTTATGTTTTATTTAACATGTCTGACTATAAACTATAGCGAACAATTGTTATAATAAATGTCCAGTATTCTGTTGCAAACATAAACATTTAAATAAAGACCAAATGCGTAGTTTCCTTTCGAACTACTAGTAGCTGTTTAGTTTAATAATATTTTATTGCAGATAGGTTACATAACATTAATTCAACATCACAATATGCATAGAAACATATGCAAATGGATTGAACTACAAGTTATTACAACATTAGTTACAGTTCTCTCCATAAAGTAGTAGCTGTGGCTATCCTAGCTGTCATAGTTATATACTGTACCAACCATACATAGAGCATTGATTATTTAACTGGCTAGAACCTGGGCCCGTATTCATAAACATTAAGCAATTTAAGTGGAAAATATTACTTCAGTCAAAATATAAGAATTTTGCATATATTTAAATCTCCTTATTTATCTCTCAGGAACAATAAAAAACATATTTTTTAAGATAAATAATTAGCTGTATATTTAGCCATAACCTTATTAGCAATATTAAGAAAACGTCTTCAACCGATAGAAAAAGGCGTTTAAAAAATTAATAAAATTTGACTTAAATTAAAATATTGCTAAGAAGCTTTATGAATACGGACCCAGAACTGTATACCTTCCACCACCGTACGTGAGGAAGTGTCGACTTTTTACGGACGCGGGAGGTATAAACCAGCACTGTCTACCTTCCACCACCGTAAGTGAGGAATTGTCGATATTTACGGACGCGGGAGGTATACACTAGTACTGTCTACCTTCCACCACCGTAAGTGAGGTAGTGTCGATTTTTACGGACGTTGGAGGTATAAACCAGCACTGTTAACTTCCACAACCGTAAGTGAGGAAGTGTCGATTTTTACGAAAGCGGGAGGTATACACCAGTATTGTCTACCTGCCACAACCATAATTGAGGAAGTGTCGATGTTTACGGACGCGAGAGGTATACACCAGTACAGTCTACCTTCCACAACCGTAAGTGTCGATATTTTACGGACGTTGGAGGTATAAACCAGCACTGTCTACCTTCCACAACCGTAATTGAGGAAGTTTCGATGTTTACGGACGCGAGAGGTATACTACCTTCAACCACCGTAATTGAGGAAGTGTCAATTTTTAAGGACGCGGACGGTACTTGTATATACCTGTGCAGTATACCTTATACAACCGTAAGTGAGGAAGTGTCGATTCTTACGGACGCGTGAGGTTTACACTAGTACAGGCTACTTTCCACAACCGTAAATGAGGAAGTGTAGATGTTTACGGTCGCGGGAGGTATACACCAGTACTGTCTACCTTCCACTACCGTAAGTGAGGAAGTGTCGATTTTTTACGGTTGTGGGAGGTATACACCAGTACTGTCTACCTTCCATAACCGTAAGTGAGGAAGTGTCGATTTTTACGCACGCGAGAGGTATACAAAAGTACTGTCTATCTTCCACAACCATAAGTGAGGAAGAGTCAGTTTTGATGGACGCGGGAGGTATACACCAGCACTGTTATTTTCCTCAACCGTAAGTGAGGAAGTGTCGATTTTTATGGACGCGAGAGGTATACAAAAGTACTGTCTATCTTCCACAACCATAAGTGAGGAAGAGTCAGTTTTGATGGACGCGGGAGGTATACACCAGCACTGTTATTTTCCACAACCGTAAGTGAGGAAGTGTCAATTTTGATGGACGCGGGAGGTATACACCAGTACTTCGAGTTTCGATTTTTACGAATACGGGAGGTGTATAGCACTGGTTCTACTCAGGAAAACGTGGGAGGTCTGCTTCCAAACTACTTGTCAATCGTCATAATTGTATAACATAAAATATGCTGAAAATGACGTAACACCCTATTCAACCATTCATACATCCAACCTTTAAAAAATATATGTAAAGTATACGGCAGACCCCAGTTTGTACTTATCGGCAAGCTTTCTGAACAAGAAATAACGCAATGCGTGCTTGTTAAACAGCCGCAATTGTTCGGTTGACTAAACTTTAATACCGCATGTATGGACATGCATAAAACTCACCAAAATTAATTGTATCACGCCGATCCGGACGGATTATGTAAGACTATATAGTTTCCGTTATTTTTTTCTTCAGTCAATCTTTACGTCTAGAAATATTTCGCTGAGAGTTAATTTTTGAGAATTTAGCTTGATATCCGAGTATTGTGTTTGATGAGTTCTTTCAGATTCGGTATTCACAGACACGTTAGTTGTCATCTCTTACAGTCGTTCTGTTACGTTGATTGTACGAGGGGGGTTCAATATATTCTGTCACTGGTATTCGGAACTAACAGATACTGGAAATATAAAAAAACTTCATATTACAATCCTTCAAAGTATTCCCCCTGAACAGATACACACTTTCGGAGTCGAGCTATCCATGATGTAAACGCAGCAAAGTAGTCTCCCCTTCGTATACTATATATATATGTTGAGACACTGAAATATTCCGGCACCAAGGGCACTTCTGGAAGCATAGCGTCTACCAGAGAGGTTTTTCTTCAGCAAAGGGTATAGGAAAAAGTCACAGGGACTAAGGTCGGGAGAATAAGGTGGGTGTTCAAGCTGTACCACTTTTTCTTGCTTCAAGAAAGACTGCACAATTTTAGCTTTGTGAGCTGAGGCATTGTCATGAATCAGTTGGGCGTTTTTTCTTGTAATTATTTTTGACTGCTATGAGAACTTTAGAGATTAGATCATGGCGGGGATTTCTTTATTTACACTGTCCTGTTTTAATGGGTTGACAGTAGGGTAAGTGTGTGGTTTGGTGCACCCTAGAACCGGTTTAAACCCCCAGTGGCCTTTGTTGCAACTGGCCGTTCCAAGGCGGTAGCCCTATTGTCAACCCTTTTGTGTTTGTGATGTCGTTTGCATTTTTTATTGCTTTTGCCTTCTCGTTTGTCTGTTTGCGTGTTAGTTTGTGTGTTTTGTGGTTGACTGTCGTCCTTGAATGCTGCTTTCCCTGTCCGATATTTTTGTCTTTCTTTGTCCTTGTACAATTTGGCCGTGATGGTTTTTCCCTGTTTGCATGGAATTTGTACACAGGGCCACTGGAATTAAAGAAAATTGCATACAAAACCTTTTTAGCGCTTTTTGTTCGTTTTGCAATAGCCGGTATTGCCTGATTTTTACACAACCATTGTTTATCCGCCGCTGGGGCTCAAAATAGTACACCCACGTTTTATCTCCAGTGAGCAACTCAGACATTTTTCTAGGATGACAATTTTCATATCTTTTAGGAAGATTTTTAGCACATTTTAAGCGTTTGGCCTTTTGTTCAGTTGACAGCAAATGAGGGACCCATCTAGCACAAAGCTTCTTTAATTTTAAATAGTTGGTCAAAATGTGATGAGTTGTGCCTTCTGAGATGCCAAGACTATTAGCTATCTTAGAAACTGTATACCGCCCATCTTCGTCTACCATGGCCTTCACAGCATCAATGTTCTCCTTTGTTTCTGCAACAACAGGCCTGCCAGGATGGTTACGGTCTTTAATGCTAAGTTTTTCCCCTTTAAATGTCTAAGACCAACGAAAAACCGTTCTCAATGTCACGGCAGAACTGCCATGTACACGGCACAGTTCAGCATAAATCTCTTTTGCAGGTACTTTTAAAGCAACCCTGGCTTTAATGTAAGCCCTAATTTCAATTTTTTCTTCACTTTTCATGATAGCATTGAAATATAGCCACTATACATGAGTGCGCATAATTCAACAATGGATATCTCTGTCAATTGTTATCGGATTAAACCTCTATTTTGCATGTACGCAGTTAGTGACATCGCTTTCAAATGCTCGAGTTTTCAGTGCGGTAATATAAAGCGGTTTCAACGGAAGCGCATTAGTGACAGAATATATTGAATGCCCTTCGTATCTTTTTTTGATAAATAATTGTAACAATAACCTTATTGGATGTTTCGCCACTCCCTTTATTGAGAGTCTACGTTGACTTATACAAAATAAAGTGCCATAATAACTAGAAAGGATGTTTTTGGTCATAACTGAATTATTTGCTGTCTTTCGCTTAGTCAGTTTTGCCCTTGACATTGACATAACACAGTTGTTACCGTTAACGAAAAGGGTGATTGTTACCTTAATGGGAGGTTGTTACCGTTAACTCTGAAAGTGGCTTCTGAGTGCTTGCTTTGTGACATCCTAGGCTTTTGTTTGTTTATATTCATATATACATGATCATCTATGTGTTATACTTATATGTCTATTAATGTTGCATTGTTTGTTAGATAATATATCATTGCGGGTATATCATTATTTACACTGCCCCGTTTTATTGAGAGGACAATAAGGGTGTAATAGTGGAGTGTGGTGCATCCCAGAACCTGGTTTAAACCCCAGCGGCCTTTTCTTTTGCCACTGACTGTTCCAAGAAGGTAGAGCTAGTTTCAACCCTTTTATGTTTGTGTTGTCATATCTTGCCTTTTATTCATTTCTGTAATCATTGTTTCGTTTCTATGCGTGTTTTTGGTTGACTGTGGTCCTTGAATGCTACATTTAGTCCTGTTCGACTTTTATATCTACATTTAACGGAGGTTGGTACCTTTAGGGGAATCGTAACCTCTAACATTGTTACAAATATTCTCGTGCTATAGCTCGGACTAACTTGGTAATGTTATTACGTCCTAATACAGTTGGGCGTATTTCTACACTGGTCTACAGAAATAATGTTATATAATCTTATTATAATATTCATTTAAATAATAACTTCTTGTTTTCAGGAATGTTTGATGACAAGATGTTTCGCGCATTTCTATTTCAAAACGTCCATTTTCCTTTTCCAATTGGGTATTTGTTTTTAAACTTCAGAGTTGAGATATTTGACAACGGAATGCTTCAATGTATAACAGCGATCACGGAGTGCGATTAAACGGTAACAGCTATTGAGTTAATCCAGCTAGTTGAGAATATCACGATTTACTTATTAATGACTTTTCCTGTTATTTCAGTTTGCAGGGAAGAATATCAAGACAGAAAAACATATTCCAGCCATACACCCGTGGATGCCACATACGAATCCAATACGCAGCATTAACACGAGCAAAAAATGAACACACTCTATGGGCTGATTTCCGTCCTGCTGTGTGTTTATACAATCTGAACCAGCTCGAGCTATCTTAGAACAGTTACGCTGCTTTCAGTCCATTCAATCATCGTGAAGATTAATTACACTTTATGTTCTGTTGGCCTACTGTTTCAAAGGAAAGGGTTTATTTGTTATTGAGGAAATATTTAGCTTATGTCATTAGTTTAATGGCTTGTCACTTATAAACGAATTAAGCTTTAGTCTTTCTAATGAAAATGATCTGGTGATTAAGTTAACAGAAGAATTTGTGTTCAGATGTTCTGAAAGGCGAAAAGAAATCAAAGAGCATGGTGAACTATGATTTGTGCATCCATGTAATGGAATGTTTCTTTCCAATCACGCATGACAAGGATGTACTGAAAATGTGTCAACTCTTCTTAATAATAATACAGCATTGCATGTAATAATACATCAATGCATTGTTTAATGTATCTGGAAGTAAGGCGATTAAAACAAGATAAGGTAAGGTGTATACAGGAATAAAGAAGGGAACAAAGGGAATGATTGGTTATAATGAAAATTAATCTCCGAAACGCTTCATCATATCTGAACCATATCTTCACAGGTGTTAAAGTGTATCAAAAACATCTCCTGTCAAAGTTTGAGTCGTTAGAAATGAATATAGAGTCAAAAAGATCAAGACAGCTACAGTTGCCAATTCAAGGGGAGGTAATTCATAGACCCTTTTACCAACATAGCTGAATTAAAATAGGAAACAACCTTGCATTTATATCGACCTACTATGCAAGTATGATTAAAATCAAATGAACACGAGTGTAGTCTAAAAGACAGCCATATCCCCCGCTGCACAAAGATGTATTAGATACTAATTTAAACATGGAATGTCACTGTAAAGTGACAAATTCTCCGTGAAGTTTCCTTGTTCCAAAAGTGTGACCTTCAACTAAAAGAACATATGTTTGACACAAAACTTGAACTTGTAGTAGAGACATACAGACTACACATATACAAAACATAACTTATAAATCTTTGTGCTCATTTGATTTTAATCTCACAACTCAGAATACCACTGGTCTCGGGATACCGTTGTAGTTCATTCTCACAACTCGGAGTACCACTGTTCTCGGGATACCGTTGTGATTTAATCACACAACTCGGAGTGAACATGATGTTCATACACAATTATTTCGTTGTTATATTTTTCAACCATGTATGTGAACATGATGTGAAGGCCCGGGCCTTTTGGCCTAATAGGTAGCTACGCTACTGAGAATTTCACGATTCATATCCCTTATTGTAATTTTTAAGTGGATTTCATTTATTTGTTGCTTTGTGTTGTTTTTAAACATATCTGTGTTTTGGCCTTAACAGAATATAATTCAATCAGTTTTCATGTAATTTGAAAATGTAATAAAAGGTAACATATTTGTGTTTAGATCTACTCTTGTTTGTATAATGTATATCTCTCAATGCTACAGTCATAAGTTCGAGTCCCGCTTGTTCCACGTTTGCACATTGAAGAATGTTTGACAGCTACTCAATAACGCGCGGCAGGACTGTGGTTCTATGAGTTTGTTTCAAAACAGATGAGGTCTACCGCTACCTCTACCAAATAGACGCATACATAAAAGTCGTAAAAATCTTTATAAAAAATCCCTCCACTCTCCACACATACACACACACAATTAGTTTTCCGACTTAAGTCTTAAAGGGAGTACATTAGGCTTTTTTGGGGGTCTAGGTGTCCGATTTAAAATTGACAAATATTAATATGTTTTATTCAACATGACCAAAACATAATGAGCCTACACAATCTTTTATTTGCAAAGAAATTCATTCTGCACAGTAATACGTGTTATGCTAGGTGACGCATCAGGGTTAATATCAGCATATTACGTGCGATTCCACCCTAGCTATTTGGTGTTCTGAAACTGTAGACATTACATTACATTAAAATGGTTCTAGCTTCACATTTTGATTGATAGTGTTTTATATCGTGAACTGGAACAATTTTATAATTTAAGATGTTTCTAGAAAAATCCTGATGTACCACTTTGAAGACCATTGGGCATGAACAAACGTTTTTACATAAAAAAAATATAGTTAGAATAAAAAAATTGGATCCTGCTCAGATTCGAACCCATATCGCTCGCTTCATACTTTTTTGGGACTGCCGCTCTCCCGACTGAGCTCACAATCCATTTCAAATTTTGATGAACTATAATGGGACTTATTCTAAAACCGGAGTGTCCGAATAGACCCGAAGTCTAACAATAGTCACTCGGGATCAAATGACGTCATATATACCCAGTCAGATCTTGTTGATTTGCATTCGGTCTCGCCGGCACGATTGGCACAAGTATTCAGGATTATTTTACTACCAAATCAGTCATTTTAACTTCATAGCAAGGGAGGTTAAAAACTTAAGAATATTACACAGCGTTCTACAAAGTAAGCTAAAAATCTTATTCCGGAGAATGGGCAGCAACAACATTTTACAAAGGATAGTAGCTTATGCGATAACCATTACTGACCAAACCTATTAAATATTATATGACGAATATATACCCTAACCAAATCAGAAGGTTTGCTGCAAGGTTGCTACAAGTTTGCTGCAAGGTTGCAGCGAACAATTTTGTTCACCAGAACAATTCCTAATTGTTCGCCAATGTTCGCCACTAGCGGTGATGTTCCCGCAAACACCATGGTAATCTTTGGCGAATTTGCCGCAAACTTGCTAACAAGTAATACATTCGCCAGAAGTTCGCCAGAAACATTTATTTATTTGGAACGTTCGCCATAACATCACCACAAACTTACTTGCACATCGCCACAAACTTTTCAATTCAGATTTGCCGTTTCTTTAGTCGCCATAAGATCACGACAAACTTTTCGTCGGTGTGTTCTTGGCCAAGATGGATGCAAATCGGATGGGGACGTATTTAACCGGGAGGTCCCGTGTATCGGTCCATCCTCCGAGCACGTTAACGAACTACAGGAATCTATTCCGATATAAGAGTAGGACACAGTTCCTGGATTCTTATGTATCCTTCCCCTCTCTCTGGGGCGGCTCTAAATAACCTATTCTGTGTTGATGAGCCGTTAAACAACATTCAATTCAATTGAATTTTTTTTCTTCAGAAAAAGTCAAAATATGTATTATTGTGTTGCAAGAACATTTTTAAATACCAAACATAATGATAACTCCAACATTTAAAACCAGCACAATTAAAATGATATCGGTATAACTCTGCATTAACATGACCATGATGACAAGTCAATTTAATAGTTTCATGATGACAAGTCAATTTAATAGTTTAAGTCTTTGTGAATTATTATATAGGAACTATCTACAAATCAAACAAATATAACATCTACTTTGAAATTTAAGCACACATACTTTAAATAACATGTATTTAAAAGTTAAAAAAATACAAAGAAAATTAATGCTTAATATCAGAATAATATAAGTGTACAGTCATGTAGAAACACAATTTATGATAGATTGGGGGAAAAAGCTGGATAATCTTGCTGACTGGGTCAGTTAATTATTATTACCAAGTAGTATGCAATTTCCTTTGATCTCATGCAGTTTTATGCATTATCCTGCAGAGATTATTCTATAAGAAACACATGTGTTCAAGAAATTGTGGCATTTTTGCATAAATAACCAGTTATGCTGTGTCTAGGCAATGGTGTGTTATGTGTATTATTTTTCAATGAAATTGTAACAATTTAAAAAACTGAATTTGAATGAGTTTATTTGAGTGAATATTCTGAAGAGGATGTTCCACACCTGTATATTGTAAGTATATAACGGTTTTATTTTTATTTTTATATGTCGGAAAATAGCAAGTTTTGCATTTTTCATCTGGTTAGGTAACAGTCGCCTGTAACTTTCGGAATCAGCCCCAGACCATCATCAGACCCATAACCTGACCTCCATTGGTAAATGTTTATGTTTATGTTTGTGGGCCTGTCCTAAGCTGAGGGTCTGGTGTTGATTCTAAGATATCCAGGCACCAAGTGCCTATTGGACTGCTACAATTAGGATGATGTTCGACATTTCCAATGAGAGTAATGCAGAAATGACTGCGGTCGACATCCCTATGAAAATGAGAGTTATGCAGAAATGACAGCGCTCGACATCTCCAAGAAAATGGGAGTAATGCAGAAACGACAGCGCTCGACATCTCCATAAACATGGGAGTAATGCTGAAATGACTGCGGTCGACATCTCTATGAAAATGAGAGTAATGCAGGAATAATAGCGCTCGACATCTCTGTAAAAGTGGGAGGAATTCGCAATCACAGCGCTTGACATCTCCATAAAAATGAGAGTGATGTAGAAACGACAGCGCTCGACATCTCTGTGAAAATGAGAGTAATGCAGAAATGATTGCCCTCGACATCTCCATGATCATGGTAGTAATGCAGAAATGATAGCGATCGCCATCCCAGTGAAAATGAGAGTAATGCAGAAATGACAGCGCTCGACATCTCCATAAAAATGAGAGTAATGCAAAAGTGACAGCGCTCGACATCTCCATGAAAATGGGAGCAATGCAGAAATGACAGCGCTCGACATCTCCATGAAAATGGCAGTAATGCAGGAATGACAGCGCTCGACGTCTCCATGATAATGGGAGTAAATGAAGAAATGAAAACGGTCATCATCTCCATTAAAATGGGAGTAATGCAGAAATGACAGCGGTCGACATCTCCATGAAAATGGGAGTAATGCAGAAATGACAGCGCTCGACATCTTCATGAAAATGGAAGAAATGACAGCGCTCGACATCTCCATAAATATGAGTAATGTGGAAATTTGACATTTGCATGTTATATGAGGATTTGCTTTTTACACAAGTCAGGATAGGATTTTTTATTGTATTGCTTAGTCAACTTTGTAAGTTAGGGATTAGAAGTTTAATTTACAGTATGAATTTTGTATAATATTCATCTCAACACCCCATTTAATGATAAGATCATATTTATTTTAGTCAGTTTTGTGCAAAATGAATACATGTAGTGACAACATATTCCAACTTGTTCTATATAGGGTCAGCCGTGTGTAACAAAACTATTTAGCTCAAAGACATGGTGTTTTTTTACTATTTATCATAATGGACTGCACCATATTTAAATAAATCGACATGATTTAAATCAATTGACACTATTTAAATAAATCCTCTTGATTTAAAGTATTAAGATTTAAAATATATCCTCACGATTAAAATATATCCATATGATTTAAATTATTATTTATATGCTTAATATTTACATATATTCTAATGATTGTTAAGCTAAATGTGCAACATTTACTTAAAACAATTTAGTCCCCGCCTGCGCATAATTAAAATATTTCTATTTATGCTCATAGAGGATTTGTTTAATTGGTGTTAATTTATTTAAATTCTGTCGATTTATTTAATTATAGTGAATTTAATTAAATTGTTGCACATTTATCCTATAACGAAGGTCAATTTATTTAGATCACAAACGAATAATTAAATCAAAACCATTTAGTTAAATCATATGGATAAAAACATATATTTAAATCGTGAGGATATAATAATCTAAATCGTAAGGATATACTTTAAATCGAGAGCATTTATTCTGAGTGTCGATTTATTTAAATCGTTCCCATTTATTTAAATTTGGTGCAGTCCATGTTAGTGAAAAAAATCATGTTTTTGAGCTAAATATTTTTTTAAAACGGCGCACCATTATTCCATTTCATAATTTCAGTCCATTATTTATTTTGTAATAAATTTCAGCGATGTGTTGATAAACATTGCCGCAACTTTGCAGCGAACATCTCTACAAGCATCGCCAGAACATTACAGAGAATCATTTTATGCAAAAGAAGTTAGCTGCAAAGTTGCCGCACACTTTTACTATGTAAATGAGGTCTGCGGCAAAGTTGCAGCAAACATCGCTAAAACATCGCCAGAAAATTACAGCTAAAAGCGTTATTCAAAGTTTGCTGCAAAGTTGCCGCACACTTTTACCATGCAAATGAGGTCTGCGGCAAAGTTGCGGTGAACATCGCCAGAACATCACCAGAACCTCATTTGCATATTTATTTGATGCAACTTTGCCGCAGACCTCATTTGCATGGTAAAAGTGTACCGCAACATCGCCGCAGACTTGTTTGCCGCAGCTTTGCCATGTAGCGTGTGGCGTATTGAGAAGGTGTATGTGAACCGTTTGTTCACTTTGTAAGCGTTATATAGTAATATTATGATACACACATTTCTCAATTTAGACAGAGCTTCCTGCTCCAAAACAAATGATTAGAAAATAAATCAATATAAACAAAACATGGGTTTGCTCAGATTAGCTGAGAATCAACTGGCAACTTATGTACAGTGTTATATACAGAGATCGTCCCTCATCTGAATCAGATACACACTGAATAACCAACGCTCGTATGCGAGTGCCACTCAATGCTGCTCATTAGCTCACTAGCTCAATAACTTTCTAGCTCAGTGGCTCATTGCAGCTCATTTCAGGCGTAGCTCAATCTAGCTCAGTGCAGCTCAATACACACGATTCGGCTCAGGGGCTCACTTTCGTTCTTTGCAACTACTGAGCGCTCCTTAATCTGCAGACGACGTATAGATAGACGAAGCAAGGACCCTTTCGTGTTACAACAGGTAGGTAATCCTTTAAACGACTAATTCTACTGTAGTACCTGTATATCTGCTTTTGATCAGGGAGATGATTCTTCTTTAAGCGTGAATGGACGACTGACTTTTACTTACAGGACCAGAGGTATTTATACTCGAGTCGCAACTTCTCGATCTCATCTGAATTAACAAAGAATTGACTGGTTCCCCCACAATTACTATTATACAGTTCGAACGCATATTATACTGGGAAAAGGCTTATTAAATGTTTGTTTCCGCTTCCTACGCGGAAGTAAAATTGAACACATTGAAAGTATGTATGAAATCATCAATTTTATTACGTTATAAACAATTTCCACTACATTACCAACGCCTCAAACTTCTTGCGTCCCGCAATACTAACAAACGCTATATATTGGCACTTTGGGTCCTACTTTCATACTGTCACAATGTCTTGCAGTAAAACTTTAAAGAACTAAAACAAACGCACAATAACAAAAAGGAATTAACACAACATTTTAAAAACTCGAAATTGTTAAATTTTCATCACCGACATATAGTCCTTATCAAAGTTTTCTATTTATCGAATTCACTGACATCCAGTAGTTCTTCTAACTTTTCTACTATTTCAATATCTTTACCATCCGTTCTGAATCGTTCCGTCCTCCAGACGGTGCGTTTGTATCGGTGGCCATCTGTCTGGGTGCTTACATCTTTCCCTACTGTTTTTCCTACGCGGAATACGGGTAGTGCTCCAAGAGACAATTTGGGAAGTTTTGCAGTAAACAACCATCTCTTTATTGAGCTTTCTTTTAGGAGCACCCACCTTTTGTGGCAGTGTCGGTTTTCTAACTAGTCTGCCTACCGCAATAGGGGATGGGGAGGGCAAGGCATCAGCCAGAGTCTCACTAGTGGCACTAGTAAAAGCAACTGCACCTGTCGCAACGACATTATTCGTAGGTGTACCCTGACCAACAACATTATTATTATCATCTATCTCACTTTCGCTGGATGAGGAGCTGTTGTCTTGGTCTTCTTCTCCTATAAGATCACCAGGGTCACACCCTGTCCAGTCTTCCTCATGATCTTTCGTAACATGCTCTTTTTATCTGTTGTGTAAGTACATTGATCACACAAGGGCGTTTTCAACTTTCTGGAGCCCACATTCAAGTAGATGTGTTTTTAACTGTTCCCTGATTCCCGTCCGGAACGGACACATTGGGCATTTCTCTGGTTGCTTATCAAAGCGAGGTGTGTTTTTTTCGTCTTCGCCATGGTTCAATGCCTGGAAGTAGACAAGGTAAATATGTCACGTGGCATAATCTATATGTATATATTGTTATGGACTGTAAGTAGTTGTTAATCAATAATCAATGTTATTTCCTATTAAACAAAAATTGGATGTTTAAGAGCACTTCACACAATACTAACTTTGATTTTACTTCAATAACTAATGATAGAAAAATACAATTTATATTCTTTTAACAAAACAAAAAAATAAAAATCTAGAACTGCACCCTAATAATTACTGAAGATACATGATTAGAACTCTAATAGTCAGTTTCTGTTTCGTAATCGGAAAACCAAGCAGGTCTCCGTCTTCTACGTTTACCCTCAACCTCTGGGACAGTTTGGGTATTTTCTACTTCTACACTACTTGGCTCATTCTCACTGCATTCTTCAATGTTTTCTTCCTGAACTTTTTCACTTGCTAGTGTCTGATCTTTCTTTTTTCTCATTCTATCAACATGTATGACCTGAGGGGAATTTCGGTACCCACAGAGTACTTTGTACGTTACATCTGTGATTCGCTGGGTGACTTTGTATGGTCCCTTCCAGAAACTAGTGAGCTTACGCGATTGTCCTGAAACGTGTCTTGGGAAGTACACGTACACTTCTTCATTTGGGTGGAAGACTTTCCAACTCAACTTTTGGTCATACATTGACTTTTGCCTCAACACCTCAGCATCTGTGTTCTTTTGAACGAAAGTATGCGCATTTTCCATTTTCTCTTTTAGTTCCCATGCCCATTTATTTGCTGGGATTATTTTAATACTTGGCGGCATTTCGTACATTAGATCTAATGGTGTTGCCACCTCCCTTCCCAACATTAAATAATTTGGTCTACAACCTGTAGTCTCTTGTTCCGTCGACCTATATGCCATCATTACAAAAGGTAAATGGTCATCCAAGTCTGTATGATGATCATTCACGTAGGCAGTGAGCATTTTTGCCAATGTTTTATTAAAACGTTCGACCATGCCATCAGACTGCGGGTGGTAGGGTGTTGTACGTGTCTTCTTTATGTACAGCAATTTACACATTTCCGTGAAGAAGTCGCCTCAAATTGCCTACCCTGATCTGAGTGAATCAGTGAGGGCACACCAAATCGAGTAACGATTTCTTTCACCAACACCTCTGCCACTGTTATTGCCTCCATGTTCGGAAGGGCGAATGCCTCTGTCCATTTTGTATAGTAGTCAGATATTACTACTATGTATTTATTCCCACTGGTTGTAAGTGGTAATTCCTCCAACAAATCTAATGCAATCCTTTGCATTGGAACACCTGTTGCATCCAACTGCATGGGTGCTCTCTGTCTCTTTCATGGACTTTTACTTCTAGTACACACATCACAACCGGCTATATACTGACGAACGTCACGCTGCAGACCTGGCCAGTACAACGACTGCATTATCTTACTCAGCGTTTTCCTGACACCTAGATGTCCGGCTGTTTTGTGGTCATGGCAAAGATGTAAAACATTCCGTCTTTCACTGCTTGGTACAATAGCCTGCAATGTTGTGCCTTTGGGATATTCCCATTTTCTGTACAGAATATCGTTGTTTACAACCAACGATTGCCTCTGTGACCACTACGATTTGCACATTGTACTACTAGCATTCAGTACATACTTCTCAGGTGGATTTTCCACATTCTGAAGCCACTGACGAATGTTCACGATATCTATATCAGCATGCTGTAGGTCTTTAAGTGTCTTGCTTTCAGACACATTCGCGTCAATAGTCCGGACATTTTCCTCTAACTTGTTCTCTTTTTCCTTGCACTGTTTACATGAATGTCGGCTTAATGCGTCAGCATTTCTATGCTGTACCCCGGGCCGATGAAAAATAGTCATGTCGTATGTTCCGAGGACTTCGATCCATCGAGCAAGCTGTCCTTCTGGATTTTTGAAATTGAAGAGCCACTTTAGTGAACTGTGGTCTGTTCTTATGACAAAATGTTTGCCGTACAGATAGTGACGGAAATACTTGACAAACAATACAACAGCTAATAACTCCTTTCGAGTCACACAATACTTTCCTTTCTGCGGTAGTAGCTACACAGCCCTAGAAACGAACGCAACTCTGTCAGATTTGTCGGCTCGGACCAGTCTCGAATTATTTGCGTTTTCTTTGGGTCTGTTTGAACCCCATCGGCTCCAATGATATGTCCTAGAAATTCAACCTCTTTACCAAACAAGTGACATTTCTTTGCCTTCAATTTTAATCCGGCCAAAGATAACCTCTCCAACACTTTTTGCAAATTGCTCAACATTTCATCAAAAGATGTGGCCATGACAATAATGTCGTCGATATATAAGACATATATCCCACTGGAGACCGCTTAATACTGTCTCCATAAGACGCTCAAACGTGGCTGGCGCATTACAAAGGCCAAATGGCATGACTGTAAATTGAAAAAGTCCATGTTTAGTAACAAATGCCGTTTTACTTTTATCGTCTGGCTCCATTTCAACTTGCAAATAACCTGAACAGAGGTCAAGCGTTGAAAACCAACAGCCACCAGACAGATGATCCATGCATTTGTCAATTCTAGCGATTGGATACGCGTCTTTAACTGTGTGAGCGTTCGGTCGGCGATAATCAACGCAAAATCTGGTGCTTCCATCCTTCTTCTTTACAAGGACAACACCTGAAGCCCATGGACTAGTAGAGGGCTCAATTACTTTTTGTTCTACCGTTTCGTCAATATACTTGCCTACATCTTTTTGTAACTGAACGGGTATACGTCGAAGAGACTGCCTAATAGGTGGCGTATCCCCAGTGTTTATTTTATGTTTGACTACATTTGTCTTTCCAAGCTCATTGTCATTTTGAGCAAACAGTGTGCTGTTTTTTCGAAGAAGTTGTTTCAGTCTTTGTTTCTGTGCTTTTGTTAGATCTTTGCTAGATCGATAAAGCAATGACTGTAGTGGCAGTGATAGCTGTTCATTGTTTTCTTGACTTTCCTGTTGTTCATGTTTCATTACTCTGTCGACTGAACTCAATGTTGCTACTATGGTTCCTGTATGAATAGTTTGTACCTCAGACGTTACATTCATAATTCTTAAAGGTATGTGCTCCTTGCAGTCTACTAGAGCTTTTGCCACAAGTCCTCTATCAGACCTCGTAAATTTCTCATCAGCTTCGACTATGCCTAAGCCACATGGAGAACACGCTCCTTTTGGTAGGCATAAACTACCACTCGTGATCTTGGAGGCATGTTGATAGTTTGTCCTAATGCTATTATGTAACAACCAAATGAACCCGCAGACAACATTGTCACAGTCTATAAATAATGGTTATTTTATAAGGAAATGGCTTGTATAAATTATATATGAATTTTAATAATAAAAAGGTGATTTTAAAAGAGTTTTGTTGAAAGCACCCGATTGAAAAATATCTCATTATTTCCGCGTGAAATTGTATGGACGGTCACAAATGGTAATAATCAATTTGACTAAAAGCTCAAAATTCACTTAAATTTTCGAAACAGTCGGCGATATGTAAATGCCTAGAAATTGTGTTCTTAATATACAGAATAGACAAACTTAAAATCCATTGTGTAACAAACGAATACATATTTGTTTATGTGTGTCATCTGTGTACATTGTCAGCTGAATACAGTTTACATCTGACCGCCATCCTGAAATATCCTCAAAACGCAGTTTGTTTACGTATTTTGCGCGTGACGTTTTAAAGTAAACGCACCCACAGAACTGCACAAGAAAACTGCAGTTTATTCAATGGCGGGAAACATGTGTGAACCAGACGACATTGACGTCACTGCAGATCATGTGCATATTCTAACGTCAGCCCAAAAAAAGGTTGTTAAAATACAATCGGAATGGGATTTCATGGACAATATAATTACTGTATTTCAGCAATATGTTATAATATCTCATTTTTATATTTTTTTCGCTCACAATAACCGTAACAATACTCTATCATATCAGGGCAGTGATATGGTAGACGGGAAAACGTGCTTGGAAATAACTGGACATAGCTGGAAAATAACTGGACATCACCGGTTAAAAGCTGGTCAATATATAATTGTTCTTACAATTTTCTATTTGTTTTCACTTCCGATGAATTCTACATCCTTTTCAGCACCGAGCTATGATACTTATAACTAATTCACGAATATATTATATAACTGCGAAGCACATATTGAATGAACAGTGTGTCGGGAAATAACTTGACATCACCGGAAAATACCAAGACCATATATAGCTTTTCTTACAATTTGTTTGTTCCCCACTTCTGATGCATTTTACATCCATCTCAGCTCTGAGATACGACAGTTGTAACTAATTCACGAATATATTATATAACAACATAACACATATTGACGGAACAGTGTGTCGGGAGATAACTGGACATCACCGGAAAATAGCTCGACCGTATATATCTTTTCTTACGCTTATTTTAGTTTCTTTTTTTTTAATTTTGATGCATTCTACATCCTTCGCAGCACTAAGATACGATAGTTGTAACTAATTCACAAATATATTATATAACTATGGAAGGGCATAGCCGCCATAAGTCTATGTTGCTTTATTGCTTATTGCATATATGTATATGGCATCTTGCTATCATCTCATGTTATTTTCTCAATGCTTTGTATTACATTTCATTTTCTTAATTTGTTATTTGTATTTCCACAAAATCCCATGTATGTATATGTTGCATACTTCTTAATTATTTGTGACAAATGCAACAATGCAACATTGTAACTTGCAACCGCTAAGTCTTAACGGGTTAATTGTTTTTCCCTGGTGTGTATATTTTTTGTTTCTTTGTGACAATTTCAACATTACAATATTGCAACTTTCTAATCGGTGTTCTTCGCTAAATGAGTTGTTCTCTTATTGTATTTCTACCCTATCATTATCAACCGGTATGTGCGATTTGTTTATCGGCCGTAGCGCCACTTAACGTCTCAATTGTATTAACTCACCATTATGACGTTCAGTGTCGCTGCGAAATTACTAACTGCTCCCTGCAGAAATTCGAGACGTTGCGAATGGCAGATTCTACACATAAGTTCGAGAGGATGCGGATATGAGAACTGCAGGATGGCGAAAGCGAATATTTTAGGAACCGAACGGTAACTAAACCATATTTCTTTATTTGGCTAATAGTTGAACTTGTATATTTGGCTAATTGTTGAACTTGTATTTTTGTAACGTTACTGTAGTGCAGAGCAGTTCAGATATTAACAGCAAAAATCAGCTGCGTGTTATAACTTATTCTAAATGTTGACAAACTGTACTAGATCTGTTTGTTAGAAATGATTTTTTCTTGTACCTCCATTGGCTTTGAAGAATATATGGACATGCATACTTAAAGGGACACTTGAAGTATTTGAAATGGGTGTCTTGATATATATATCCAGTATCATTTTTAGCTCGACTGATCAGAGATCAGCAGAGCTTATGCCGTGGTGCGGCGTCCGTCGTCCGTCTGTCCGTCCGTCCGTCCGTCTGTCTGTCCGTAAACGTTTTTGGTAGCGACTACTTCTCTGAAACTACTGAATGGATTTTCATGAAACTTTACAGAAATGTTGCCCATGAAGTCTAGTTGATCCTAGCAAAAATTCATGTTGATGTGAAATCTAAGATGGCTGCCAAATCTAAAAATAGGTTTTTAAAAAACTAGTTTGTAACGACTACTCCTTGAAAACTCTAAGTGATATTGATATGGGACGATATTGATATGGGACTTTTTCTAAAATAATCAGCATGACATGATGTTGGTCCTTGTCGAAACTCGTTTTGATTCGACGTTAAACATGGCTGCCAGCGGCCATCTTTGTTTACATAGAGTTATATAATGAAAACTTGTAGCGACTACTCCTCTGAAACTACTTGACGGATTTTCATGAAACTTCACAAGAATGTTGCTCTTGATGTCTTATTGATCCTAGCAAAATTTCAGGTCGGCCGGAAATTCAAGATGGCCGCCCTGGCTAAAAATAAATTTTCAAAATACAAGTTTGTAGCGACTACTTCTTGAAAACTATAAGTGATATTGATATAGGACTTTTTCTAAAATGATCAGCATGACATGATGTTGGTCCTTGTCAAAAATCGTTTTGATTCGACGTTAAACGTGGCTGCCAGCGGCCATCTTTGTTTACAGAGTTATATAGTAAAAACTTGTAGCGACTACTTCTCTGTAACTACTTCGCGGATTTTCATGAAACTTCACAGGAATGTTGCTCTTAATGTCTAATTGATCCTAGCAAAATTTCAGATCGGCCAAAAATTCAAGATGGCCACCACAGCTAAAAATAGATTTTTAAAAAATAAGTTTGTAGCGACTACTTCTTGAAAACTATAAGTGATATTGATATGGGATTTTTTCTAAAATGATCAACATGACATGATGGTTATCCGAGTCGAACATTATTTTGATTCAACGGTAAACATGGCTGCCAGTGGCTATCTTTGTTTACATAGAGTTATATAATGAAAACTTGTCGCCGATTACTCCTCTGAAACTACTTGACGGATTTTCATGAAATTTCACACGAATGTTGCTCTTGATGTCTTATTGATCCTTGCAAAATTTCAGGTCGGCCGAAAATTCAAGATGGCCGCCATGGCTAAAAATAGATTTTCAAAATACAAGTTTGTAGCGCCTACTTCTTGAAAACTATAAGTGATATTGATATGGGACTTTTTCTAAAATGATCAGCATGACATGATGTTGGTCCTTGTCAAAAATTGAAATTCGATGTTAAACATGGCTGTCAGCGGCCATCTTTGTTTACATAGAGTTATATAATGAAAACTTGTAGCGACTACTCCTCTGAAACTACTTGACGGATTTTCATGAAACTTCACAGGAATGTTGCTCTTGGTGTCTAATTGATCCTAGCAAAATTTCAGGTCGGCCGAAAATTCAAGATGGCCGCCACGTCTAAAAATATGTTTTCTAAAAACAAGTCTGTAGCGACAACTTCCTGAAATCAAAATCAATCAGTAGAGCTTCAAGGTCATTGACCTCTTGTTACTTTTACCCTGTTTAGATTTAAATAAATCAAAAATTAAGTATTCACTATTTCGTCTTATTATACTATAAGTTTTAAATATTATTGGTGCAATAATATCTGATTATCAAAAACAAATGGCTTAATACAATTCTTATAATTAACATTAATGACTGAACAAATGCAATTTATGTAGTAAAACTAACGGGACGCCGCTAGTTTTTAAAAAACCAAGATTGCCATGATTGTGTCCCTTTAACAGATCTGTGTACATGTAAATGCATTATTACTTGTCTAGGTACATCTTTTTTTTTTCACCTATGCTTCAGTAGTTTACCAATACATGGGAATGGGGATGGGGTGGTTGGGGGTAGGCCTCCCCAAACTCTGTAGAGTTGGGGGAAACATAGATAGACGTACTGCACTAATATCTTGGAAGCCTACAATTAACCTAAAATTCATCAACATTTTCAGGTACAGAAGTTGAATGAAGAACATTAAAGAAGACAGCGATACCAAGTCGTTTTAGTTGGAACAAAGACATGCCAAAACCAGACAGTGACCTACGGCGCATGATGAGCGTTCAATAAAAAGAAGGTGAATTCTGGTCGAATAGACTAGCACTGATTGTCCTCTTGAAAGTAACCAGGATGTCTCGATGTTTGACAGTGAACTTAGGTTCATGCGAAGAAATTGTAAGTGATAATCTACAAAGCAGTATGAATGGAGAGGATATAGTAACGCTTGATGAAAAGGCGTATGTGTCTGTACCTACTCAGACTCGCTAGTCGAAGGATGTATTCAATTGAAAATTGTAGAAAGATAGCGCCGGGATTCATTTCTACACAGGACTTGAAAATATTTTTAAATTTTACTTTGTTCTACACACTTTAGTCCCAGCAGCTTATTGTTTGAACTATGTATACCACAGTGTTGTAAGCATAGACGTTTCGGATCAATTTTTCATGTTTCTGATTAAATTACGAAACAGTGGTTGTGAATGTTGTAATAACCTGGATTAATTTTATGTCAAGACTGTGGACAGAAATAAATATTTGACCATCTCAAGAACTGGTCGGGTACTTTTCTCCATCAGGATTTAAAAAACGTTATCCATCTACTCGAGTTATTGTTGATGGTACGGAATGTCCTATAAAAAAAACAAGCAATCCTAAATCGCAACAAAAACATTCTCAACATACAAAAACAGAAACACTGTGAAAGTTTTAGTGGGTGCTACACCAGTAGGGCTAGTATCATTTGTTTCAGCGGCCTATATTTGGAGGCAGTGCGAGTGACCGACATATTACTGAACGTAGTTCATTATTACACAGTTGTGATGCAAACTACAGCATTATGGCTGACAAAGGATTCAATGTGCAAGATCTTTTTGCTCCACGTAATGTTTCTATTAATATACCAACATTCTTTAAGAAAAAGAACAGAATGATGGGAGAAACTTTAATCAGAGACCGTAGAATAGCAAGTAAACGTGTTCACATCGAGAGACTAATATGACTTTCAAAAACCTACAGAAGTCTAATCGAACCAATGACGGCGACTGACACCAAACTTTCATCTGAGATCATATTTATTTGTTTCATGTGCAATGTTAGATCCAGCATAATTCCCAAGCATGCCTAGCTCAGAACAGTTGACTTACATTTGGGCAGCGGCATTATTATTCAATGTTGACCGAGTATAAAACAAAGTAGACATATAAATTACCAGTCACGCGATTTGACTATATGACCGGCGTGTTATAAATCATGTAATAAAACAGTCATTTGATGGCGTCCCGGTCAATAGTAACAATATTTGCCCTCGGTGAATCGAAGGACCATGTTAACTATTCACACATGATCCTTCCATATACCTCAAGCAAATAGTAATAACTTGACCGGAAAGTCATTAAATAGCTGTATATAATTCCACCGACTGAAAATACACTTGATTGTAGTTTTATCTCTCACACTTTTTTAGCTCTACTGGCCGAAGGCTTATGGGATGATTTGTCCGTCCGTTAACTTTTGCCTTGTGAACACTCTAGGGCCTTCAATATTAGTGGGATCTTTACGAAACTTTGCCAGTGTCTTTATGTCAGTGTCAATGAAAGCTCAGACAAGTTCGAAAACCAGCCAGATCGGATTAATTTCATCGGAGTTGAGGCCCTTGTTTTGCTGAAAAATGCCATATTACGCCTTGTGAACACTCGAGCACCTTCATTTATTATTTGATCTTTACCAAAGTTGCACAGATTGCCAATATCAATCAAACTTGGACAAGTTCGAAAACCAGCCAAATCAGATCAGTAACACCGGAGTTATGGCCCTTGTTTTTCTGGAAAATGCTATTTTCTGCCTTGTGAACACTCTAGGGCCTTCAATATTAATCGGATCTTTACGAAACTTTGCCAGTATCTTTATATTAATAAAAGTTTGAAAACCAGCCAGATTGGAAAAATTTAACCGGAGTTATGGCCCTTGTTTTGTTGAAAATGCCATATTAAGCCTTGTGAACACTAGCACCTTCATTTATTATTTGATGGTTACCACACTTGCATACAGATTGTTAATATCAATGATAGCTCGGACAAGTTCGAAAACCAGCCAAATCGGATCAGTAACACCAGAGTTATGGCCCTTGTTAGTCCCCTACCGGTCCGGACCGGAGGGGACATTAGGTTTGCCCCCAGTACGTCCGTCTGTTTTTTTGTCCGGACTGTAACTTTGTCAAGCATCGTGGGATTTTGAAATAGCTTGGCACAAATGTTAACCATAATGAGACGGCGTGTCGCGCGCAAGATCCAGGTCCCTAGCTCAAAGGTCAAGGTCACAGTTGGAGGTTAAAGGTCAGAAATACGCTTGTCCAGGCTGAAATTTGTCTTGCATCGTGGGATTTTGAATTAACTTGGCACAAATGTTAACCATAATGAGACGGCGTGTCGCGCGCAAGATCCAGGTCCGTAGCTCAAAAGTCAAGGTCACAGTTGGAGGTTAAAGGTCAGAAATACGCTTGTCCAGGCTGAAACTTTGTCGTGCGTCGTGGGATTTTGAAATAACTTGGCACAAATGTTCACCATAATGAGACGGTGTGATCTTTCATCTGATCTTTACGAAACTTTACCAGATTGTTAATATCAATGAAAGCTCGGACAAATTCGAAAACCAGTCAGATTGGACCATTTACATCGGAGTTATGGCCCTTGATTTTCTGAAATATGCTATATCTTGGCCTCATTAAGACGAAAGGGCCTTCATTTGGCCGGATTTAATTGAAACTTTGCAGGGATGATCAGTACCAAGCCTAGTTGTACATAGTCACCGTGTTCCAGTTGAATGATTTTGGCGAATTTATAGCCCTTTAAAGGTTTTAATACACAAACTTTGTTCCGACTAGTTTTCCTGAACCACTGGCCGGATTAAACGAAAAAAATTAGGGATGATCAATTCCATGTCTGGTTGTGCAAATCATCGCCATGTTCCGGTTGAATGATTTTTGGCGGAATTATGGCCCTTTAAAGGTTTTTGGCGGAGTTATGGCCCTTTAAAGGTTTTAATACACAAACTTTGTCTGATCTACTTCTCCTGAACCCCTCGCCAGATTTCAATGAAACTTTGCAGGGATGATCAACACCAAGCCTAGTTGTGCATTTCATCGTCGCGTTCCGGTTTACATATATTTGGCAGACATATATTTGGCAGAGTTATGGCCCTTTAAAGGATTTTGATACACATTTTTTTTCCGGGCTAGTTCTCCTGAACCCCATGGCTGGATATAGACGAAACTTGACAAGGATGATCAGTATCAAGCCTAGTTGTGCATATCATCGCCATATTTCGGTTGAATGATATTTGGCAGAGTTATGGCCCTTGAAATGTTTTAATACACAAACTTTGTCCAGATTAGTCTCTTCTGAACTCTTTTCCAGATTTTAGCGAATCTGGGCGGGGATGATCAGCACTAAGCCTAGTTGCACCTGTCATTGCCATGGTTTGGTTGAATGAATTTTGGTATAGTTATGAGCTCTTAAAGGTTTTAATACACTAACTTTGTCTAGACTAACTCTCCGGAACCTCTGGCTGGATTTCAACGAAACTTTGCAGGGATGATCAGTATCAAGCCTAGTTGCCTATATCATCACCAAGTTCCGGTTGAATGATTTTTGAAAGACTTGTGGCCCCTTATACATAAACTTTATTTTGAGCCAGTAGAGCGTCCACAGGGCCTCTTGTTTATCATTATCAGACTCACAAGAGACGTTATTGTTGGTGCTAATTTGCAACAGAAATTATAAATATTATAATTGATTTGCCTTTTTATATCGTATAGGACGGTTAACAGTTTTAAACGCCGGTAGTTAATGGCTAATTTCATGAAGTACTCACACATTTGCTACCAATGTTTAAAACCTGACTGCGAAAACACACACAGAAAAATGCAAATCAGTTAGCCCAACTTAGGTAAACTCCCATAACCGGCTAAATTCTTATCATATGCATGAACTGTATACAATTTATTCTATGATCATCATCCAGCAATGATGTAGTTAGTCAGGCACTGCATGTTGACTGACAGTGGTTTTACTAGAAATGAACTAGGTCTTCCTCCACCAATAAAACTGGTTGCCACATAATGTGTTTTAAACTTTAAATTAAAGGGACACACTGCAATCTTTATTTGTTTAAAACTCCTGTTAGTTTTCCTGCATAACTTGCATACATGTATGTGCAATCATTACTCTTCAGTATTAGAATAGTTCAAAACAAATTAATTTAAAATACATATATTACAAATTTCTAAATATATATTTAAACATTTGGTAATATAAAAAAATATATGAAAACTCGAGTTTATTTAATAATATGCAAGCAAGTGGAAAGTTAAAGGGACACATGGCAATCTTGAGTTTTATTCAAACATTAAAATTTGCTCCTCAATTTAGTTATCCTGCGTCATTTTGACTTTAAAACTGCTTGCATATGATTAAATAAAAAATTGAGATTTCAATTTTCTTCACTATTTGACCAAATAATATTGATGCACTATTATAAAAAGTTAGTAATATGTAAATATAATTTGCTTTGAACTATTCTAACAATTAATATTAATGATTGAACAAATGCAATAGAAAGTGAAGAGAAAAACTAACGGGACGCCGTGAGTTTTTAAAAAATCAAGATTGCCGTGTGTCCCTTTAAGACGATACTGAATTAAATAAATCTAGTTGTTTCAATATTTTACTGTTGATCCAGACATAAAAATTGCCATGTGTCCCTTTCATTCACACTAGTTTCTGTAAATGTGCCACCTGTGAATGATTAAAAAAATAAAAACATACAATAAAATATATTTTATTTCATTCAGATTTGTTATATTTCTTTATTTACAATCAACATAAATGGTCAGAATAATTTATTAATCATTTACCTGTCTTTGGCAAACATATTTTAAAGTGTCGATATTTTTAATTCCTTTTAGTTTAAGCTAAAATTCAGTTCAATTTGACCCGTTTAAGCCCCTCATTTAGATGTCAGATTTGAGCCATACCTAGATCAGTAAAAATTTGGTTGTTTAAGGCAGGTTTGCTGTATATTACAAGCACTGCACATCATATATTTCCGCACTAATCTAGTAGGAAACAATTGATCATAACACACATGATTGTATCACGAATAGATGTAACATATCTGTTCTACAAGAACCTAAAGCTCCTCGGACAAATCAATAATTCATTTGCATATTTATTACACTAGTGTAAATGTTATAAATATATCATGGCTTTATTACACTCCGACACTGCTAGTTTGTAATAAATTATGGTTTATCTGGCGTGTAGACATCTGTTTCTAATTAATAATTTCTTTATAGAAAAACTTGTTCAAAAAAGCTGGTTCAAAATAAAAAATCATAAAATGTCTGCAACTTTGCCAGCATACTGGAAATAAAGCCATCATCTCTTTCAATGCGGATACACTTGATATCTGCTAGTGTATAAACAATGAAGTCACAGTGCAATCCAGTGCATAACAACTGCCCTTGAACCTGATAATAATAGTTATGATTTTTATCCAGGCAAAATCCAGTCGTCAACTTTAAGATATGGAACCGTTACAGGTGTGATATCTTTGTCTTTGGCAGATTAAGGGCACTTAATTTTAATTACTAAATCGGTCGAAACTATTCCATCTGGTGAAGAGGCAAGGAATGGTGAAGTTTCAGATACAAAAATTCCACACTTGTCTACCTTGCATTTGCATAATTGTTCGTAACTTTTTACAGCCTCTTTTTCAAACTTTAACCCATGACCTGTCGCTTTAGATTTGAAGAATTTTGTGTCGATTAAATCTTTGGCCATTTTCGAGAGGTCTGTGCGATCTGTTGCCTTACAAATTCTGGCAAAATGAGATGAATGAATTCTCTTCTTCCTCCCTTCATGCCATAACTCATTTGCACATTGACCTAGAGTTCTTCCCTCGATGCTGTTAACTAGACCATTAGAAACATTTGTCAAACCCATTCTCTTTAGGAAAATGTCCTTGGGTTTGTTCATAAGATAATCATGGTCCTTGGCGACGGCCCTGATATTCGCGGGTTCATATAACTGCGCTATTGGCATTTTTGAAACTTGACTGAAGTTCAAACAAGTATTTCTATAGTAAGACGGATACCATTTAGTTCCAATATATTGTGAAAGTCGCGGTTCAAATAGTACATTTGTGCTCTCATCAGCTCCAGGCATTTCTATATCACGTGCCTTTGCAGGTGATCCCGTATATTTCTTCACTTGATGAAATGATTGTAGTTTCTCCGTGCATGTGTTCTCCACAATGACAGACCCCGTTTTCTGAAACATATGGGCAGCCTAAAGTACGACACAAACATGCTTAGTGAACATTTGGGCCCATCCCAGCACCACATTCACACTGTGCTTCTAAAACTTCACCATCTCGTGAGATACGAATGTCCACAATGTAAATAACCGCCTTCTTCATTTCCGCTCGACTTGCACTTTTCACAAAACAGCGAACTTCCGACTTATGTATTCTCATGTAACACAGATGCTTCTCCTTGTACAAATTGAATGGAGTTTGATCAAACTGCTTGTCGAATTTCATGATATATGAATGAAGTTATGTCTTCCATTTCAACATGTGCAAATTTGTTGTCACTGTTCAGATCCAAATAGCTCAGTGGATCAGGCAGTTTTATAACATACTCAGCTGGGACTGGACTATCTGGTCTACCAAAGTTTGAGTTTCTGTCATAAGCATCCCATCACCACTAAATTAAAAAATAGGAATTTACAAAGATGAAATCGTTTTTTTCTTTTCTTTTCTTCTTATATTTAACGTTATGGACTTTAGGTGTAACACGCCCATTGATTGTTGCATTGAGTTGTGTGTGAATTAAAATTTAAATGCCATGTTGTCATTCATATCTAGGCCCAAATTAAAAATGAATAACTTACATTCTCATCACAAATGACACATATGCTGCCAAAAAATCCACAGAAAAATGGGGGTCATGTATCTTCTAAGAAAGAACTTGTCTCATGAATGAATGGTCCCTTTAAAAACATAAACACTGAGATGCCATAATATTGTATTCATACACTCATTTCCATATAAGCAAAATAAACTAAAAACTCACAATTTTAACATGGCAATGCTTGAAAAATGTAACAAATAGATCAACAATGTGATATAAACCAAAAATAGCACTTTAAATTAGTGAAAATGCCTTTTTTACAAAAAGAAATGAGAATTATTTATTGACGCCATTATGCAACTACCCCAGGCAGACACCTACCCCAGACAGACACTACCCCAGGCAGACACTGCCTGTGTTGCAATGGGTGTGCTTCACCTTTATCAAAATGCGTGGTAGAAAATGGGATAAATTACCCCACACACTTACAGTAATACACATCGCAAACAAAACACATAACTTTAGTACAAAAACATTATTTTATAATACATATTGGTATAGAACAGCCTATAAATTAAATAGAGATCTTTTAAATACGAGAAGACTGCACTGTTTTCATGGTTTCATGAACAAACAGCGATTATTGCCAAACTGAAACACGGCAACGGCGATCTCAAAAATACTTATTATCTACGTAAACAATACGTTTTTATTACACTTACCGCTCAATAAGCTCCTTCTTACGGCCTGATAAGCGTGCATTTTGTTTTCTGAGTTCGTCTCTCAGTTGATTTAATGTTAAAGAGCAATAGTTTGCTGATATTTTGCGTTTATGTTTGTTCTGGAACACGGATCGTCGCCAGTCGGCGCCAAGGGAGATAATCCACTAATGTTCCTCATTTCGGAACACTCGAAATGCATTCGTTGAGGATAACAACAAAACTTTCCGATTGCGAAATGGGATCAGTCGTTATTTTTCGCCAAAAGTCAGCGCCTCCTGTCGTTATAATACGACACTCGTCATTCTGACAAATTCCTAATTATATAATTCTAAGTGCTTACTTCTATATTCTATGTCTCCATGTATTTGTTTGTTGTTGCTGTTGTTTTAATTGAAATGTTTGTATGAATATGAAATATAGCACAAGGTGATATAGCACAAGGTGTAAATAAATAAACGATTAAGAAAACGAAAATAGGCACTTAGAAGTTAAAATTTGAAAAATAGACACTTAGAAGTTAAAATTTGAAAAATAGCAATAAATACCAACATTTGACATAGATAGAAATGAAATGTAATACAAAGCATTGAGAAAATAACATAAGAGATGATAGCAAGATGCCATATACATATATGCAATATGCAATAAAGCATCATAGACTTATGGCGGCTATGCCCTTCCACATATAACAACACAACACATATTGACGGAACAGTGTGTCGGGAGATAACTGGATATCATCGGGGAATAACTGGACCATATATAGTTTTTCTTCCAATTTGTTATATTTTTCACTAACTGGATCTCGCCGGCGGGAAATAAGTGAACTATGTTCTTAATGTGTTCTTATTTTGTGATGTTTTCTTAAAATTTATATAAATCAATGAACACTACATTAAAACAGAGTAATCCCTTACATCGGAGACAAAACTATAGGCCTACTGGGAAATAATTGAATTTGCCAGGAAATCATATGATAGTTTCAGGAAATTGAATGGACATAATAATGTTTTAGAGATGTTGAACTTAAAGTTGAATGTCCACCCTTTTTGTAGTATTATACAAATTTAACTTTTTAACATCATATGAACATTTCTTGATAATCCCGTAGAGAAACATATATTTAAACCGCTACTAAGTTGTATGTAAATATACGTATATTTGCATGGCGTAGATATTACTTTTACCAGTGCGTGACTGCACAGGGAAATGAGGTAAATCTGAATTGTATACCTCCACAACTATTGCCAGATAATTGATCGATAAATTTACATGTGGATTAATAAAGTTTTCTACGTCATCAAATAAAAAAATATTCTAGCTTTTCACAGATATTGCAATGTGTGCATTGTACATATTTAGTGTTGTGTATTGATTTCGATTTATATAAACATAAACATGTTCATGAAACAAAACATGCCCGGAGAACTTTAAGTTTTTGTTATAAACCAACAAATTTCAATATGAGCGGGCTATTGAATAGAAACGCGAATTAACCGGACACCGTCAGAAAATAACTAAATCACACGACATGCAGTATTGGACATAGACATTCGACATACGCCATTCGACATACAACATTCGACATTCGACATACATCATTCGACATTCGACAAACATCATTTTAAAGTGAATGTCGTTCACGAGACATACAACTTTCGACATACATCATTCGACATACAACATTTGACATTCGACATACATCATTCGACATTAGACAAACTTCATTTTTAAACTGAATGTCGTTCACGAGACATACAACGTTCGACATACAACATTCAACATACAACATTCGACATACAACATTCAACATTCGACAAACATCAGTTTTAAAGTGAATGTCGTTTCACGCGACATACAACATTCGACATACATCATTCGACATACAACATTCGACATATAATTTACGACACACGACATTTAAGAATCAACATTTTACAAACAACATTCAATATAGAACATTTAACATTCGATATACACTTAGAAAAAAATTGGGATTTCACTTAGAAAAATGTCCCGGATGTGGTCCAGAACTATCACACATGAAGTCTCGATTTATTGTTTTATGATATTTTTACGGAACTTTATAAACAAACAAAAAATTCCCCAAAAGCACGTTTCACACGTCCGCCTGCGTAATTTTCCCATGCAATTATCACACCGGCAATTTTATTTATAAAAGGGCTTTATATTAGTTTTGCCTCTTAGGTTAATATTTGCTCTTTGAGATTTAAAGATGAATGGCCACCCTTTTGTAGTATTATCAATTAACACATTTAACTCTTAAACATTATATGAACATTTCTTGATAGTCATATCATATATATAGAGAAACATATATTTAAAACCGCTACTAAGTTGTATGTAAACATAAGTATTATTTGCATGACGTAGTTACTACTTTTACCACTTCTTGACTGGATGGGGAAATGAGGTAAATCTGAATTTTATAGCTGCACAACTTTTGCCAGATAATTGATAAATACATTTACCTGTGGATTAATTTACCTGTTCAAAGTTTTCTACGTCATCAACTAAAATCTTATTCTCGTTTTTCACAGATATTACAATGTGTGAATTGTAAATATCTTTTGTTGCGTATTGATTTCGATTTAAATAAATATAAACATGTTCATGAAACAAAACATGGCCGGAGAACGTTAACGGTTGTATCTCCAGATTCATCGAGGTTTGAGTTGAAAAATAACAATAAGAATCCTTAGTACTAGTCGAAAGGCCTCGGAGATAATGCATGTAATGAAAATTTTAGCTCAATATCTTAAAATCTAACGAAGTTATGTCTGGTTGAATATTGCAAAAGACATGTAAAACGTGCTTTTATCCTGGAATAGTATGCATTGAATGTCGAATGTTGTATGTCGCGTGAAACAAACTTCACATTTAATGTTCTTTTTAAATGTTGTATGTCGAATGTTGAATTGACCTTCACTTTAAAACTGATGTTTGTCGAATGTTGAATGTTGAATGTCGAATGTTGTATGTTGTATGTCGAATGTTGTATGTCGCGTGAAACGATATTCACTTTGAATGTTGCTGTTTTTAATGTCGTATGTCGAATGTTGTATGTCGCATGAAACGACATGCACTTTGAAGAATAATTTTGAATAATAATAATAATAATAATAATAATAATAAATTCTTTATTTTAAGAAGGTTAACACATTATGACATAATATCAAGAAATAAACATCATATTTTCAATGCGGCCCTCTGTACATAAATTAACAAACATTAAGTGATTTTAAACAAATACATTAACAATAAAAGTTAATATTCAATCTTCGACAAACACTCAGTTATATTTAAGACATCGTAATAGTCTTACATAATGTACATATATATCCAACCAAAAAAAAAATACATATTGACTTTAGTATCATTCATATCAATGTGTATTTTGCAACAAACATTTTTTATAATTATATTTAAATGACTGAATAGTAGGAAGAGAACGTATGTCGACCGGTATATTGTTCCAAACGTGTCGACCGAAGTCGCTAAATGTGTCTTTCATGTATTTAGTTTGCGATTTTTGTGTGACAAGATCATGTCGTGTAGCTGATCGCAGATTATACCTATTATTACAAGAGAATGTCAAAATGACATCTATTATGAAAAGAAAGCCGCTGAAGTTGAATGAACATATCCTTAGAATTAGTTCGAAAAGGTTTGTTTAATATTATTCTAGCTTCTCTTTTCTGAATTTTATGTATTGTATCTTCTTTTTTTTTGCTTTTACCCCACACAGTACAGCAATAATCAAATGTATGTCAAATCGTGAACGACATTCACTTTAAAACTGATGTTTGTCGAATGTTGAATGTTGTATGTCGAATGTCGTATGTTGTATGTCGAATATTGTATGTCGAATGTTGTATGTCCCGTGAAACGAAATTCACCTTGAATGTTGTTTTTTGAATGTCGTATGTCGAATGTTGTATGTCGCGAGAAACGACATTCACTTTAAAGGATATGTTTCGAATGTCGTATGTCGAATGTTGTACATGTATGTCGAAGGTTGTATGTCTTACTGAACGACATTTAAATGAATGTCGTATGCTGAGCCAACGTATAAAGTCAGGTACGAACACAGCCAGAAGAAATATAAAAATCGTAAAAAAAAAAGGATGGTATGGTCAGAGAAGGCTCGGATTAAAAGTCGGGTAACATAAATATGTAAAGAAAAAATATATCGAAAATTAACGGCGTACTACAATAATTAAACATGATTTTGCTTGATTATATCTTATCGATTCCGATTGTTTTCGTTTACATCGGTCTTCATTATAATGTTACTGATTCGTTCATGTAAATAAATAAGGATGTTTTGTCTCTAAAATAAATGAACACATTGTAAATTCAATGATTAGGTAACTGATATATTTAATTTAACAGTCTAATTTATTGTCTAATACCAGTAAAAGCCCGTGACAATGCCTTGAGTATTTTGTTAGAGTGTTTTATTAGTATCACATTTAAGGAAACATCAATTCTATACTTTTTAGAGAAACATGTTTTATTGACGTTTCATTAACTTAGCAACTGGTAAAGATGTTTTGATAGTGTTTCATTAGTCTTAAACATTAAGTTGGAGTATAGCATCAGTGTTACATTAGACTTCTCTTCGTGTAAAAGTACAGAATTAGTGTTGCATTATAAGCATTAGTGTTGCATTAAACTTATATTCATGTAAGAATGCAGCATTTGACATGCTATCCAAATGTTACCCTTCAGCATTTTAATATACTAATTCAGTCATGTATAAGTATTACTGTAGAATGAGTATGGTACATCTCGATGTTGAATCAACCAACAACTTGAAACTATACTCTGTTTGTTTTGTAGCACGTCCATTTCAGTTGTCTTCTGTACTATAAACTTCTAATAACTGGTAGTTAGAGTACACCATTTATTCCGACAGATTTTTTTTCAATAAAATAATTTACACCTGTGCAAATGCAAAGGGAATTCCAGTGACCATGCTACAAATAAGTATTACCAATTTAAAGTTCTTTGGTCACATATAGAAATTAGTTAAAATTACCAGTAATATTAATCACATTTTTTAATTGGCTGGCAGTATGCAAAGCTATTATGATATTCTTGAGATTATTTCTAGCACTGTCAAAACAATAATAATTTATGATATGGTACAGGAAAGCATGAATATATATCTAAATATAATAGGTATATGAGGGAAATGGTGCAATTGCTTGGTGTTTATTACAACTATATCACTTTAGAAATAAAACAATACTTTCACCAACCACATATTTATGTTGAAACCTGATTCCTTTATAATTGCTGCCATTCTCCCAACCTTTCCAAGAAAACGGTCTAGATAACACTAAACAGATGTTGGGGAACTTAGGGGGAACTGACCACCCATTATCCATCTGGCATTATATGTTGTATATGGCAGATCAGAATAAAAACCTGCAAACCCTACAAATTGCCTCTAACTTAGTCTAAGTGTGGATTGTTTTATACACATTTAGCAGTTCGGATTTGAAAAATTGAAAATGTATACAAAGGTTATGAAGAAACATGTGCACGGAGTTTTTAAGTTTAGGATTTTTAAACTTGATTTACAGAATGTAGCACTTAAGGTACATTATTGAAGACCTGGTTACAATGGAAAACAAATGGTGGAACATAAAAACTATAATGAAACATTTAATGCATTGATGGATTTCATCATTCAGGAATGAATATTATGATGGATTTTAAACTCAACCAGAAACACAGGCAGGAATTAAAGAACACTCGTTTGTGATTATTCAGATAAGTAAATTATTTTAAACATGTACCATTATTAATGATATTACATTATGGTCAGACATTCTTCGTTTATGTTTATGGTTGTTAATTGAGAAAGCTCTGAAATTAATTATTTACTTAGTTGTTGTATGAGCTAATTTTGATACTGAAGTTAATGTTTGATCTGTTTCATGCATATATCTTCATCTCTATGTCTTATATAAGAACAGTGATAATTTGAAAAGTGGAAGTAGAACTCATGCTAATTTAAATTTCTTTCAGCTGATCAAATTAAGGATAACTCCTGCTGATTATGCCTGACAGTTGGTTAAAATTGAAGTTTACATCAGGACCATGACTAATTTGAATTCTTATCACATAATGGTAAGTATAATGGTTGTTTAAATAATCGTTTGTATGTACTTAAAAAAAAATTGTATGACAAATGTGAACTTGAGGTGTTGGTAACACAACTGTTGACTATGTGATGTAATTGATAAATTTACTGTTTTATGACAGTGGTTATAATACTCATAATATATGTTCCTATAGATACTTTATATCAAACTATAAATTATTACAACTCAGATAGTTATGCCAAAAGTGTAAGAGCAAGATAGTTAAACAATTACAAATAATACTTTAAAGCTGTATATTTATACATTTTGAACGCCTTATTAGCAAAATATTATAAATTTATAAACAACTATTAACATAAAACTATTTAAATAACTTTCAGGGTTTGAGATCTAGACAACAGTCTTCAAGTTGAATGGAAGATTGGATTCAATGAAAATGGATTTACCAATGGATGCAAAACTGTTGATTATTATTTTTCACAATGTATTTTTTTCCACTAATGCTGTAAAAGTCAAAATTCCACTTCAGTTGTAGAGATATAGGCTTACCTTGACACGTGCTTGTGACTGTCTAAAGGTAAAAGGGACATTATAAGAAGGATAACACATTATTTTGAAGCAGTTCTAAATGTTAATGTCTACCAGTAGGTTGTGTTCAGTTTTTTAATTGTCTTAACTGTTACTTTATCTTTTGTCCTCAAAGGCAAAGGTCACACTTAGGGTCAGAGGTCACACATGTTTTGGGGGAATTTGTCAATTACTGACATTTTCTCTCCTTTGTTTATTGTTTTGATGCATGATGTACACAAACTGTATACTCAAAGTTGTGAAAGTTCTGACTATTTTGTTTACCAATTTTGTGTGTGTTTTGTTAAAAATATATATATTTTGTATTAATTATGTTAGTGTTTTATTAGTATTTTGTTAACAGTATCACTATTCTACAGGTATTTTGCTGAAATGTATTTCATTAATGTTTTGTTAACAATGTTGCATTGATGTTTTATTAACAGTGTTGCATTGATGTTTTATTAACAGTGTTGCATTGATGTAATTAGTGTTTTGTTTCAGTATTTTATTGGTGTTTGTTTATGTTCAGCTTTCAGTACAGAATTAGTATTTTGTTATTAAACAGTGTTTTATTGGTGTTTTGTTAATAGTGTTCTGTTAGTGTTTTATTAGTATTTTGTTAACCTCATTTGCATGTCATTTGTGACGCTAATTATGCACTAATAGAATACTAATATTGCATTCATGTTTTGTTATAATGTTTTGTTACCCCTTTTTTCATATGGGCACCTTTGTTAACATCTTTGAAACATTAAGGAAATTTCCTAAATTGTTCCTATAAATAGCCCAGATTATTATTTGTTTAATTTGTTACATCCTTAGAACTGCATTTTCTAAACATAGTTAACTTTAAACATTTAAAAATAAAAGACTGCGCGGACTTTGTTTTTGAGTTATCATAAGGTAAGTATATGGCGCATTTTCCATAATCATCAAGTCAGTACTAATAGTATTTAGCTAAAGCTGCTAAACAATGGTCTTTAACCAAAAATAATAATTGTACTTGATTATAGTGTATCAACAAATGTATTCACTATCTAAATTAGTGTAACATACATAACGTTTTGAAATAGTACGTTATTTGCGTTCAAAGTCGCTTTTAGACAGCGAACACATTGCAGAAAATGTCCTTAATAATGCGTTTCTACTAGACGTTCGCGTACATTAATATTTTAAGTCATCTGCATAGGATCTAGATGTTAAATTTAATAGTACAGTTTTAGCAAATTCAAAATTAATTACAACATACGAACTTAAATCACGCAAATAAATCAAGGACAGACAGAGAATCTTCTGGCCCTTTTATCTTTTCTGCAGTGTCCAGTATTTTCCCATCACGTCTTTTCGTCTACCATATCACTGACCTGATATAATACTGACTATAATATCTGTTATAGTCAATGGTTATTGGAGGAAACACTAGCTGTAGGTAATTATTGAGATTGAGTAAATTTCACGGTGCATTTTTCTACATGCACACCGGCATGTCCCTTTGTTCAAGTTTTTAACAGAGAGGTATGATGTGATTTGAGCTTACAGTTAAAAACTTAATTTCATTGAAATCAGACTCGCAGGATCTATGATTTTGTAATAATCCTGTTGCTCGTGATTTTAGCTTCGATTTGGTCGTATTCGTTTCAATTTATTCATACAGATGTTCACGTTGTGCAGGATGCAAATAACATTTTCTATTTTCCTTTGTTTGATAGGCCATTTCCGATTCTCGTCAGACCAACTTTTTCTTTCAATTTTATTAACATAAGCTTTATTTCGTCTTTTCCTTTGTTTATATCCTGTGAGATTCCTTTTCTAATTGATATTAACTTTAAATTAACGTTCTCATAAATTATTTAATTAATATTGCCGAAATGTGGAGTGACGTCATAGTTCCGCACGTTAATTACCACGCTGTTAAGTTTTGCACCAAATAACCTGATCGGTGAATCTCATCTTGTGTAGTTTATGAGTGACGTCATCAATATCGGGGTCGTTTTGCAATGGTAAACATTGTCAACTTCATATTCTTTGATCAGTGGGTTGTTTTTACTTAGTCTTTAATTGTACGAGTAATTCTTTTGGATATATTTCAATGGAATAATTGTACAGTAATAACTGTTTAATGGTGTTGTATGCAGGTCGGGGAATTTACTGCACTCTATGTTCGCGATAAGTGGGTCAATCAGCTGTTACGATATATATGCTAAATTAGAACAATGTGGTTGTGTTGCGTCTCGCTAGACTACATTTTAACTGAAAATGTTAAGGGCATTGTTGCAAGTGTAACGTTTGATGGGTGTGTTTAAAGAACGAGACGCCTGTAATAGTGAATCTTTATTTAGTGATGATCGTATGTGAACTGATTTCAATCTCTTCCAAAATACTACAGGCGCATGCAGTCTGCCTTGACCTCTGGGGGTTAAATATCACTCAATGGAAATATACTTGCAGGCTAAAGGAATCTAAAGTGTATATCATATCTAAATGCTACAGCATCTAAATGCTACAGCATCTTTATGTGTCTGGGTGCGTTTCGACGGGAGTTTTTGGGTGTTGTGAATAATAATAATAATAATAATAGTGGGGTAATAATAATAACTAAATAAATATAATAATAATACTAATAATATAAAAAGGATAAAAAAAAAAAAAATAAAAAAAAAAAAAAAAAAAAAAAAAAATAAATAAATAAAAAAAAATCAATAAATAAAAATAAACAGACTAGATCTACATGAAGACTGCACAATCAGTTATTACAATAAGTTGGTATTACTATTTAGGATTTTATTTTCATTTGTACTCCATCTGTACTCATTTGTGCTAGGTTTATACATTGTACGTCTCTTTTTTGTTTTCATAATCACACTGGATAATGAGTCGTGGAAAGCGAGCCAGTTCGATGGTTAGTTCTCTGCCGGTAATGTGGTTGATGATCTCACCTGGAAAAGTCAGTGGTTGCCTCCCAGCAGATCCAAAGGGTGTACGTTCAGCTATTCAGTGACGTCACGTATCGTTGAGTGACTCGTTTGGTGGCAGAAAAGGCCGTACACAAGACGTTCGTCAGATAGAGGAACAGATGTTGCACTGCCTCCGGGAAACAGGACTCAATTATTTTTTTTACGCTTTATAATGCTGTTGTCGTAGATAATGCAAAAATCACCAAAAAAAAAAAAAAAAAAAAAAAAAAAATTATCATATCTTTTTTCCACCAGGCGTATGCAAATTGCAAGTTCATTGTAGATATGGCGGTAAATTGTTTGTAAAATAAAAACAATATCCTGTTTGTAATGACAGTCGTTAAACTACATTTTCAACTCAGTGAATCAATTTGCAAAAACAATGAAAACAATAATAATAATAATTATTGAGTCATTCGAGAGGCAATTAAAACTGTAAATAACAGCGAGTCACATTAGAAAAATATTATTATTCGACTCAAGGCAGAGCTAAATATAATTGTTGTCATTCTGCGGATGATGTCCATAGCTACTGCAAATATTATTTAATAACTATTATGAAAACCATTTATAGAGGAATAATTTGTTGGACACCATCTACTTGATGGAGAAATGTTTATCACGCCATAATGTTAGCCTGCTGTTATCATCATCGTTGTTGTGCACTATGTTTTCAGCTCCTGCTGCTATTATTTAACTCCAAGGCTGTTGGTGTAATCGTGTTTTATGATGCTAACCATGTATTTGGAGTGTTTAGGAAATATGTTTTCTTACTGCGGATAAGTATATCTCAACAGTTTGTTGATATCAGCTAATTTTAACTTGCTGCTGTTGACTGTTGTTGCTAATAAAGGCAATGCATATTCATGACCCAGAGCGGTAGGTTACGTCATACTGTCGGAGCGTGCTTCTATGATAGTGCGGAGCATTGTGTTGGTTATGGCATTTTTTTTCATTTGAATTAATACTGTTTAACAGTTTAAAATCAATTCATGCCTCCTTTCTTCTAAATTGACTGTTTATAAAACATCCAATGCTTTTCGTCTAGCGATCAGCTTTACATTTATTCAGTTTGCGTACAATGATGTCTTCATTACAGTTGTTTTTATACGAATGCTGTTGCTGCTGATGCTTATTTATGATTGAATCTCTATTATTTCTTTCAAGATTTATTTTGTTTCATTCTCTCGAACATTTTGCCTTTTATTTCAGTTTGTGTAACCATCAAATTCGCTTAACAGGTCATAGTGTCCTCCAGTGTTGGTGTTTTCGTGTAACCATCAAGTTGTCTTAACACCAGTCAAAAGTTATGTCGGTATCGGATGCAATGTGTGGAACTGGTCATAGAGTCCTCCAGTGTTGGTATTGTATGTAAAGTTCCATTTTTTACCTGTTATACAAGATAAACCTACTCTGCATAGCAGCTTTGTGATTTCCGAAACTATGTCGTGTAGAGTTTGGGAATATATCCCTACATTTGTTTAATACATTCATATTTAATGCATCGACAGTGCTTTATCAGTGGTGTCCATATTCAAGACATGGACAAAAGTTGAATTAATGCCTCAATTTAAGGGTATTCCATTTTATCATTGGTTTATTGTTGGGCCAATCCTTTTAGATCGATGAGGTTTCATTATCCTGCACCAGGTTGATGTTTTATTTATCCTGCACCAGGTATTTTTGCAAAGGGTTCATTGAAGTTTAGTTATCCGTTTCTTTTCGGCCTGTCCCTAGTCAATACACAGCACTTTAAACCAGTTAGTGCATGGTCACCAACTTATAAAACCACTTCTGTGCTGTGTCGATTCAAAATAACAACTTCTCTGCAGGGTTCCACACTACAGAGTGTGTGTGTGTGTGTGTGTGTGTGTGTGTGTGGCTCTGGGGTTTATAGTCAATAGTCATAGTCAAAGTTATATAAACTCCAAAAGGTATATGCACAATAGAACCTGGGCAGGTTGCAAATTGTATTCTAATAACACATTTCCTCCAAGTTTTAGGTTGTCATACAATAAGGTGATAAATGAGATAAATGTCGTTCCAATAGTCAGCATCACGATGACATATTTATGTATTAGTTAAAGGGAGTTTACACAGTTGTGTGGCTAACTTTTTTAATGCGGGCTAGTTTACTTGAAAAGGATACATGTTCTTCGTGTATTGCTGTCGGAGTGTTAGATGGTTTAGCATTTATGATTGATACACAAGTCTAAGAACCGATCGTAGGTTAAAGGTCAAAATGCAGTTAAAGACCTGTTCAGAATAGACATAAACTTGATTATCAAGGAGGCAAAAAGTTATTACAATTGGATAAATGTGCATATTATATACAGACAAATATATAACAGTTGTTTGGTGACTGAAATGAAATAACAGTGGCACACGAAACAGGAGGTAAGAATACATGCTTCATCAGAAATCATTCAATGTTCAAGGTCTGAAATAGAGTAACATGTACATTTTACACTTATATTATTTATATTTCTGCAGCTAATTTATGACAACTTCGAAACGTTTAACAATCAATTTGTGTTTGACGCCACACATAAAAGGTTACAATCTTCCTCCAGCCTTTACATACTGACTATTTTTCTGACATTTATTTATTTTGTCAATGTCTGCTGCATCAACTCATGTGATCCTGGGGAACTGGTTGAGAGAAATACCCATTAAAGGTTCTTAGAAAGCACGTTAGGCTTCTGACCGAGTTTTTGGAGTCAATTTATATAATGTGGTCTTTATTTGGTCTCCTATTCTTTCTAGGCTTTCATGGCGTTAGCCTAACTACCCTTTTGCAATAGAAAGGGCCAGAAAGTGACAAAACAGTTAAGCTGTTACGGCGATAATAGTTATTGGGGGCCATTATCTGCTACAAGAATACATTCAGGCTGATGATACCTGTCTTGAACCGGATGGTGTTCATTTATCAAATATGGGGAACAACTTGTTTCTTAACCAGTTTCCGGCTGGATTTGAATGTTTCATTAAAAGTGGGCAGCGATAAGGAAATATATACTTTTTTGGCACCGTTTCTGTTTTGGGCATGGCATTCGGATATTTTGCTTTTGGTGGGCACTCTTCGCTGCTGCCAAAGAATGTTTCCCCTATTTCTGGCGGTGGATGGGAGTCTGAACACTCTAGGACTTGGAGTGTCCGGGCACCCATCCATATGGCGGGCAGCGAAGGTGTGAAAGGAAGGACATATACGTTTCAGTTTAACTTTATTCAGCTCCTGTATACCCAGAGACTGAATTGTAATCTAAACATAAATAATATACAAATTTGCTGTCCGTACGAATTGCTAAAAAACATTTTAAATTGATTGAATTCGGTGCACTTGTAATTATGCTTGAATATCAACCGTGCTTTCAACACTTGCTTAAATGCTTATCAGAAAAGTTGCTTTCATAATGAACATTTAATTTGGTGCACATGTATTTATGTCCTTAGTATTGTAATATTCAATTTGCTTTATTGCTTTATGCTTTCTGCTGTAAGGGCTTGCCATAATGGTCTTTTGTGCTTACCGGCAGCCCAATTGTTAAACATTCAATCCATGCCACGCCCAATATTTGCCAAATCTATTAAAGTTTAAAAAATATTTTTATGTGTTGTTATTACAGTGCTCTCCAATAATACAGTATTGTTACAGATATTATGAGCGAGAAAACAAAAAGATGATATATGATGACATCTTGGTCAAATACGATATATGGTCAATTTATTTCCCGAAAATGTCCCGTATTTGCCCAGCTATGTCCAGTTATTTCCCAACACGTTTTCCCGTCTACCATATCAGTGTCTTGATATTACCATATCACTGTCCTGATATAATAGAGCATTGTTACGATTATAATGAGCGAGAAAACACGAAAGATGAGATATGACATATTGTTCAAATATGTTCAAATACAATATATGGTCCAGTTATTTCCCGTTGATGTTCAGTTATTTCCCAGCTATATCCAGTTATTTCCCAGCACGTTATTCCTTCTACAATATCACTGTCATGATATAATAGAGTATTGTTACGGATATTATTTTCTCATTAGTGAGTTTGACATGAAAATGGTCGTGAAAATGTTTTATATAAAATACGATATCACTTATTATCATACCAAAATTGGTCCAGTTTTTTCCCAGCTGTGTCTAGTTATTTCCCAGGCCGTCGTTCCCTCTAGTTTTGCAACTGCTATGATATAATATGATGTTGTTGGTTGTACTATTATCTAGGTAGTGGGATTAATATGAAATATGGGCGAGAAAAGATGATAGATCAGATATGATGACATATTAATCAAATATAATATATGGTCTAGTTATTTCCCAGCAATGTCCAGTTATTTCAGAGCTATGTCCAGGTATTACCCAGCACGTTTTTCCGTCTATCATATCGCTGCCCTGATTTAATAAATTATTGCTACGAATATTATCAGCGAGAAACATGAAAAAATGAGATATAATGATATATTGTTGAAATACAATATATGGTCCAGTTATTTCCTGGTGATGTCCAGTTATTTCCCATCTATGTCCAGTTATTTCTCAGTACGTTATTCCGTCTACCATATCACTTCCTTGATATAATAGAGTATTGTTACGGATAATATAAGCGAGAAAACATGAAATATGAGATATGTTGACATATTGTTTAAATACAATATATGGTCCATTTATTTCCAGACAATGTTCAGTTATATTCCAGCTATGTACAGTAATTTCCCAGCATGTTTTTCCGTCTACTATATCACTGCCCTGATATAATAAGTATTGTTACGGATAATATTTCCTCATTAGTGAGTTTGACATGAATGTGGTCGGGAAAACGTCTTAGTAATGATATGATATCATTTATTAACATACACAATTTTGTCATGTTGTTTACCAGCCATGTCTAGTTATTTTCCTTCTAGTTTTGCCAATGCTATGATATAACAGAGTGTTGTTGGTAATACTGTTATCTAAGTAGTGGGTTAATATGAAATATGAGCAAGAAAACATGAAATATGAGATATGATGAGATATTGTTTAAATACAATATATGGTCCAGTTATTTCCAGGCAATGCCCAGTTATTTCCCAGTAAGTTATTCCGCCTACCATATCACTGCCCTGATAGAATAGAGTATTTTACGGATATTTATCAGCGAGAAATAATGAACGATGAGATATGATGACATATTGTTCAAACAAAATATATGGCCCATTTATTTTCCAGTAATATCCAATATTTTCCCAGCTATGTCCAGTTATTTCCAAGCACGTTTTTCCGTCTACCATATTCCTTGCCTAGTATAATAGAGCATTGTTACGATTATTATGAGCGCAAACACATGAAAGACGAGATATGGTGACATATTTTTTAAATACAATATATGGTCCAGTTATTTCCCGGTGATGTTCAGTAATTTTGCAGCTATGCCCAGTTATTTCCAAGCACGCTTTTTCCGTCTACCATGTCAATAACGTGATTTAATAAGTGTTGTTACGGATATTATTACCTCATTAGTGAGTTTGACATGCAAATGGTCGGGAAAACGTCTTACATAAAATATGATATCTTTTTTTAACATACCAAAATTGGTCCAGTTTTTTCCAAGCTGCGTCTAATTATTTCCCAGGCCATCGTTCCCTCTTGTTTTGCCACTGCTATGATATAATAGGGTGTTGTTGGTTGTACTACTAGCTAAGTAGTGGGGTTGATATGAATTATGGGCGAAAAAACATGATAAATGAGATATGATGATATAGTGTTCAAATATAATACATGGTCATTTTATTTCCCATCAATGTCCAGTTATTTCCCAGCTATGTCCAGTTATTTCCAAGCACGTTATTCCGTCTACCATATCGCTGCCCTGCTATAATAAAGTATTGTTACGGATATTATCAGCGAGAAAACATGAAAAAAATGAGATATGATGATATATTATTCAAATACAATATATGGTCCAGTTATTTCCCGGTGATGTCCAGTTATTTCCCAGCTATGTCCAGTTATTTCCCAGCACGTTATTTCGTCTACAGTATCACTTCCCTGGTAAAATAGGGTACTGCTACGGATATTATGAGCGAGAAAACAGGAAATGTGAGATATGTTGACATATTGTTCAACTACAGTATATGGTCCAGTTATTTCCCGACAATGTCCAGTTATTTCCCAGATATGTCAAGTTATTTACCAGCAGGTTTTTTCGGTTACCATATCACTGGCCTGATATAATACAGTACTGTTGCGGATTATATTACCTCATTTTTGAGCTTGACATAAAAGTGGGCGGAAAAAAGTCTTAGATATGATATGATATCATGTATTAACATACAAAAATTGTTCCATTTTTCCCCGGCTGTGTTTAGTTATTTCCCAGGCCGTCGTTCCCTCTTGTTTTGCCACTGCTATGATATAACAGAGTGTTGTTGATTATACTATTTTCTAAGCAGTGGGGTTGATATGAAATATGAGCGAGAAAACATGAACGATAAGATAAGATGACATATTGTCAATACAATATATGGTCCAGTTATTTCCCGATATGTCCAGTTATTTCCCAACACATGTTCCCCTCTACTTTTGACACTGCTATGATATAATAGAGTGTTGTTTCTTACACTACTATCTCAGTAGTGAGGCTGATATGAGATGTCGGCAGGAAAGCATCAGCAATGAGATATATTATTAAAATACACAATATTGTCCAGTAATTTCCCGTCTTTGCCCAGTTTGTCCCCAGCGCTTTGTTTCCTCTAAAATTATATTCTCATTTGTGAAGTTGGCATGAAAGATGAGCGGGAAATCATCATAGATATATTAACATATAAAAATACAAAATATAATACAGTTAATTGCCGGATATACGTCAACATGTGTCGTGTTATAATAAATGTATGAATTAGTTATAACTATTTATCTAAGTGCTGAGAAGGATGTAGAATGCATCAGAAGTAGAAAACATGTAAGAAAATGTATATATGGTCCACTTATTTCCCGGTGATGTTCAGTTATTTCTCGACTCACTTTTGTGTCAATATATGTCGTGCTATTATATAATATATTCTCGAATTAGTTATCACTATCGTAGCTCAATACTGAAAATGATGTAGAATGCATCGGAAGTGCAAATAATAACATATTTTAATAGAAACCTATACATGGTCCAGTTATTTCCTGGTGATATCCATTTATTTCCCGACACATTGTTCCTTCAATAGATGTCGTGTTATTGTAAAATATATTCGTGAATTAAAGTTAAATATAACTATTTAATCTCGTTAATTATCGTATCTCTTTGCTCAAAATGTGTTGAATGCATTACAAGTGAAAAAATAATAACAAATTATAAAAAAACAAGATATGGTCCAGTTTATTCTCGGCGAAATCCAATTATTTCTTGACACATTGTTCCGTCAATATATATCGGCGAAATGTTTATAACAATTGTATCTCAGTGGTGAAAAAAGATGAAGGAAACACCAGAAGTGAGAAATAGTAATACATTATAAGAAAAAAACTAAATATGGTCAACTTATTTCCCGGTGATGTACATTTATTTACCGACACACTGTTCCTTCAAAATATGTTGCGCTGTAATATATTCGTGAATAAGTTATATCTATCGTATATTAACGCTGCTGAAGATTTAGAATGCATCAAAAGTGAGAAATAATAACATAGTATACTTAACAAAAACAAATGTGGTCCAGTTATTTCCCGGCGATGTCAGTTTATTTCCAGATATATTGTTATTACTATTTTCTATTTATTATAATCATAGAATGTAAAGCCAAATCATTAGTATTATCAATAATTACCTATATCGAGATATTGCCAAAGAAAAAAAGGAATGGACACTTTTTTCCCGACAGTTACTGATGGTCTGGGACTGGTTCGCCATCGCCCAGTTAATTACCAACAAATGTTTTGAACATTTATCTTCTCCTGTGTTCATTCGCTGCTGTCCAGAATGCGGTGGACGGAGGAGGCGGACCCTTTCCCCCGGGCCGAGTCCATGCCTTATCAACAATTATGACACATAACATGACTAATTAATTTTGAGACGCCCCCTATAGACTGCCTGATTAAACGCCACCTGAAACTTTACAAGCATGTGTTTTTTTTTGTTGTTTATTAATTTTCAGATCAACATATATTCATTATATTCCGGACAATCGGAAATTTTGACAGTTGATAACCTTCCCGGAAATATAGTTCCATATTCCGGACAAATCGGACATACTGGTATTTATAAATCCCTATTCCAGACACTCGGAAATAGGCATATCTTACTTATAATTATTGTATATTCCGGACGATTAGCAATATTGTCAATTCGACTTATACTCACATATTCCGGATAATCGGAAATATTTGAAACAGTCATTGTCTCTATTTGACTCCGTAAAAACGGAAGTGTATTAAAGTATATTCCGGACATCGGAAATATTAAATATATTCCGGACATCGGAAATATTGAAAAAGGACCGCCGCCCTGTTTAAATAACAATGGCATTTTTGGATGGACATTGAATATATTAGACTCCGGAAAATCGGAAGATATTAAAGTATATTCCGGACAATCGGAAATATAAAAGTATTCCGACCAATCGGAAATATTGATATAGGCTGGATATATAAATCCCTATTCCAGACACTCGGACACAGGCATGTCTTACTGATAATTATTGTATATTCCGGACGATTAGCAATATTGTCAATTCGACTCACATATTCCGGATAATCGGAAATATTTGAAACAGTCATTGACTCTGTTTGACTCCGGAAAAACGGAAGTATATTAAAGTATATTCCGGACAATCGGAAATATTAAAATATATTCCGGACAATCCTTGGGAGGATGACAGACCAAACGAGTATTGTAGTTGAAAAGCGTACCAGCGGGTCATACATAACTGATTTTAAGTAGCCAATAATGAACGAAAGCGGGGCTTGGCCGATATTATTACTCCCACAGTGTAAAACTATGATATGTGGTGTAGCATTATAGGAAAGGAGATGATTCAAACGCTCTAAAATATTCTTGATGCGCCTTCCTGGTTGGAAGTCCCATAATATACTGCCTTTTACATGACGTAGTCCTAGATGTACACCGTCTGGTCTGTGATGTGCTCGGTTGAAAGCATCTCTAATGATTGAAGACCCAACTACCCATGCTTGAAAGTGGCATAAAATCAAAAACTTAAAAAACTGTCAGTTTGTTTATAAGACCAAACCTACTAGACAATGTTTAATGGGGGCATGTTTAATCAGATGTAAATTGTATATGTGCTTGATTTCCATCGATCTAATTTCTTAATTTCATCTTCGGTCTTTTCTTCATTAAACATTGCTGTTGCACCCCCAATTCTGAAAGGTGGTATTTATAATATGTACTCATTCAGAGCCTAAGAATTGTAATGCTTTTTTAAGGACACTGTTAAATTGATAGCTTGTTACTAGTGATCCATCAAAATGGCACAGAAATTGACCTATTTTTGGTCTGCATGCCAAGTATCTACAAAGAGCCTTTTTAAGGAAAGTGTTGTGTTCGGAGAACTGTACTGTGATTTTTGCAGCCCTACCGAATTGATAATTTTTCGAATTTCTAAGAAAAATATTAATGCATTTAACGCTAAACACTGCGTCTTTGAAATTTAAAACTTTGTTATCAGAATCCTTCTTAGATTTAGACACTTCACCTACTCTTAAAAGAGCACAAAATGCCAGAGCATATGCACAACTGAACAAATCCGCTTCATAGTTTGATATACAGGTATGTATTAAAATAGGCAGAATCCTTTTCAATAGAGTAATGGTGATGGGCATTCTTTTGTCTTTACTTTTTTGTGATCTGTTTATGCCATTTGACTAAAAATGTTTGTGTTTCATCCTTGAGACTATTAATCTTATTGAAATAACTGATGGCTGCAACATGACAGCTCACCGTCGAGTATACATAATTAGTTTGCGAAATAAAGGCTATGTATTCAACAATTTGCCACATAGGAGGGGACCAGAAATTTCCATATTGCATGTTTAACCTAAATTTCTCAAAGGACGCATTTCCAGCCTGATAGGCTTTGTGAGTATTAACTGTCATTGATGCTTCAATGAGTCTGTCTATTTCATGTTGAAAAGGCGAAGAAACGATTCTGGAATTGCTGCAGGGGTTCTGGAAGCCTGGGCAGGAATAAAGATTCCACAGCTTGTCCCACTGAAATCGACTAATAGCGTCACACATTTTGTTTTCCTTACCAGAAATATGTATGGCTCTCATTTGAACATTATATGCCAGGAGCGTTAAAATCAACTCACGAATTAAAGACATAATTTTTTTATTGCGTGATGTTTATTTTGTTGATTTGTTTGACTATTGACAAGTTATCGGACCATATTGACACCTTTATACCCTTGATGTTTCCCCCCCCCCCTCCCCCCCCCCCCCCCACGTAAAGAATGCCAATACAATCGGCAATACTTCTAGGTATGTAATATCTTTGAAAACTTCTTCGCTCCAATAGTCAGGCCACTTGAAACACACCCAATTTCCTTGAAAAAATGCCCCACAGCCCAAATTCCGAGAACCGGCAGCATTCGTAAATAGCGCTATATTCTCGTTTGAGACCCACTTTAGATCACTAAAAATGCACAATCCAATTGAAGGCTCTACCTGAGGGAATGGCTTTGGAAAAAATGTAATAACCCAACAATGGACTGCAAAGATCTCAATCTGAGTTTTTGACATTGAGCGCATCTTGAAATAATTTGATTGATTGCTTTTCAATCTTTTCTTTTGGGATTCTAACAATTCCTTCAATGAGACCCATGTATTGAATTTTTGTGGTGGGACCTTCGGTTTTTCCTTCGTTTATTGGAATACCAATATCGAAACAGACCAAATCAAATGTGTTCATCAATAAATGACATTCATTAGTGTCATGTTTTCCTGCAAAAGAAATAGTCATAGAGGTAGTGATCCAAATTGTCTGAATTTGCTTTCTTGTGGTAAAATATTTTAAATCCAAAATTGATTATTAAAAAATATGCCAAGTAAATCAAAATCTCCCGGATATATGGGGCATAAATTAAATGCAGATTGTATGTCTTTCTTGGCCATTAATGCCGACTTGCCTAATCTTTGTAAAAGAAGTAAACTATATTCGTATATGTTAGATAATAAGGTTAGTACAAAGAAATACAAGGGCGTTAAAAAGTGTGTTGTTAAAAAACAAATAGCACATGGCGATTACAAAAAGCTCACCATGAGATGAAAGTCATTAGATCAAAAAAGCATAACATAAGCAGCTATGCAATAAATAAAAAAAGTTTATCAGCTTATGATGATAAACGGTACATACTAGATAATGGACAAGATACATTAGCATACAAGTAAAATACTCCATGGTAAGAAATGATATGCAGAGCGATGATGAAGACTACTGCCCGGTTCCGTCTGACTTTGCTTAATGAGTTGCAAATGTTATTGAAAAACTTCGCCGAAAGTAGACATAAAATAAAATTGCGCTCTCCTAAAGAGTTGCAAAAGTTATGTTATTTAAATGACAAAACCTGATTGATTAGTAGTATAGATACTGAGAGTACCAGGTGAGTTTTCCCGCGGGGTGCTTGAGAAAACTGTTGAAATATGACGGTGTTGATTTAGGCTTGACTTACATTTAGATCTTAGTGGTGTTAATGAGAGTTACACCTGAGTCTTTCCCTGGCATGATTCACTAGTTTTTCTTGTGCCCCGCGGGAGGGAAACTGGCCTGGTACTCTCAGTATCTATACTACTATGGAAAACAGTCTTACTGAGTGGCGAACGGAGTAAACGGTGTCAGACCAGTCAGGAAGTACTTCCGGGTCGTAAGGTGCTAAAATAGTTCCTTGAAAAAATCCAAAGTTTCTAGTTAGCATGAGTTTTTCGCAAGATTAGTTTTTATTTCATTGTTAAAACTAACCTGATGTTAAAGTATTATGTCTGTTGTCATGAAAAGTAAGTATTCTACTGTGTTTGTCTGGATTATTTATTTAGAGAGTATGAGCACAGAGGTTAGGTAGAGATGTGATTTTAACAGACGTTTATTTCAAATCCGCATAGTGTGAATGAATGACGAGAAATGTTGAAAAAATGAATCGGTGTTTTATTCCAGATATGGGACCATTCGCTAGCCAAATGTGTTTTATTTACAGAATAAAAGTGTATTTAATCGAACGAATGTTGTGGAACTTGTGATTGATCTCGGTTTAACACCAAACACTAATCCACATTATATGCAGGTTGATCTGGGTTTACATTGGTCGTAAACATCAAAAGTAGCAGCGAAAGGGTTAAGATAAACAGTCAGATATATAAGCATATCAAACATCAATATTTTCCAAACCTAACAAAAAATATACAATAAGTAAAAACATTTATTAAAAAACAAACATTTGAACTTCAAATACCTGATAAAAGACTTTACCGCAATGGAACAAACCGTGGAAAAACTGCCAATGGGAATTTTAATTATAGTTTTATGTAAAACACGTTTCAAACTGTTTGCCGAACCTTCTGATCTAACTTGTGATACATGTCTCATGGGTCAGAGATGTATTTGATGCATACTTTTCAATTATTTATAAATGTGTTATCTGCAATTCCTATTGATAAACATTGTTTTAACACAACAAAAAGACTAAATTACATCGAGTAGAATTCAATGCAACTCAATTTCATTAACATGCATAGTGTTACAGAAACATCCATACTTTCATTTTGTTTTTCATTGTACTTGTTTACTCGTTTCCTACACGCTAGGGATATATTTCGCTACACTTGGCAATTAATGGACAATAGTGGTTATACGTTTTCAATTACGTAATATCATATGTTTAAAAAGTAATCACCAGTGATGCGCTAGGGATATATCGCTCGGCAGTTAATGGACGGTCGTGGTTATACGTTTTCAATTACGTTATATCATATGTTTAAAATCTAAATGTCAACAGTCAATGATTCGCTAGGGATATAAATTCAAGCCATCACGCGGCAAATAATGGACAATCGTGGTTATCGTAATATCGCAATACTATGCTTAAGATCAAAATGTCACCAGTGACGTCGCACATGCATACACATGCTTCTGATCAGCCTCTATCTAGTACGATATTTTTTCCATTCTCATTTTGATTAAAATATGTAGTTTTCATTCGGCATTGAGCATTACCTTAAAATGTTAGTTTTATATAACCCTTCAAGAAACTTAACCGTCAAATAACGGCAAAATTACCCTACAAAACCGTTTATCAAAACGCTATCCTGGTGTTCAGGTCATACAACAATGCATATTAAACGTATAGATTTATTGTTCATGGGTTTATAAAATACTCGTGATTGAATATGCGTAAAATGACTGAATTATGAGTAGGCAACTCTTAATTTGAAATTCCATTTAAGTTACCTCGTCGTCAGTAGGTTTAGAAACGGTGTACATATTTTGTTATTTTTGGCTGTTGTTTGTTGGCGGGGTAGCTACTTTAACATACTTTCACGGTATCTATCTCATATATTGTCCAACGTAATAAATGTGTTTGTGTCTGATATATCACGCACATTCTTATACATATGTCAACAGCCCTGTACCGTTTTTTATGCAACATCGGTAGCTCAGCGGAAAAGGCCTATAGATTTAGAGATGCATATTTCTGTACCGCTGGGGTTCACTCCCTGGCGGTGGCATGTATGATGCGAAACTTCATCCTCCATCTCATCTTCCTCGGAGATTACTGTCCCGATATAACCTGGCATGACGTGTTCACGGGACGGGAAACCTGACTAATTCCAATCCCTTTACCGTTTGTTTGAACGCATTCTTTAGAAACTGATTATATAGTCTGATAAAAAGTCTGGTTTTTCATAAACCCAGCAAACCCACCTATTTTGAGAGACACCATGTCTTCAAAACTATGAAGTTTAGGACGATTTCTTATTTATATACGGTAAAATATCAATTGAATGGATCCATACAATAGCAAGCGTCAATTGATAATTTAATAATCCAAGAGCAGGCATCTCTCAAAAATTTCCACATTGGTTAACTCATCTATGACTTGTGGTAAACGAAACAGCTGTTCAAAATGGTATCCGATGTGAATATATAATTACTATTTCTTTACATTGACTTAAAAGAGACATTGCATTGCAATATCATTAAAAAAAACAGTTCCGCTAGATACTGTTCTAAAGAATAATCTTAGAACCGCCAGCGGCCTTTTTTGCCACCGTATGTTCCAATACGGTAGCCCTATATTCAACCCATTTTTGTTTCTGATATCATATACCTTGCCTTTATTTATCTTTGTAATTGTTGCTGTTTCCATGTGTGATTTTGTTTTTTTTAAATATGTTACTAGATGGTCGCATACGAAACCTTAAATCATTAAATCATTCATACACGTATCAGGTTCGACAAAACTTTTAGATCTGTCCTTATTTCTTTTCAGACATTATGTGTATAAAGTCAAGTTCATGTACTAACAGCATAGAGCAATATTGCTGCTCTTAATGGTATTATACGGATTGATAGCTTGTATATGTTAAAGGATTTATTGTGCAATGTATTCATATAACATTAACTTAATCCGACGACATCTATTTTAATAATATGCAATGGTCTCTTACCATCAATAAAACAATATATCAATGATTGGGAATTAACAACCCTGTAAGCACTTAGGTCATATTGTGGTGGAATGGGGGAAAGAAAATACCAGACATGGAGATGAAGTTATAAGTGAAAGTAATATCAGGTTCTCGATCACGATTCAGCATAAAGCCATGGTATTCCGTTTTTAGTTCCTATTTGGGAAAATTCTTCCTCTTACAGAGAAAGACTATTGACTATTTGTTTGACCAACTACAACTGCATTAGATCAAGAACAAGTCTAGAATGTTGGGAAGCAAATCATATTAACAGAAAGCCAACACAACAGAGAACATACTATATTCATTTTAAATATCAAATACAGTTAAACAAGAGGCCAGCAGGGCCTGCATCGCTGTACTGGCTTATCTGCATTTTGTCCATGGTAATATATCTCACTGACAAATTATAGTTATATCTTGATTGACAAATTTGGTGGAATCAAGTGAAAAAAGCAACCATGCTCTTAAATCTTTTTAAAACTTTACTGAGCTTTTATTCTCTTATTGAAAATAATATTCATAACATGTATGGAAAAAAACTGATGAATACATGAAGGAAGTAGAGTGTTAGCAAATACATTTAAATAATTCTAGGACCATAGCTCTGCTGTTTCTTGTCAAAATGATACTGTATTAATAAATCGAAAAGCCAATTTTAATGCTTGGTCAAAACTTCAAGATGGCCATGTATACATTTAAAGGTAACCTACCCATTACGTCAGTAGTAAGAAGTGACGATTATCTTGCAGGAACCATAGCAACACTATAATACAGACAATAAACGACTGTCAGCAGACGTACACTACATTCTTCGATTTCCAAATATATTTCTTGATTAGTATTGAAGGGATACATCACGTGGTCTGAATATTAACTTTCATACCCCCTACTCCTTATCCAAGGAGCGAACACGGGGTTGGCTGGGGTATGAAATAAAACCTTAATTTCGGCTGAAAAGGTTTGCATATTGTAAAAATTAAAACATTTAATATGTAATTTTATCACAAAAACATGGCTTCTGGGACTGCAAGAAAGCCATGACTTATTTCTCGTAATAAACTAGTGTATTACAGATGCAAATGAGGACCGAACAACTGTGTTTGTATACAGTAAAACATTTAATCCCAATTGTTTGCCTGATATATCATACGGTACGTTCAGACGCCTTAATTATTTATCATTATTTGAAATCTTACTCCATAATATGAATGTTAGTAACGTTGAATTTGGTTTAAGGTGTCGCATTATTTGTAGTGCGAACGCAGTTACTGCCGCGTAACGTAGCGACGTCATGTAAACAACAAAACGACGTCATGATTTGTCTTACAAAATGCCGCCGTATATAAGGAAAATTAACAACATTAAAGTGAAACTATCACGTCGTAGGTGGGTTATGTGATACATAGAATCTTTCATTCGTGACTGTGTATTATTGGCTTTAATAAACTCGTTGGATAAAAGATAGAATACTCGGCAAGAGCCTCGTATCCTATCATTTTATCCAACTCGTTTATTAAAATCAATAATACACATTCACTCATGTAAGATCCTCCATATAAACAGATTGTCGCATTTTATTAGTAAAAAATGTTTTTAAACATGTTTTATTGTCGATATATCTGTTGTAAAATCCTGCTAATATAAGCTTTCCCGTCGATTAATGGAATTAGGGCGGGACCACGTAATGACCCGGCATTTTGTAGAGTTTATCAAACACAGAAATTAGCGATGTATTTATCCTGTATCATTTTGACTTGTTATTCTACCATAGGTTTAAAAATATTATTGATGCAATATAATTAACAGTTAATATGCAAAAACAGTTTGCTTTAAACTATTCGTATAATTAGTAGTAATGATTGAACAAATGCAAGTTATGTAGAAAACTAACGGGACAAAAATCAAGATTGTCATCGTCAAGATTAAGTAATCCGACACACGACAATCTTGATTGCTTAATACTCAAAGCGTTCCTTCGTTAGTTTTTCTGCATAACTTGACTGTTTAAACTATAACGTTTTATTTAAATACATTCCTAAGAGAAGAACATCATAATTATTTTCGTTCTAAAACCTTTTCTTTTATTGTGTACAAATGTCATGCTGTAAAAATAACGAGAAATAAAATATGTTTAAACCAACATTTATTCAAACAGCTCTAAAAGTAAAATAACATTGAATTCATAAACTGAGCTTCAGGATTATTTTTCCTTTAAACTATCATTTGGAGAACGTTATACCAGTGATACTGAAGAGGTGGAAAGGGTAAACTATAATCCTTGGTGTTTCAATTCTGGGAGAATCCGCATATTCTTATAAAAAACAACAACATAAAAACTTCGGAAACTCGACGTCGCATAATGATATCGCGCCGCGATGTCGCGATAACGACAGCAACAATGATATTGCGGCTCATTATATCGCGTCATGTTGAGGTGCTTTGGCGAATGTACAACTGACGCAAACAGTGTTCCATAATTGTGTTGTGTTTAGGTTTAGTGTACACTTTTCTGATACGGAAACTGATTACGCCTTTTCCAGTTGCTTGTTTCTTACAATTAATGGTGCTTTAATTGTGATATCGCAATGCTTTTCCATTTATAACTGGAAATTGCTTCGTAATAGTTTTGTAAAAGCGTGCCTATTGAATCTGTTTTAACTCCCTGAGATAATTGGATAGTAACAAGATACGCTGACACTGGCTTTTGTTTGGAGGCAGACTATATAATTCAATCAGTATTTTAATATTGAAACAAGTCTTATTAAACATAAACAATAACATATAACGTCATGTGCATTTTGACATTTTTCTTACTTTAACCATGTTTTTTATTTCCAGTATTTTACAATAAAGTGAATGTAAACATATGTATATAAATATAAAAACAAACAAGTCTGGGTTATTTTATTTAAAGTGTATATTGTACCTCGTTGTTCAAACATGATTATAAGTCTCGTTGGTCAATATGATTTTACACAATACATGATTATAAGTCTCGTTGGTCAATATGATTTTACACAATACATGATTATAAGTCTCGTTGGTCAATATGATTTTACACAATACATGATTATAAGTCTCGTTGGTCAATATGATTTTACACAATACATGATTATAAGTCTCGTTGGTCAATATGATTTTACACAATACATGATTATAAGTCTCGTTGGTCAATATGATTTTACACAATACATGATTATAAGTCTCGTTGGTCAATATGATTTTACACAATACATGATTATAAGTCTCGTTGGTCAATATGATTTTACACAATACATGATTATAAGTCTCGTTGGTCAATATGATTTTACACAATACATGATTATAAGTCTCGTAGGTCAATATGATTTTACACAATACATGATTATAAGTCTCGTTGGTCAATATGATTTTACACAATACATGATTTTAAGTCTCGTTGGTCAATATGATTTTACACAATACATGATAATAAGTCTCGTAGATCAATATGATTTTACACAATACATGATGATAAGTCTCGTTGGTCAATATGATTTTACACAATACATGATTATAAGTCTCGTAGGTCAATATGATTTTACACAATACATGATTATAAGTCTCGTTGGTCAATATGATTTTACACAATACATGATTATAAGTCTCGTAGGTCAATATGATTTTACACAATACATGATTATAAGTCTCGTTGGTCAATATGATTTTACACAATACATGATTATAAGTCTCGTAGGTCAATATGATTTTACACAATACATGATTATAAGTCTCGTTGGTCAATATGATTTTACACAATACATGATTTTAAGTCTCGTTGGTCAATATGATTTTACACAATACATGATAATAAGTCTCGTAGATCAATATGATTTTACACAATACATGATGATAAGTCTCGTTGGTCAATATGATTTTACACAATACATGATTATAAGTCTCGTTGGTCAATATGATTTTACACAATACATGATTATAAGTCTCGTAGGTCAATATTATTTTACACAATACATGATTATAAGTCTCGTAGATCAATATGAATTTTAAACAATGCATGATTATAAGTCTCGTTGGTCAATCTTATTTTACACAATACATGATTTTAAGTGAACAGTAAAATAAGGTTAATTAAATTATTAGTATTCAGTTTTTTTATACAATTTATGGATAGCAAATAAACAATATTTAAACACAAATAACAAGCAACAACATGCTTTACAACATGTTGAAAAGAGATTATACACTACATAACTATAATTTAACTTAAACTGGAATGTTTAATAAAACAGTTCTTTGATCAAATGCTCTATTTAGCCAAATTTGTAGATCTTTTTTTATTTCAGATTTCATTAATTCACAGAATTTTATAAAGCTCGGACATTTATCATATTTTTTCAAAAGAAATGCTTCTTATGCCATTAAAAGCAGGGCAAATTGTAATGAAAATACCTTCATTTTCGATATCGTTTTTGTTTTCACAGTGCTAAATAGGTTTGTTTGATTGTTTGGGGATTAAAATCTGTTTTCAGCATATATTGCATGGCGGTCGATTTTTAGTGGTGAATGCAGACCACTTATTCCTGTGTAGAACCAGTACGTCCCGGTATTCGTAAGAATCGACACGTTCTTTTACTAAATAGTGAGCTATTTGAGACACTCTTTTATCGTCTTTAAGCATTTTCAAGTTGGCTATGCAGTATCTCGTTTGTCCTCAATCGAGCGTTGTTATACTTCATGTTGTAAACATTGATAAAACAGTTCTGACATTTACATGTAATGTTACAACTTATTACAGAAAGAGTTTTTGTGGTAGGGACACTATTGCGCCTAAAATCAGAGAGTGCGTGGTCCAGTGGTAGAGCGCCGAACTCTTGATTGAGAGGTCGAGGGTTCGATCCTCCGTCGCGGCCACGTTATTTATCCTTGAGCAAGATAATTAATCCACATTGCTTAGTACAGGAAGCCATCGAGAGTGATTAATCTAAGTTGCAAGAACTTGTTTCGCAATCGATGTAAAATAAATATGTTTAGAACAACTCTGATAATCGGTTGTTATCGTCTTTACAAATGGGATTTCTGTTCTTCATAACAGTTAAATAGTATATTTGCGTCTCATTGTTTACAATCAAATATGCATACATATATACATTATTTCATACATAAAACATGAATTGTAAACACCATTCTAAAAGAATTATAGGAGACGATATTATTGCACATTAACATATAACATTCAATAATTCATATCAAAGCATAATTATCATTTTGGCATGTACATAAGTTATTACTAATACATTTAATGTGATAAGAATTGGACAACTATTGTTAATTAACCTTATGATTATCACATTATATGATACTCAAAGTTTAAAATGCCAAATAAAATGATATTGGGTAAATTGAGAAATTTGTAAATAAGCACCCGAGGAGTATCCACCTAATAAGCGCAAATAAAGAAATACTAAAAGATCCGTTATTACCTCAGGTCAGACCTGTTATGAACTGATTAACAATAACTGTCCTTCAATAAATAACACAAAGTACATATACGTCGTCTGATTAAAACATCTGTACAGATAAGAATTTCTAGTTTGTAAAATCCCGTAACAGGTTTTGGCACACACTCTTACCATTCCCTGGTTGGAAAACAATATTTCATTTTTTTCTAAATCGTTTAAAGTATTAAAATCAGGACAGATCGTAGTACAAGCTTTGCTAACCAAAGCCTCTCTAATATCATTATAAAAACTGCACTTAAGTATAGCATGAATTTCATCCTCAACACCTGTCTTACATATTGGGCATACCCGATCATTTTCTTTAATGCGTTCATATCGCCCTGTCTCTAATCGTAAAGGTGCAACACCGCATCTAAACCTTGCAAATGCGGACCGATGATGCAAAGGTAATATAACTTATAATTCTCAGTGCAATACTCTGACTTAAACACTTTATATGTTCTTAACTTGTTACGACCGTTGTTAATTAGACATGTAACTCTATGTATGCATAGTTTCCATTCCTCTACAGGTTTATTCATCATAAAGTCAACTACAGAACCAATAAATACATTTTTAGATGGTTTGTTATTCATATCAGTAAATCGAGAAACAAATTGTCAAGACTGCTTTTAACGCTATAACACCAGTTTTTACACGATCTATTAGCCTTATGTAAGGCCCATATAAAAATGCGCTTGTTGAGTCTTACATTATTCGTATCGACATTGCGGGACCAAAGGTTGCAGATGCATTTCCACTGTTTAATGAAAGCTGGTTGCCAGCCCATGTCACAGTATATAGCAGCGGTTGGTGTATACTTTCCCGTACCTAAGAAAAACCGCATATCCCTGTTTTGTACAGCATTAATACATGAGTATGATTTGCAACCCCATATAGCAGCACCATACGAGATAACGGGCCATACTAATGAGTCATATAGCTTAGTATAAACATCATATGGCATACCGCCTAGACTCTTATACTTGGCAATTAACAAACACAGAGCACGACTTGCACTTTGATCTACTAATTTTGCTGTAACGTTATAATCTAAGTGCTCTGTTAATACTATTTCAAGATAAACATATTTATCAGTGATATCAATACTTTCTGATCTACAAGAAAAAACGGACGTTGAAGTTGGAACTGAGTTTGGTCTAAAATGAACAATTTTACTTTTAGCATTATTAACAGACATACGATTTTACCATTAACATTTTACCAGATATGCCGAGATTACTTAAACTGTGGATAATAAAATCATAAGATTTACTAAAGTCAATAAAAGCTCAAAAAGTAGACATTTTCTTTTTCTTTCTCGTTTCAATAAATAAATGTGTGTTAATGAAGAAACATGGTCTATAGTGCTTCGTTTCTGCCGAAAGCCATTCTGTTCATCTACTAATTTATCATTTGACTCGGACCAAACAATAAGGCGATTATTGATGATAGAACTATACAATTTATACATGGAACAAGCAAGGCAAGTGAAATACCTAGGTACGAAAGGGGGTCCTTTGGATCAACGGAGTTTGATTTTGGAATAGGATTGATTAAACTTTTACCCCATACTGCAGGTATACGCCATGTTTATGTTTCGAGCATATTGTGTTTGGGGGATGGGGCGAGGGTGGGATGGGGTGAAGAAGTTGTTGGGAAGATAATTTATATAGGTAACTGTAAATCACTGTTAGACATATAATTTCATGGAAAAATGGTGTTATTCAATTTTGTATCAGATGATGAGGCTCTCTCTATACAGCTTTTGTATGAAGTCAGCATGTTAAAACATAAAAATAGGTGTTTCAGTAGTTGCGTTTTGGTTTAAATTTTGTTCTAAAATCAATGAATTATCAACAAAGTTTTGTATTTAGTACAGTTAACTTGTTGATTTTTTTCTTTCATAAAAATATAACTCACAGTATTATATACTGCTATAACCTGGACACTATTTAATACAACAACGCTATGTAAAGGAAACACTTTACTTGGGCCTCAGTTTATATACCTGAGCTAATCGGTCACGTTTGTTAGCAGTAAATAAGCAAGCTTTCCATCAATAAGCATTTAACGTTGGGAAATAGATCCTTAACAACAGCTATTTCTGACATCAAGCTCTTTGTTCATTTCAGATAATATCGTTTAATACAACTCACTATTTTATTTCACTAAAAATACAGCTAACTAACAACTAAACCTCGATGCTCACTAAAACAAGAAGATTGGGTTAATTTGAATTAACAAAATATAATAGTCAATATGTAGTTTAAATTTATAATGGGATAAAAGAAATTGCATGTAATAAAAAGTACACACATAATTTAATATATACATTCTGAAGGATACAAAACAAACTGTTTGATGAAGTTGTATTTCCCCGTCATAGGTCAATTGGGGTCATTAACCGTACATAGTTGCATACATAATTTGCAATAAGTCATAAATGACCTTTGAGAAATATAAATATATAACATAGTTAGGTTCAGTGGCGGGAACAATGATGCGGCATATATATATATTATACAACAAATAGGTATCAATTAAAACGTAAATGTATATGATCACAACTTCAACACTTGTACTTTAGATTAGTCAATTTATAATACACATAAGAGTGAGACCATTATATTTGTATTACTACTATTATTTATATTACTTAAATTGTTAACAAACACGTTTTATACCATTCAATATTAAGAAGTCAATTTTGCAATTTTGCAAATGTAAAACAGTCAATGTACTGTTACAACAGGAGAGCTAATAATATTACTCGTCAAATAATAATTCGTTTTTATCTCTACTGACCGTCCGTCGTTAACGTTTTGCCTTGTGAGCACTCTAGCCCCTTCATTTTTCATCCGATCTTTACAAAAAGAGTATGAAAGGAGAAATTTGGAAATCGCCGAACACGACAAATACAAACAATTTTGCAGTCTCGGTTTGAGACTGATACTGTTCGTGAACGGTAATGGAATAGCTAGCTACCGTTAAATCCCAAAAGCCCCGTGTTGAGCAAAACTCAATATTTAAAATATCAAATCCCGAAGATGGTACGCATATGACGGTGAACATGGAACCTTCAATGTGTTATTTTTATACCAGTTCATGACCAGCGGCGTATGCAAAATGTATACAGTTACATATCCATAAGATCTCGGACGAGTTCTAGAACCAGTCATATTCGATCGCTAACAGCTAAAAGAGCTGTCTACCCTTGAATTTGCAAACATGCATACTTTTGCCTTGTGTGCAATCTAGCCCATCCATTTGTTATCTGATCTTAACCAAACTTACACAGTAGTTATATATCCATAGGATCTCGGACGAGTTTTTGAATCAGCCAGTGTAGATCGCTATTATCTGAATTATCTGCCCTTGAATTATCAATATAGCATACTTTGCCTTGTGGGTACTGTAGCCCTCCATTTCTCATCTGATCTTAACCAAACTTACACAGGAGTTCTTGAACCAGCTGGATGTAATAGCTGAGATTACTGCCCTTGCCTTGGCAAAAATGCATAAGTTTGCCTTACGGGCATTATAGCTTCTCCATTTTCCATGCAATCTTCACCAAACTTATATGCATAATATCTTGGAAAAGGTATTGAACCAGTCAGATTCGACCAGTAATAACTGAGTTGTCTCTGCTCTTGAAATTGAAAAAATACATAATTGTGCAATGTGATCACTGTACATGGAGCTCTTCCATGTTTCATCTGGTCTTAACCAAGCTTACAGGGTAGTTATATATGCATAATATCTCGGACGAGATTTGACAGCTCATATCCGAGTTATCTGTCCTCAAATTAGCAAAAATACATAATTTTGCATTGTGTTCACTCTAGCCCCTTCATTTGTCATATGATCTAAACCAAACGTACACAGTAGATGTATATGCATAATATCTCAGACGACGAGTTCCTGCACCAGCCAGCCAGATTATGTCATAATAGCGCAGTTATTTGCCATTACATTGGCAAAAATGTATAGTTTTGCCATGTGGGCACTTAAGCGCCTTCATTTTGTATGCGATCTTAACCAAACTTGCAAAATATCCATCATATCTCGGACAAGTTCTTAAACCAACCAGATTCATGGCCCTTGAATTATCGAAAAATCGAAAATTGGTTTTTGAAAACAGTGGACAAATTAAAAAAAAAGAGATCTACCTAACCTACCCCCACCAACCACGGACACTGATATAGCCATTAGAGCGACACAGGCCCTCTTAGGATTCTTGTGTATGTTTATGCGGCTTACACATTTAAAACGTACTTTAGCCGACATTTGCAATGATACATGGTAAACTCCTTGTCGTCATTGCTGTGTGTCTCTTAGGTATATTTTTTCACCAAAAAACGTAAGCATTCTATCCTGGGTTTTGGTCCCTTGCTATATATGCAAATCACCTGACCGGACTACATTTTCCCCCATAATTCCAAGCGCCAAACACGAGAGATGGTACTAGTATCGATCGAGGGCGAGAATGGGGTGGAGGGTAACAGGGCGTCAATTTATTGTTATGACTGACTGATTGTTAAAAGCGACGTTAAACCCCATAGACTCCATCGTGATATGACTGACTGACTGTTAAAAACGACGTTAAACCCCATAGACTCCATCGCGATATGACTGACTGATTGTTAAAAGCGACGTTAAACCCCATAGATACCATCATGATATGACTGACTGATTGTTAAAAGCGACGTTAAACCTCATAGACTCCATCGCGATATGACTGACTGATTGTTAAAAGCGACGTTAAACCCCATAGACTCCATCGCGATATGACTGACTGACTGTTAAAAACGACGTTAAACCCCATAGACTCCATCGCGATATGACTGACTGATTGTTAAAAGCGACGTTAAACCTCATAGACTCCATCGCGATATGACTGACTGATTGTTAAAAGCGACGTTAAACCCCATTGACTCCATCGCGATATGACTGACTGACTGTTAAAAACGACGTTAAACCCCATAGACTCCATCGCGATATGGCTGACTGATTGTTAAAAGCGACGTTAAACCCCATAGACTCCATCGCGATATGACTGACTGATTGTTAAAAGCGACGTTAAACCCCATAGACTCCATCGCGATATGACTGACTGACTGTTAAAAACGACGTTAAACCCCATAGACTCCATCGCGATATGACTGACTGATTGTTAAAAGCGACGTTAAACCCAATAGACTCCATCGTGATATGACTGACTGATTGTTAAAAGCGACGTTAAACCTCATAGACTCCATCGCGATATGACTGACTGATTGTTAAAAGCGACGTTAAACCCAATAGACTCCATCGTGATATGACTGACTGATTGTTAAAAGCGACGTTAAACCCCATAGACTCCATCGCGATATGACTGACTGATTGTTAAAAGCGACGTTAAACCCCATAGACTCCATCGCGATATGACTGACTGACTGTTAAAAACGACGTTAAACCCCATAGACTCTATCGCGATATGACTGACTGATTGTTAAAAGCGACGTTAAACCCCATAGACTCCATCGCGATATGACTGACTGACTGTTAAAAACGACGTTAAACCCCATAGACTCCATCGCGATATGACTGACTGATTGTTAAAAGCGACGTTAAACCCAATAGACTCCATCGTGATATGACTGACTGATTGTTAAAAGCGATGTTAAACCCCATAGACTCCATCGCGATATGACTGACTGACTGTTAAAAGCGACGTTAAACCAAATAGACTCCATCGCGATATGACTGACTGATTGTTAAAAGCGGCGTTAAACCCAATAGACTCCATCGTGATATGACTGACTGATTGTTAAAAGCGATGTTAAACCCCATAGACTCCATCGCGATATGACTGACTGACTGTTAAAAGCGACGTTAAACCCAATAGACTCCATCGTGATATGACTGACTGATTGTTAAAAGCGACGTTAAACCCCATAGACTCCATCGCGATATGACTGACTGATAGTTAAAAGCGACGTTAAACCCAATAGACTCCATCGTGATATGACTGACTGATTGTTAAAAACGACGTTAAACCCCATAGACTCCATCGCGATATGACTGACTGATTGTTAAAAGCGACGTTAAACCCAATAGACTCCATCGTGATATGACTGACTGATTGTTAAAAGCGACGTTAAACCCCATAGACTCCATCGCGATATGACTGACTGACTGTTAAAAGTGACCTTAAACACCATTTACTCCATAGCGATATGACTGACTGACTGTTAAAAACGACGTTAAACCCCATAGATACCATCATGATATGACTGACTAATTGTTAAAAGCGACGTTAAACCTCATAGACTCCATCGCGATATGACTGACTGACTGTTAAAAGCGACGTTAAA